>CABFVX010000174.1:334177-366488 GCA_902151425.1 Timema shepardi | reverse complement strand
ATATATATATATATATATATATTTACGTATAGCTTTAAAGTTATTGATCTTATAAAATATTTGTATTATAAAGAGACTTACATATTTGTAACGATATGTAAATTCATATCTCAAATAGTTTAGAAGATATAAAAAAATATAATTGACACATTAGACTGGAGCCCTTAAAGTAATTTTCTCGAAATATTGAGAGAAACCATTTTGTTTGGACTATTTATAAATGTTTAGAAATGAAATTTAATCCAAATAGTCAGAGCCGATTTTGAGAAAATTGATTTTTTTCTCATTTTGCCCTTCAGTAAACTACCCTCAATTTTAGGGTTAGATATCCACTTCCAAGAACTCCTAGGGGCAACCCTGTGAAAATCCTAGATACCAAGTTTTAGCCTGATCTGTAAAATAGCTTAGGCTCTAGTTAGAGGTATAGACAGACTGAAGGACAGACGGAAAGTTAAAAACAACTTTTTGGGATTCGGGGGATAATGAAACGTCAAGATTCATCAAACTCTTGAGTTCAATTTTTTGACGATCCCTATACTTTCTCTACATGTAAGATAGCGAGAAAGTAAAAATGCGGTACATAAAAAGACGAGACTTGTCTATTTTCAGAAAATGTGTTATTTTTTATGTGGAATGCAGAAGAAATCTGAAGAGTTTAGGTCATTTTATTGACGCGCCTCAGCAAGAATGCACACAATGAGATAGAGCACACACAGCTTCGCTGAAGCGTGGTGCTAATAGTGTGCACTCACTCAATGTACCATCTTATATTAATACTTTTTATTTCGAAGCAAAAGTACTATTTTTAAATTAATCCTACAACATAATCGTTAACATCGTAGCCGCCACGACTTCTATTCGCTCGCCTGGCCCACCAATAATCTCAATAGTCCACCTGGACCTCAACAAGATCTCTAATAGTCCACCTGGACCTCATCAAAACCTCTAATAGTCTACCTGGACCCTGACAAGACTTCTAATAATTCACCTGGACCCCAACAAGACTTCTAATAGCTCGCCTGGACCTCAACAAGATTTCCGATAGTCCACCTAGATTTCAACAAGACCTCTAATAGTCCACCTGGACCTCAACAAAACCTCTAATAGTCTACCTGGACCTTGACAAGACTTCTAATAATTCACCTGGACCCCAACAAGACTTCCAATAGCTCGCTTGGACCTCAACAAGATTTCAAATAGTCCACCTAGACCTCAACAAGACCTCTAATAGTCCACCTAAACCTTAACAAGACCTCTAATAGTCCGCCTGGACCTAAACAAGACCTCTAATAGTCCACCTGAACCTTAACAAGACCTCTAATAGTCCGCCTGGACCTAAACAAGACCTCTAATAGTTCACCTGGACCTCAACAAGACTTCTAATAGTCCACCTGGAACTCAACAAGACTTCTAATAGCTCGTCTGGACCTCAACAAGACCTCTAATAGTTCACCTGGACCTCAACAATACTTATAATAGTTCACCTGGACCTCAACAAGACCTCTAATAGTCCACCTGGACCTCAACAAGAACTCTAATAGTTCACCTGAACCTCAACAAGACCTCTAATAGTCCGCCTGGACCTCAACAAGATCTCTAATAGTCTGCCTGGACCTCAACAAGACCTCTAATAGTTCACCTGGACCTCAACAAGACCTCTAATAGTTCACCTGGACCTCAACAAGACTTCTAATAGTCCACCTGGAACTCAACAAGACCTCTAATAGTCCGCCTGGACCTCAACAAGACCTCTAATAGTCCGCATGGACCTCAACAAGACCTCTAATATTCAACCTGGACCTCAACAAGACCTCTAATAGTCCGCCTGAACCTCAACAAGACCTCTATTAGTCCTCCTGGACCTCAACAAGACCACTAATAGTTCACCTGGACCTTAACAAGGCTTATAATAGTCCATCTGAACCTCAAAAAGACCTCTAATAGTCCGCCTGGACCTCAACAAGACCTCTAATAGTTCACCTGGACCTTAACAAGACCTCTAATAGTCCACCTGGACCTCAACAAGACTTCTAATAGCTCGTCTGGACCTCAACAAGACCACTAATAGTTCACCTGGACCTTAACAAGACCTCTAATAGTCCGCATGGACCTCAACAAGACCTATAATAGTTCACCTGGACCTCAACAAGACCTCTAATAGTCCACCTGGAACTTAACAAGACTTCTAATAGTCCACCTAGACCTCAACAAGACCTCTAATAGTCCTCCTGGACCTCAACAAGACCACTAATAGTTCACCTGGACCTTAACAAGACCTCTAATAGTCCACCTGGACCTCAACAAGACCTCTATTAGTCCACCTAGACCTCAACAAGACCTCTAATAGTCCGCCTGAACCTCAACAAGACCTCTAATAGTCCACCTAGACCTCAACAAGACCTCTAATAGTCCACCTGGACCTCAACAAGACTTCTAATAGCTCGCCTAGCACCACCAGTTCGGATTGTGCTGCGGTGTACGTGCAATCTACACTATGTTGTTGGCCACTGATAGTATAAGATTAGCTATCTCATGTCGTCCTCTGGGAGCCTCTACAAAAGTCGTGAACACGGCGCGTCACCCGGGATGACGGAAACGTGTCGAAGTGTCACGTGCCTTGCGCCATCTTGTCATCCACACACAGAGGAGTGAAAACTCGTCATAGATCAGTGGAGTAACGAACGACAGTAGACCTCGAGCAACAAGCTGCGGTGTCTTACGAAGGATGTTACGCTAATACTCATGGGAGCGGGGATTGAACGCGCACTTTTTAAACACTTATAACTGCTGAGGTAGTATTTAATTAATGCGTGGTGGAGTACTATGGTGATGATGGGTTTTATGGGAGGTTTAGACTTCCTTCTTCCTTTCCTTAGGCACCAGGATCAAAGGGATTCAGTGTGTGGGTATAGGAAAAGGCACCCTAGAAAATTTTTGAAAATCATCTATTTAAAGGGGTTATTTGTTGTAAAATACGAACATCTAACTCAAATTGTTGACAATCATGACACAACTCCCTCGCTATTATCGAAGGACGTCAGTAGGAGAGAAAGGTCGCCTAAGGCATAATATGATGGATTAAATATACAAAAAAGGTTTTTTTTTAAAAGAAAACTCAAATAATAACAGGAACTAAGTAGGGGGCGGGGACGCTGACGATACTTACCATGGGAAAAAAGAGGAAGCGTCCCCCCCTATTACATCCCAGACTACTCTACTACCATGGTGCATCGAATTTTGACCCAAAACCTCTGAAATACTTTTTTTTTAAATCCAAATCTCTAAGGAAGTCTAAATAAGTCTTCAAGTGGTTGGGAAAGCAGTTGGAGGTGACTCAGAGTTGACCGTATTTGCGTTCCCAGGTGCTTCGGTGGCTATATGGTTCAAGGCGTTACTCTTGCAATAAACTGGACTGCCGATGACTGAGAGATCGTGGTTCGATTCCTGGTCGGGTGTATTGAGGACGGTTTTCCACTCTTACGCAAATACGGGTACACATACTCTAAATTCAGCCCTACTTATCCTTGACACATTAGCGTAGTTAGTACATATGGGTATAGCACAGACGGGTAGTATGACGTGGTGCTATAAATAATGAGTCCCCAGGTAATACTGACCCTTCTTGTGTTGGAGTAGCGCAGAGATCCCATTTGAAGATATACCTCCAGACCATCCAACAGGGTTCCCTGTCAGAAGATGACCTAATGTAAAAACGGGTCAATGCCTTCAGAAACACTAAACCACCCACGACTTTCAAACTAACAAGCGCTTACTCATACTGATGAGCACGCGGACTAGATGTCTGGGCTGAGTTAATGGTTCGAATCACGGTCGGGAGTACCAATTTTTTTTCCCTAAATAGTTTTCCACTCTTTTTTCACGAAATTGCGGATAGTACAGATGAGTAGTATGACACGGCACGAAAACAAAAATTATTAGTGAGGGCGGGGATGATAGCTCAGTGGATATGTATCCGCATTAGCGTGGAGATCCCAAGTGGAAAAATACTCTCAGTGCGTTCGGCAAGGATTCAAGCACAGACCTCTTCCGACAAGTGACCAAACGTAATTCAGCCCAACTCCCGAGTACCACACGACTGCGGATGATCCTCAAAAACACGTGGTTTGTCTATCTAACCACTCGGTCGCGAATATTGACTGGCCAGGCCGGCTCTAGGGCGAGTCCAACTGTCTCCACACCCCGCTCGCAGGGTCGAGTGGATAGCGAGACCAACTAAAGCATCCAGGGGACCCCAAGACAAATCATAATGCGGGTGCATTTCTCCTAAAACTGCTCTTATACCAGCACCGAGGGTCACAGACTCTCAATACACTGCATAGCCGGTGACAGGTGGGTCGAGGTTCGAATCTCGTATGGATGCGCTAAGGTTGGTTGGTTTTTCATTCCACTTTCCACGCCAATTCAGGTGCAGTTCTTTTAATTTACTCTTCTATCTCTACCCCTTGTGTTAATTAAGCTGTTAATAGTTCTTGCGTCGAACGTACCGGTACTAATTACAACTAAATGTAATGAAACGATGCGGTCATTCCAAAGCGTCACAAGGTCAATCAATACATTATGTCAGACGCTCATAGTCAACCTCGGCCTTCCTTAGGATCGTAGAAGCTTTCAGATGAAGGTAAAACCACCTTCGACAAACTTTAGTTCGTATACCGATTGAGTCAATTGTTTAGTTTCCAGTTGGGTGCTAAAGTAGGAGGGGAACAACCGATTCGGAGTTCACGAGTACAGTCCCGGGTGCACATAGCCCTCACTTGAGTTCTTTTTTACACCAAGTCATAATATACGCCCGGGATATCTGCATATAATTACTCTAGTGGAGTAGGGATGAGTAAGGTAGAATTTAGAGAAAGTGTATTGCATTTGCGTCTAGGTCGGGTGGGAAACCATTTTGTTAAAAAAAAGCTTCAATACAACCGACTGGTATCCGAACTCAAGACTTCCCCGTCAGTGGCAAACCAAAATAGACGAACTTGACAGTCAGTCCGCGTGCCCACCGATGCGTGTCACTTTAATTAAAACTACTGCAAAACCATAACGATAATCTTGGTAGTTACTAACCTCAACAAAGGACTAATAGGGTAGTAGTAATTAAAACACATAATTATAATTACAATATATTTATTTAATAAAGTACACACCACAACTAAGATTATTAGGGTCCGACACCTTAGCTTAGTGAGTAGCGCGTCTGTCCACTGAACTAAGGTTCCCGAGTTCGATTCCAGCCATGACCGAGAAATTGTTTATGCTTACCCTTTCACAACAATTAATTAACGGCCTGGGGTCTGGGTGTTGAGTATCTTCTGGGCTTAAGTTAGTTTATAAGCAGTGTGCTTACGTAATCAGTCGGTTTTTAAAGTGCACGTCAAATACCCTAAAAAACCAAACAAAAAATAACCAGGCCCTATGATTTAAAGAACCACCGACACTAAAGTGACAATTAGCACCATTATACAAATACATTGTGAAACTATTAACAGAGCAAATACAGAAAAACTGAGACACTTAAAGAGGCCATCACTACGCATGGGTGAAAAAGAAACAATGGAATGGGCAGTAAAAAGATTAAATCCATATTCCCTCTCGCGCTCAGCGCACTTCTTCATTGCGTCTCTCTAACGTAGGGGCACTTAAGAGCCGGACTAACGATACTCTGATATCATTTCAAGGCGCAGTGTGAATAAGACAGCATATTGTAAGTCAAGTGCGCTCCTGATTAGAGTAGTTTAAAGTTTGTCTCACTGGTTCGTATCAGATCGGTTGAGGTATTTATTTGTCGTGCACCTTCCAAGCCGACTGACGACTTATCAACTAACTTGATTCTATAAAATACATAACAATTAGTCTTCATCCCCCTTTATCAGGCCCTCGTGCTTGATATAATTATTATAAATGGCTTATATAATGATAATAATAGTATGCATCTGGGCTTTTCATTTGTAACCAAGTTTGTGGAAAGATTAGCCGGTTATAATGTACCGTTGCCTAGGGGACACCAGAATGTACTAATCGTACACCCTTTCCATGTTCCAATAATATGAGGTGATGATGATAGGGAGTATGAGGGTGTGGAACCAGTGGAAACACTTAGATCTAACTTAAGCCTAATCAACGAAACCCTGGTGACCGTTGGGGTAGTTCAACTTTCGGGAAAAAATACCCAAGATACCAGCCGAGAATCGAACCCGGGACCTTAGGCTCGTGTCCAGGTGCACTGACCACGACATCACGGGCTATGTAAAGATTATACAAATGCAACAAGTTTGTTTCAAAAGAAAATCTACGAACCTGTAATATTATTATTCACGTCGCTTTTCAGGTACCGACCCATCGTTCTTTCCCGCCCCACGTTGGGCGCCATTTTTGTAATGTTATTGTTCATTTCGTGGTTCACGAGTTTTGATATTATACTGGTTAGATTGATGTGATTTTCTGTCAGGCTATAACTGAAATCCCTTATAAACATTTAATAATTATTTATTTATTTAGTGTTATTGCTGTATTGAACAGGATGAATTAGCGATCCGATATCACACGCGCTGATATTTCACTTTTCAGGGAAATGAGATGATTAGGAAGTAGTTGGATCAAGATTGATCAATCTAGTGATCGACGCGGAATAATTATGGCCTAGACTCAGATTAGATGATTAATAAAAACATGTTTTCTCTTAACAAACGTAGGTCCTAACTGCTCGGTGACTATTATTCATAAAAAAGAATAGAAAATGAACGTCAGAACACCTATTTCATTATAGTGAATCATTATTTAAAGCTTTCATCAAAAGTGAAAAGAATGTCTACTTTTCTTCATTTTTAATGATTATTATTGAAAAGTGAAAACAAAATGAAGATTGAGAATAGGTACAAGAATTAATGAATTCATTTTTATTTTCATGTAAAGCTTTATTTAAATTCAACGTTACACAACAATCACCTGCGACTCTGTCTTGCAACCTAGTATTGGATTTAATCCTCAATTGTTTTCCAGTTTCGACTCGTGTTGACGTCTGGATAGGTCAGAAACCCTTTGATGAAATTTGTGTGTTGACACGTTTATCTTATCTATTTTATAGCTTGCACCGCGACCCCCCAGGTTGGAAACCCCCTCCTTAGACCATGCAGCAATGCTGCATATTAAATGTTACTTTCCCATTCTGTCCCCACGCTAGTGCGGGTGCAATTAGTACTCTAAATCCCTTTCATTTGGATGGAGGTTTTAGCAACCCTTGTGTAGAACACAAAAGGTCACACCCTCCCTACCCCGCCACTCTAAAAAAAACCACTTAAAAATATTTAAAATCGATACAATCCCGATTTTTCGGAACAAGTCTGTCCACGGTAAGCTTAGCCTTTCCCGATAGTTCAAATTTCACTTTCTGTTTTCAATCCCCTCACAAATTTGGAAATTTCTATAGTGTCAAAGCGACGAGACATATTTGCGAGGTGAATTATTATAGAGATTTTTAAGCTAATTTTTAACTGTCCAAAAAAATACAAAGTTACTATGGACAATCTGTACCTGCATCTATGTAACGAAAACAACAGATATGTTGGTCCAAGTTTGCCTCCGAGGTAAATCGATAATTTGATGGCACATGACTTGGCACACGATGGGCTGGGATCTTTAAGGGCGCGTTTCAACACATCAAATTAATTTTTAACATTTAATTTATGTTCACATACCCACCATAGTTGTCCTTTGTAGTCTTGTGGTAAAGTGCTCGCGAATTTGTCGAAAAGAGTAGGGTTGGCCACCACATAATACCACTGGTATTGGTGTAGGTCATGAACTGGTGAACGACTGAGATACAGCCCGCTTCAGTGGCCAAATGGTCGAAAGTGTCACACTCATGTTTGACTGACATACTGAGGATGGGGAGTACGGGGTTCAAATCCCGTTAGGGTCTATTTAGGTTGGTTTTCCGTGAATGATTTCTTCTAAAATGCTACCTTGCCCATCCCTACCCCATTATCTTAAGCACCGAGCACTTGTTCCTTATTTATTTATTCCCTGACCAGTCTGTCTAAATGACGTCGGTACGTAACTAATCCAAGTGCCTTTGTCTCGAAACACCCTTGCATCAGCAACCCTTCGCGTATGGCCGACACGTTGCGTCATCCGAACTGCTCCGTTGACTTCACATTCCAAATAATTCTTCTCTCTTGAAGCAATAAGGTTCCGTACAATGATTCTTATTACCATTCATTGACTATGGTACATGGAGTAATTATTTACTTGACTTTCTCCAGTCTCAAACCGTAACATTACATCTAAAACACGTGCGGCTAATTAGTTCCTAAAAGAACAATATTGAAGATATCAAAAGAGAAATTGAACAAGGAACCTACCCACACAGTTGGGTACGCGGACAAATATACTTCATTCATGGTAGGAATTACTCTCTGAAAGGTCTTTTTTCTACCAATATCCTACTATATTATATATTTCTGGTAGGGAAAAAGGCCTTTCAAAAAACAATTCCTACGCTGACCAGACTTTACGTCGGTCTCTTCTGATTTTGCCGATGATGGAAAGGTCGGGTTTTAAATCCCGTTTCCCATTCTTCTTCCACGTCGTAACGCGTATATTTCCTCTAATCACTTTATTGAGTTAATTCTTAACCTATTAGCATAATTACATGAGCATCGCCCGGACGTGTAGAAAGACGCGGCGCAAAATTTCTATATGGATTTTAATATATCATAAATATAGTCAGAACACCCTAGGTATAACGCATATAACAGATGAGCGATCAGCGGTCCCAGGTGTCGTGATGGCAAGACGCGGAGGCTAGACTATCGCACTGATAGTAGTATTCCACATGTGATTTCCTGCCCTAAGGCCACACTAATGTAACTGTACTCCTTCCACCTACACCTAATATTAAAGCGTTAAACATACCTTTTAGCATTTTGCGAAAAAATGACAAGCTAAGTGGGATGAGAAAGGCCACTTGGCGAGGAAATACACCCGCATTAGTGGTAAAAGAACACCAACACGTGGGAAATAAATTGTATCCGGCGGTATTGGAACCCAGACATCCCACATCAACTACAACCATGCGTAATACCATGGCTTAACGCCCTAGACTGCCTAGTTACGGATGAGGAGATCCTGAAAGTTTGGTTTTTACTAATGGATGAAAAGTCACTAAAATTTGGCATTCCATACATGTCTTATTTGGTTTATTAATTGTGAAGGTCATATAAGATTAAAAGCTTCAAATAAACGTTCCATAGGATTACTGTATAGTTGAGTACTGTATTAACTAAACTGGCTGAGAATGAGAATACAGTAAGTATTAATTTTTTTCCGCCATTGTGTCAACACGAGTTTCCAGTGTTTAAATAACGGGCTTTATATGGAAATCAGACTAGAATTTAATGGAAATGTTCCCACATTGGCGTATGGGTATAGTTTTGTAATTCATTACACCCGGCCGGGGTTTGAAACCCCAATCTCCCAGAGACTTTAAAACAAGACCAGGCGAGACTGAGGCTTTAGTTCACGCACCCACCGATGCGGTTCCCAGATATTTTATTAGAAAATAAATTCATACAACACACAAATTTATGTAACCATGTTATTTGTAACTAAAATAATAACCAGTCACGGTCGGGAGTGTGAGGTAAGGAGTTGTGCGCTAACCATAATCGTTTGTTAACTTCACACCCGGCTGACCAGACCAGGCAGATTTCCAGAAATTTGTCCGCTCCCGAGCTTGATACATAATATTATGTAGCACACATTTTTATCGGGCGGGGTAAACAATGCGTACTACGGACTTTCTCTGGCACCGTGGACAAAGGGCCGAAGTTACGTCAACCTGAACAAGACCAAACGGTGAGGAATGTCACACTTCATTTTCACTACATGGAAAGTAGGACCTAAAAAATGCGTGTAATAAGACGCGGTGCTACATTAAAAAAAAATGGGCTTATAACTAAATTACTATTTTTTTTACATTCTTCCTCGAGTTTTTTCTAAAACTTTTTTTAGAACTGAATCTTCCTTATTAACCGTTCGGGTTTAAGGGTTATTACCACGGCCCACAGTTTGATGATATATATATATATATATATAAATATATAAATATAAATAAGAGGGTCGGTAAGCCACAGACAATGCGGACGCATACATACATTCTCTTAATGACCCCCCTGATTGAGGAAATGTTTGTATAGGTAATTTTTTGTCATATTTTCTTGGGTTGCATCATTTTACTAATGTATGAAGCAAAAGTATATTTTTGAATACTGTGGATTTTTTTGGGTGTATATGCACGAATACCCAAAGCTAAGAGTATTCATCTCACAGTTGTTAGAATGACGAGATGATGTAAGCTTTAAATTAAGTTTATACGCTTTTTACTTGATGAGATACAACCATTAAGTTTCGAAAGCAGCTATTTAAAAATAAAATAAACGTGTTTAAATATTATAATATGATGCAATAGCTTCGTTGTTAAAGTCTCTTAATTAGGTACTAGCAGCAGTACCCGCCGTTCCGTTTTTCTTTACTTAGAACATACACACAAAAAATCTCCATTTTATTTCTTACAACTCAGTTTTCAATAAAACAATATCTCCATTTTATTTCTTACAACTCAGTTTTCAATCAAAAAAATCTGCATTTTAGTTCTTATAACTCAGTTTTCAATTAAAAAAATCTCAATTTTATTTCTTACAACTCAGTTTTCAATAAAAAAAATCAAGTCAAAACTTTAAAATTCCAACTTTGAGGCGCATATGTTCATGCACAGGGGATACTAATTTTAAAATGTCCACTCTCTTCGTGCGGTAGATATCGCGCAACGCTCATGACGAACAAACACTCAATCTACTCAATTACTATGATATATATTCTTTGTAACGTGCATGTTTGAGCTAGTCGTGTGCGGTCAATATAAGTTTGAGTAATTCTTTGTAAGTTTGAAGCAATTTTTATTTTACTTTAAATATAATTTTATGGAATTAGTTCAATGTTGGTAGTTGGGATGTGAAGAGTCTTGAACACCTGCCCGTTGCGGAAAATTTTCATCACTAGATGTACCAAGTGTGAGGGGTAGGAGCTAGTGGTTATTTGCCCCCCATAATCCCGTTCTTTATTTGAGTTCGTTTGTAAGTTATGCGACGATATAATCAACCAGTAAACCCACGCGAAACTTTTGCACATTCACCCCCCAACACAAAATTAGTCTTTTGTTAGGTTATTGAAACTAAATACTCAGCGAAGTGTATACACATAATAGCGAAGAGAGTTTATTTTCGGTCATTTATATTAAAATATTGTTAGCTTTTTTCTTTTCACTTGACTCTTAAACAATGTGTTTTAACGTAAATTGAGTAAGCTATGGCAGAAGTCGGTAAAAATCCTATCCACTGATAACTTATTCATCGCTGTAGGCTTTGTATTAATTGAGAAAAGGGGATGTTGACAACAGAAGTAATATACAGGACTGGGTCAAACGGTACGCCTATGCACTATTTACTCTAATGTGTTAAGGATGAGGAAGGTTTCTTTAGAGAAAGTGTACCTGCATTTACGAAGAGGGGGAATGAAAATCCCTTCTCAGTACACTTGACCGGGATCGAACTCTAAACTCCCTGTCATTGGCAATTTAGTCTATTACGAGAGTGACGCTTTGTATTATGCGACCACAAAAATATACATACGTGAAACACGCATTCAAATGGTATCAGTAGATACTTTTATATTAAAAATGTTCTCCGCTAGAACACTCTGGTACCTACCGACATTTATTAACGGCTAGAATTATGTTAAGTTTCTAGTATGAATCGGAGATTTTTTTTAACACACTCTACGTGAAATGTTTCTTATCATGTATCAAAAATTCAGCTCACACGAGTTGATATAACACTTACTGAACTGAAGTCTGAACCGATCTTGACACCAGAAAATAGTTGATTGCTAAGCTCGCAGTGGCAAATCGTCTATGTGCGCATGCGCGCGGGGTTTGAATCCATTCCCCCCCCCCCNAAACGGGGTTTCACTCTCCCTTCAAACAAATCCGGGCACACTTCCTATAAATATAACCTTCAGCGCTAAAACTATTAGCATAATTAGTAAAACAGCGTTTTAACCGAAGGGTAGTAGACGCGACACTATTTAAATAAAAAAAGTTTTATTTCAAGGAACAAATATATAGCTCAACAGATACATAAATAATTCACCTTTTTTTTTCGATTTTCACTATCATCTATAAAAAATGTAGGAAGTTAGTTGGTTGTAATTTCAAACTAATACTTCAACACAAAAGTTAAAATAAATCATAGCACTAAAGTTACTTGTGTTAGCACTGTTCAAATCGAAGTATTATTTTCTCAAACCCTTTTGGAAGTATTCTGTTAAAAACCAGTAGCTATGGGTGTATTACCGCCTGTTCTGTAGAACAAAAGGACTTCACCCTAAAACAGTACGCATGGTCGGACAACTTGTCCCTATCTATAGCTTGAGACAAAATAAAATAACTCCTCTATTTCATTCAAAAACATTTATACCTCATAGCAAATCGAGTCGAAGATGTTTCTTTAGGTGATTGAAGCGTGTTACGTTGGTTTTATAGGGTGTTCAACCCAGTTTCTTTGGTTGGAACGTTATATAATAAATATTGTATGTAAGTAAATGTTAGTGCCTGTAAAGCCAACAGAATAATTTAAGTCTTTGAAAAGTTACCAGACCAAATTATGTATCCCTACGCCGAACCATATGATCTGCAAAAACATGTGTTTATCAGCTGTCACTTTTAGGTCCATACCTAAATGTTGACTGTCAAAAGTCAGCTGTGAGCTGTCAGAAAGCACCAAAGAAGCCATGGGGCTACTGTAGTAGAGTTCAGCAACCAGTGCCGAACCGTCTAATCAAAACGCCAGCCAATAACATCCACTTTACAAACACACGTGTGAAATGTTTATTGATTCCGCGTGCCTCGGGAAAAAGCGCACCGCTAACAAAAGAAGCAAAAGTGTAGAGTGAAATTTGCGCGGGAAGAACAAGAGAAACACAAGAAATAGCGGTCATCGAGTAAGGAAACCACCACCTGACATAAAAAAAAAGAACGCACTTCCAAGCTAGCCGCTTATTTACTCTTCTGACAAAGGGACACGAATGGTATGAATTATAGAAAGAATCTACTCGTATTTACTTTAAAGGAGCGGAAAACCGTTAAAAAAAATCTGTATAAACGTTTGCAAGAGTGACGCTGTACACCGTACGACCACCGAACCGGGAGTTATTAAACTTTACTAAAGGTGGGTAGGGGTGAGAAAGGTCTCTAGCACTTGGTTGACTTATCTTCCATGTCACAACAGTTGCGTCAAATTGTGAGAGGGGGGGATTTCCCCACAAGCCATATTCAATCTTCAAAAACTATCATCACACCATCGTTGAATATTAGTCGAAACAAATGTTATCTTGGTCCAGCTTTCAAGAACTAAAAACACCTGTATTGAATAATATTTAGCACCGCGTCTTACTACCCATTCGGGTTATACGCTTTAGGTACTAATTACGCTAATGGGTTAGGAAGGTTAAATTAGATGGAAGTGAACCCGCATTTGCGTGGAGGGAGAGTGGAAAACCATCTAGGAAAAACCATCCCCAGTTCACCCGACCGAGATTCGAACCCAACACAAGCGCGTTAGCCAACTACGCCACAAAGGCAGGTACCTGTATTGAAGATTTTTCTTTAAATAAACTAAGGTACACTTGAATAGGTAGAATGAAGTCCATAACGGGAAAAGTCCTAAGCGATTTGTTTAACTTATATTCTTGTCTTTATCAAAATTAACTTTATATTCAACACTAAACACAACTGAGTGCTTGTTACTTTATTCAAACACATAAAAAGAAGCCATAAATATTCACGCAAAGTTACATTTGTCTCATTATTGAATTGCATAAACCTTTTTTTAAACATCAACAACGATTTATTTGTGCAATGTCAGGAAAGTTAAAATATTTTCTATATTTAAAATTAAATTTCAGACTCCTGGAATATAAGAGAGCCATTGTGTTAGCTTAAGTTTTAAAAATTGATCAAACTCCACAACATTTATTCTCTTATATAATATAATAATATTTAGCACCGCGTCTTACTACCCGTTCTGGTTATACGCTTTAAGTACTAATTACGCTAATGGATTAGGAATTGGGAAGGTTAAATTAGAGGAAGTGAACCGGCATTTGCGTGTAGGGAGAGTGGAAAACCATTTAGGAAAAACCACCCCCAGTTCACCCGACCGAGATTCGAACCTCGATCTCCCCGTCCTCAGCAGCCGAGCTTCAACACGACAAGCGCGTTAGCCAACTACGCCACCGAGGCGGGTTATTCTCTAATAGAAAATTAAGCGAAAGTAACTTTTAACGACTCGAGGTTGAAATACATTTGTAAGAACATCTTCCATTCCAGTTTTGGCTCACAAAACATTGTGATGAACTTAGGTCAATTTTTTTTATGATGTAATCGTAAATCTTTGAGAGTTAAATGTAAGTAAGTCAAGGCAAACTAGACTCAAACTTTGCTAAAATAACTTTTTAACGGCTATGATATATACTTATCTGTTTACACGTTCAATAACTTGTGGTTTATAAAACTATTCTCTATTTTAATTAATGTCTAATTTGTTCACCGACTAATGACCACAAATGGGATGAATTTGCTAACTAATGTGTTTTAGACTTGGACACTGGTGGTTGCAGCAACAACTACGCTGACAACAAATGCTCAGTACTTGGCCTCCTATGGGCAACAGTCTGAAAGCAGTCCCCAACAGTATCAGCCCCAACCAGCTCCCCTGCAGCAGTACCAGACCAAATCTGCTTCTCCTCTTCCAATCATCTTGTCCCATAAGCAGGGGCTCACTAGCGACGGTGCCTTCAACTACAACTTTGCTACGGACCATGGGCTCCAACAAGGAGAGACCATCAACCCTGATGGAAGCAGGACAGGTGGCTACTCCTATGTCGACCCCAACGGCAAGACTATTAGTGTCAAGTACAGTGCCGGAAAGGAAGGCTTCAAGATCCTCGAAGGTGATCACATCCCGAAACCTGTGATACCCATTGCACCAGCTGCCCCTCAGGGTTCTTACAATTCTAGACCAGCTTCGGCAGTCAGCCCTAGACCTGCATACCCACGATACACCTCGGCTAGTATTGGAGAAGGCAGTTTACCCTACTACAAACAAAGCCCTATCCTATTCAGCAGCCAGCAGCAAAACGAAGGCCAGTATAACCCGGGGTATGACCGCCCCAACCAGGCCTACAGTGGTAGTTTTCCTTACAATGTCCAGGAGGAAACTGAGGAGTCAAACAACCAAGGTTCCCGATACAGCACACCATACAAGTCTTCTGGTTCTGCTTCATTCTACCCTTCCTCAGGTCCAGGACAGTACTTGGAGCAGAGCGCCACTGCTGATGAAGTAGAAGAATCTGGGCCTAGAAAGCCACATACGTTCGGAAATGGATACTCCTTTGAATTTGCAGGTTAAAGGCCAAATCACTTGACAGTTGACTGGAGTTATTAATTTAAATCCACACAGATCAGTACACTCATTAAAATATTGCAAATATTTACTAACAAAGTGAAACATTACTTATATTTTTGAAACAAGGATGTAAGCTTACTCAGTTTTTACATGAAGATAGCAGTTTACCTTAATTAATTTCACTAAAGGACCTATCGCATAAGTAATACCACAGTGGAACCAAGGTAAGCTTGCTAAATTTCAAGATGAGTAAAGATACATGCAATGTTTTTAGTAAGGCATGTCAATACTATCAAAATTGGTACCTACATTTAAAATGAGTAATGTAACTATTGAACTTGATATAAGGGAGTGATTAGCATTCTAAGAGTTGCAAATAAAAGGTTGTATCAATATTATAATTTTAGTAATGACTTGTTCTAAAGGTTAAAAAACAAAATTTACAAATAATTTAACAAGAAATGATCTTTTATTAATTTCAAACCTGTTGTCCTTTCTTCTACCTATTAATTCTTATTTGTCTTTCTTAATGCAATTGGACCACACACTTCTCACCATTTGAGGATAAGTTTCAACTCCACAGGGATTTAAACCTAGTCTCCATAAAGGATGAAGGAGATAATTCAAAACATAACCAAACAACCACACCAATATTTAAGGTCAACTTGCCAAATAGTGATACTTTAAATACGGCGGGGTGGGTTCCAGTGGTTTGCAGTTACACATACATTTTTAATAACACATACAAAACACTTATATATAGACTTACACCGATTGGCATAAGTGTCTAATCTAAAAGTTAATTTATGTATCTTTATGTCACTACCCACCCATCCTGTGGGAAAATCTATCAGGGATGGCTTTAGTGGTTGAATTAGATAGCGTCAAAAAACCGTGCTAGTTCTTTTTATAGTAATTTATTAGAAAATTGAATAGAAGGTACCTAAAATGTACAGAGTGTATGTAGTTTGAGAGTTCCTTACTATTGTCAGTGTAGCTTTCAACAATCTGAGTGCTGACCTTTCTTAGATATTTCAACTTCAATAATTAGGGTGACGCTAGGGTGTTGCGCGGCTATAGGTACACTTATTCGACTTGAGAAGTTTTGGTTACCTCATGTAATGCAAGGACTCACACACCCGGAATTTTCTCCCAGCTTGATCGTCAACCTGCTGAAGCATACATGACACTAGAAAATACCCCTTAAAGCTTTCTAGTTTTTTCCCACTCCTCCTTCACAAGGGTTTAGTTTAAAAATCTTAATTAATATAGTACAAAACTAGGCTTTTTACCCTCTAAGTTTGAGAGCTGTGGTTTGTTGAAAGATAACTGATGTTAGCAATTTGAATTGTGCCAGACTTTAAACACTTTGTCTAAACAATGGGTATCAAGCTGTTTATAAACTTAAAAGGTCTACAAGGACGAGGATAAGACCCAATAAATCTATAAGGTTGAATTGAGTAGAGCTGAGAAAAGTACAGAATGTAAAATATCTTGGAAGCATGATTAAGGTGGAAGTAGAGGAGATTTAATAAGAAGAGGAAAGCAGGGAGAGTTGTTCTATAGGTGCATAAAAGACCTGCTATGGAGAAGGGAAGTCCTCTTACGTGTAAGGAAGTACTGTACAAGGCGTACTTCGTACCCATTGTCACATATGCAGCAGAAACACGGACAATGAATGTAGGCTGTCATGAGGAGAAACAAGATTAAGAATGAATTTATCCGGGAAAGAGTAGTACATGAGATAGTAGAGTAAGCAAGATTGAGGTGATATAGACATGTAAGGAGAATGGAAAGAGAGGATACCGAAGAAAATGTGGGAAATTATGTATGGAAAATAAACTGCAATGGAGGCCAAGGAAGAGATGGATGGAATAGATAATAGAAAGTGTTCAAGTGAGCGGAGAAGAAATTAAAGGAAGATGGAGGCATTTTACTAAACTGACCTGGCCTGCATAAGGAGTTTTACACTAATGTGGTAGTAATGATGAATGTAGAATTTTGAGAATTTATACCTGCAGTTGTGTGGAGGGAATGGAAAACCATTTTAATGAAAATCCACCCTCATAAAGATTGACTTAAGTAAGCAAAATAATTTTAAGAACCTGATTTAAGGTCATTTGCCAATACAAATTTTACTGTGCAAGTAATAACTTATAAGCTATAAATAGTTAAAATTATTTCAAATCATTCAAGTTTACACATTATAAGGGCTCAAACTTGCCATTTAATGCATGCTTTTGTTAAGGTTAAGTAATTGATGTATGGAGCTGAAACTTAATATAGCTAGACATTCATAAAGTATGGAAAATTAATTATAATTTATTAAAGATAAAAATTCCACTTCTAACAAGTTTAATTTGAGATCAATAATCACTCACTATAGCTTATATTCAGTGGCGTGCCGTCAATGGACTAGTAGGACTAGGCTAGTCCCCAGACATTTTGAGTTAAATTTTAACGGGAAATAAAAGCATAAAATAAAATCTNTATGACAACATACTAACATCAGAAGCGCTGTCACAATACTCAATGATATTCCCGCTGCTTGCGCTGACCCCTTCCCCTCTCCTAACTAACATCGGAAGCGCTCGAGTCTTATCGGCTCTTACCGGGGAGAGGACTAGGTGAAACCAGCCTAGTCCGTCTCTATAATAAGAGATATGCTAACACTTGGCGTTCTGTCAAAGGTAAATGTAATTTGGGTTTGCTTCTTATAAGTAGTAGTGTTGTGGTTGTTAAGCTTATGTAATTGTTCCCATTGATGAAAGAGATCTTGTGAAGTGTTAAAGTGTTCGATTGTCAATTTAGTTTGACAGTGTTTGAAAGTGTGAAATATGGAAGGGGACTCGGATTTGAAAACTGTTCCCTCACAACAAAGCTTGGGGAAGGGACCTGAGACAAGTAGCAGGGTTAGTGAAGGTAGTTCAGTGGGATGTAGCAGTGCCTTTCTCAATGCTGTACTCTCGACCAATTATTCGCAGTTTTGTTTGGAGCCCTCACTTTTGAAGAATATAATAATTAATAATATATATTTAGCACCGCGTCTTACTACCCGTTCGGGTTATACGCTTTAAGTACTAATTACTCTATTGGATTAGGAATTGGGAAGGTTGAATTAGAGGAAGTGAACCCGCATTTGCGTGGAAAGAGAGTGAAAAACCATTTAGGAAAAACCACCCCTAGTTCACCCGACCGAGATTCGAACCTCGATCTCCCCGTCCTCAGCAGTCGAGCTCAACACGACATGCGTGTTAGCCAACTACGCCACCGAGGCGGGTCTTTTGAAGAAAAGCAGCAAGTAATAACGAAAGGTAGACCACCTCCAGACATTTCTGCTAAAACAAAAATGAAAGACTATACACGTAATTATTTATGTGTTTATTTTTTTCCATGTTTTGGTTTTATTTATTTATTTGTTTATTCCATGTCTATATATTGTGAATCGGTTGGAGGGAGATAAATTGCCTACCATTTGACCTGTTAAAGTGTATTTGCTAAGTTAACATATTGTACATTATATGGAGAGTATTCCTCTTTAACCCCATAATGAAAGGTGTCTTCAAACCTAGTCCTCTTTGAGAAAAGTCACCGCACGCCACTGCTTATATTATTATTATAGGAAAGAAATTAACTCTCATTAACAGTCTTGTTCATTGCAAGAGATGCTGTAGACTAAGCAGGTACCTTTTTACTATATTAAGAAATTTAAAATATTAAACAATAACAAATAAACAAAGTTTTCCCCATAAGTTGTTTCTATTTTTTTTTCAAGTATTTAAAAAAATAATGTAGCTAACCATTTGTGCAAGGTTTTGAATCAGATGCAATGACTAATTAAAAGAATGTAGAATGAGTTTGAAGGAAAAACAACTTTTATTTGTTATAATTTAACCCCCCCCATATACTATATTTTGCATAGAAAGCAATCACCTAATTAATTTGTTTAAATTGTTATTCATTCTGTCGAATTTTTTTTTTGTTCAAACCGATTAATTCATTGGTTGAATATGGTGTTAAAACACAAATTGTCACCTGAGAATGCAAGTATTATATGTCCCATTTTTCCCTTTTGTGTAAAAGAGCATTGAAGTTTGACCTTATGTATATAACCAATGTTACTAGATGACAATTCGAGTTTGTTTCTTAAGTAATTATGTATTAGTCTCAATTTCACCGCAGATGAATCATATACACTATAAATAAACATAAACACCTAATATATCAGATTTAACAATTTTGGAGATAGAACACTTGCATTTGCGGGTGACGAAGTTTTGAAATTATATATTTTATACAAGACTAAGCTATAAAATAAGTTTTAAATGATTGAACAAAATAATATGCTCAACTAGCAACTCACTTGGGATAATATAATTTTAAGGTACCTTCACTGTATTAATGCTAGGACCTAGAAATAATACTTTGTCAAAAAGACAAATGAAATAACAAAAGTGTTGAAGACATGTAATTAACCAGAGTATTTTAATTAATTTAAACTTTATTCTTTAAATCAAAAGTGAGTTGTAATTTTTTTACACAAAGAAACATATATTTTTCACACATAAAACAAAAACGGAAAAAAAAATCTTATTAAAAATAAACAAAATGTGACCAACAACAAAAAGTTCTTACCTTTTATCTTTGAGTAAAGAAAGCAACAAATCAATTCTGCAGCTGACTTGCCAGTAATTTGATGCATCGAACTCTTCCCATTCCGTTTACACAAACGGTTTTATTCCAGCCTGCTAGCTTATACAGTATTGTTGCCAAGAATTACATTGTTGCATTATTGTTTTCCTTTATTATGTCATTTTACTACTTTCCTAACTATATTGAAGTTAAAATATTATGCTTTTCTGGAACCAGAATAATTAATATATTTGAATTATTGGTTTAATCAGATAACATCTTTAATCAAACCACAACAAACCCAATATAAGCCAATTGCGGTTCAATCCTGGGAGTGAAGGAAACAATGAAAGCAAAACAAGAGCTATGGCATTCAGAATGAATGTGGTGAGATGATCTGGGGTGAAAACAGTGTAAGACAGCAAAGAAGGGCGTATTTTGAGCAATTGTGTGTCGAAACTTAGAGAAAGTAGCAGAAAATAGGGAAAATGTTATGCTAGTTGAAATAATTTACGAGGTTGAGGTGTTAGCCTGTTAAAAGCCAAGAAAATGTTAAAGAATGGCAAAACTTCGGATGCATATGGGGTCACAATTGAAATGCAAGTGTGGGGAAGAGAGTTTTGTGTGGATGCATGGTTAGTGAATGCAATTATGGCGGTGTATGATGGTAGTAGAGTGTGTTAGGTCCCCGTGGTTGGTGTACAAATGGGCAACGTGAATGTGCTGTTATATGTAGATAATGCCAAATTAATGGTTGATAGTGAAAGTGACTTGCAGAATGCATTACTTTGAATGTGGTGGCAAGCAAAATGGATATCTGTATAAATATCTCCAAACTAAGGTGATAGTATGTGGACTATTGCAAATAATGAAGTAGTATCAAAAGAGGCAAAGATGGCAGTTTATAAAAGTGTGTTAACACCAGCTTTTTTTTTATAGATGAGAAGCATGGGTTTATCAGGAGAAACAGAAGAGCAAGGTGAATGAGATATCTAAGAAATGTGGAAAACCTCATATGGATGTAGTCAATAATGATTGGGTATTGAAGGAGTGCAGTTTGAAAGGGAATAAAATAAGTCAATGTGAAAGAGTTTTACAGTACAGTACAGTAGCCCCATGACTTCTTTGGTGCTGACTGACAGTTAACAGCTGACTTCTGACAGTCAACATATAGGTGTATACCTAAATTTTGACTGTCAAAAGTGACAGATGCTAAACACACGTTTTTGAAGATAATCTGCTTCGGCGTAAGGATACGTAATTCGGTCTGGTGAATTTTTAAAGCTGTCACTCAGCACCAATAAAGCAATCGAGCTACTGTAGAGAGGATGAGTGTGGAACGAATGACAAAGCAAATATATGAAGGTAGATTGTGTGGATAAAAAAAAAAGGGGTAGACCATGTAAGCTGTGGCTAAATGCTGTAGATGAATGTGTGAAAAATAAATACTAAGAATTTTGATAATAAAATGCATGTATGATACGGTGTATGAATGTTGTTGAAGAGGAGGGAGTTTGCAAGGATAGAGAAGTGTGTAAAAAGGTTAGTGAGGAGGTCTTAAGTATGGAATTGTTTATAGAGCCAGATGCACAATCTCTTGTCTACCTTGTAGGGAAACGGCATGATTAATGTTGGCGCATCTGGACTGCATTGATATGAACCTGAGTAGACAGATTATTTCAAAACTCTTGGTACATTTGCAACCTTTCTAAGGATCAAACCTGAGACTTTGGTCAAAATGAAAATATGCTATCGAGTGAACCAAGATGGTCAACAATTAATCTTATATGTATATCAGTAAAATGAAGAGTTTGTGTTCCACGAGTGTTGCACTATATATGCCGTGCACAGAGGTCTGAAATTTTAAAAATGGTTCCCCTGAGCATCCCAAAGGTGGAATTTTAAAGTACGAGTTTGATTTTTTTTAAATTAATCAAAAACTGGGTTGAAATAAACAAAACGAAGATATTTTATTTAATGTCTCTTTGAAGCAAATAAAAAGAATTGCCAGGGATAACCACACAATCCTTTGTAATTCTGCTAGTTTTAAAAGAACTTTATGAGAGTAGGAAAAGTGAAGTTAAAATTAACTCTATTAATAAACTTATCAATTAATATCCAGCGATCACATATCATTTCTCTAATCATTTATTTTTGGTCCATCCCTCATATTAATTATTCTTTTAACGTTATAGATTTGAAACTATCAATACTATTTTGGCCATTCAAATATTATATGCAATTACATCTATATTTTTAAGCCTATATAGAAAAAAAAGAAGAGAAAATGGACAAGAGACTAGTTAGTTACGATCAGCCAGTTGCCAACCCCTGGTCTAGGCCATCGGCGTTACTTGTGTTAAACTGGCCTGCAGGTAGACTACTTCTAACACACTTCCTTCTTATCCCTACTCCATTAGAGTTACTATCACACATGTATATAACCTCAACAGTTAGAAGATGCAGTGATAAAAATACTTGAACCTGACTCCCCCCTCCCTTCTATATGGAATGTTAAACAGAATATTCACACCAAAGAAGTTTTGTTACAAGGAATGTTTAAAAGTTTTTTTATTATTAATGTTTATGGTATGTAAGCTCTGAGCTATATAGGATGGCCACTTTGACCACCAACATTGATTGTAACAAAAATTTGGCATTATATAAATGTTATTTGATTAATTAATTAAGTTTATCTAACCAGTCATCAAAATCTTCATATAATAATTCCTTATAGATTTTTGTATAATTAAGGTGTTTACCAAGTTGGGGAAGAAAGAATCAGTGACTTTTTTTTTATCACAAAGTTCCTTCAGTAAACAGTTGAACATAATATAATGCATATCTAGGCATAATGCACTCACAAACTTTAACCAGATAGCGAACATTAACCTTGTCCTTGGTATCACGGTAAAAACAACCAGGCAACTTGTGTCTAGCGTATTGCATCACGGGTAATGGGTGGCTAGACACTTGAGGCATTGTTATAATGCGCGGGAAAAATAAACAAAAATATTTGTGATTTCATGACCAAAATAGTGAAAATTCGTGCCTTTTCACACTCTAGTGACCTTTCTTTTGTTGCAATTAATAACTTTTCATGACCTATAATACACCCTGTAAATTCTTCACAATCATATTTAAGAAACCATAATTCTGTAAAGATTGAGTGAAAAGTTGACTTTTTTTTAAAGTAATTAGTTTAATCTAACAATGAATTAACATGTGTGAAGGAAAAAAAAGTGGAATATTGACATAACAATATGAAAATAAGTTTTAAGTTACAGGAATTACTTTTGTGTTCAAATGGAAAGGCTTTTTTTTACTTTACAATGTACAGTAATTTTGTTTGGAAGGTACAGGAAAGGTAAGATCCTCCACCTGCTACAGTAGCCCCACCCATGGCTTCTTTGGTGCTGACTGACAGCTCGCAGTCAACATTTAGGTATATACCTAAATTTTGACCATCAGAAATGACAACTGCTAAACACATGTTTTTGCAGATCATATGGTTCGACGTAGGGATACATAATTTAGTGTGGTAGCTTTTCAAAGACTTTAGCTGTGAGTCAGCACCAAAGAAGCCATGGGGCTACTGTACATATTACCTTCCGTTTCCCCTGCCACATACTTCCTCCCTTCCCGCCAGCAGTGGATTCAGGGGCAACAAAACTGTGTTGTTCGTGGTATTCCGTGCCCCTATAATGAGTTTTTTTTATTGTTTCTAGTGCATAGCTTGTTTGAGATGGATTGGTAAAATGAGAAAACTCTGAAGTTTATTGAAGAATATAGGGGCCATAACTTACTTTAGGATCACCGATTAATTGATTATAAAAACAAAAAGGTGGATATTTTATAAAGATTACCAGAGCTATGACTAATATATTGTAATAAGTTATTATATCAGATTAGAATGAAATATTACAATCATTTGGTCAATAAATACCTTTCCATACGATTTTATTATAAAAGTAGAATGGGTTTCAGCTTGTTTTCATAGATGCCTATTAATTTAACTTGAGTGATGTTCATAGTAAAGAAACATTCTATGTGAATTATTGATTTAATTATAATTAATTCAATAAATGAGTATTATTTGAATGAATGTGACATCCCAAATTTAAAGAAAATAATTTTCATACCCAGGGGCCTCGCTCGTAGAATATTTTGGGTATCAATTGGTAGGACTGCCAATTTGATCAAAAAGTAGGACCTATTAAAACCCTATATTCACTTCATAGTGCCAAAACAATTTTTTTTTTTAAATGTTATTGGGCCTGCAGAAAAAATAAGTATTTTATGAAAGGAGGAATGCTCAGTCATTATCCCCCCCTCCCTCATGATAGTAAAACAAAATAGTAAGAATGATGTTTATTATCATCAAAAGATGACAACATTAAAATAAAATATTAAAAAACATCTGTGAATCATTATAAACATATTTTTTACCCCTGTGTTGGGTTATATTGGACCCCCTCCCCCTTTCAGCTGTTTTTGAGGTTCTCCGATTCATATTGACTTGCACAAAAGTAGTGCAACATTGTAATCATCCTTTTGATTTTGTTTGTTTCTCATTTTCTCAAAAGCAGTAACTTTCTTACAATTTTTTGCCCAGAGCTTCTGGCATAGTTTCAGCTATTTGCAAACAAGCCTTTTCTAGTTGGAAATAGTTCATTATAACACTACCGCCAAAACCCATTTCATAAGCATTGAATTTCAAAGATACTGTACAAGTGTTCAGGGATACATCAAATTTATTCAAACAGTGTGACACATTTTGTTTTGCTAATTTACCAGCAAAAAGGAATATCCACACTTAAAAACTCTACACACCAAATGGTTTCTTTCTTCTAGAGCTCAAAACATAGGAAAAGTAAGGCCAGACAAAAACTTAAATGAACAATCGTAACTAGTTGTGATAGATTTCGTCCTACAAACACTTATCTGTTCCACCCTTCTTCGGCAAGAATAAGATAAGCTGCAATAATCTTTCTCGACGTCATCTTTGTAGCAGACTGGTGATTGGAAAAAGAACCAATTTTGTTGCTTTGGTGTAGATGCTTTTTAGTGTGATACAGAAATAGCAAGTGCTGTGTTCTCCGACATACAACATTGATATTCTGAAAATTGAAAAATCACACCTGGACACGGGAATCGAACCCGGGACCTTCGGCTTAGTACGCCACTGCTCTTACCACTGAGCTATCCAGGATTCGTCCCGTGCCCATGGTCATTCTTCACTCATAGTTTAAGGCAGTCTGAGATAGACGTGGAAGTAGTCAGCTTATAAACATGTGATTATCTAAGATCACAGCCATCAGACAACGCAGCCATCAGTGACTCGGTAGTTGGCATACAACATTGAGTCAACATGTTGTATGCTACATGGTGCCTTGGTGTTAAGGCCGCCTTTACAAAGCTACCACTAAACAATGACTTCCTCTTTAGCTTAATTTTTTTATAATCAAGAAACAGCAAACCCAACAGTTAAACGTTTAATGCTGTTGTAGCCCTAAACCTTCACAAATGATTTATTCTGGGTATCCTTAAGACTTTACTGGGGATTTTGATTAAATTTAATAAACAAAACCAACTAGAATTGAAATAGTTATATTAAGTTTAAATAGCTGCCAGTCTGGCATTCCAGTCCATTCTTGCTTTGTATAATGTTACAAGGCATTTAAAGACTAGCATTTTAATTAGGTGACTATGAGACATACATGACAAGTCTGAATCTGTAAAAAGGATTCTTTGTTAATATAAAAAACATAACAGCGCTCTTTTAGTGTTTCAAGAATCGAATTAAAATTAATTTAGAATTAAAAAAATTCTTACCTGAAAATGCAGTTATTTTACTAGAGGACTCTGATTAAATTTTATACTTGAGGTTAAAAATGATCCACATAATTTCAAGAAACTCTTTAATTTTCCCCTAATGTGGGGAGTTTCCCAATATTTTGAGCAACCCAATAAATATTACCCATGGCAACAAATTGTGGTTTGTTAAGACAGGAGAGAACGGCCGCACTCGTCACACCATCCGCCAACTTCTTCCTATAGCTGACGACAGCCGGCTATTTACCGAAGAAATCATTGAAGATCAAATATTTCAGTAATGTTAAAATGGTTTATTTGACGGATAAAACTTACAAAGTAAGGGTTGTGCAAAGCTCCGATTTACCTTCAAATATCCATCAGTTCCAATTTCAAAGTATGCTTCACCAATGAAACTGTTTATATTTAATATTAAAATTTTGCCAATTAGTGCTATTATGTAATTTTTTGACAACTTTTCTTTTTATTATATCAATCAGATTCAGTATTTAAAGTTTAAGATATGATTTGTGTCTGTGTAAATGCATCGTAAAACAAAAATTAACAGTAATTTCATGTTAGCGGAATGCTAAACCCATGTAATGCATTTGGTTAACGTTAAGAAACTAAAGCTTTTTAGGTCATATTTAAATTATCTGACTTTCCTACCCGTAGCCACCGTGTGTAAATTATAATCAACACTTACATACAATCTTATAGTTATGGAAAAATGCCTTTTTTTAAATTATCAAGTTTCAATCTTGTTTCAGGTTTATTTAATATATTTTCATTAACTTTTTGTTTCAAAACGATACACAGACGCCTTCTCCCCAGTGAATTAAACCACAGGGTAGTTGTTTAAAGTAGAAGGCATGGCACACAACACGACCTGGTAAATATAAAATTCAGTATAGTTTCAAGTGAACATCTAGTTATTTCACTGGATTTTTTATATCACTTCATAGAAAACGAATTAAGGAAATGGCGTTGAAAAATTTGATATTTTAAACTTTTATTTTAGCTACTTAAAATAGAAAGTTTTCTTTCACTATACATTTCCTTTAACAAAATAAATAGATTTGCCACAAAGGAAAGATTAACCAATTTGAAGTTTATGAGAGGAAAGGGAAGGTTTGGAAGCATTAAAAAAATTATAAAATTACAATTTTAGTTTGAGCCTTTGGAACTGTTTGGTTTTGGCACTAAAATGTGATAGAATTTTATCATTTTAGACAGACAAGATAAATCTATTTTTCTCTCGATGCCATACTTATTCCTGTTAAGATAAAATTCCCTACTATAGAAAATACAAATTTTACAAGAGAAATAAAAACAAACTCAAGATTTAAATAGGCAAAAAGAATTATTTGAATAAGAAACAAACCAGCATATACTTGCAACCTGGTTTATTTTTTCACTAGGCAGTCAGAATAACACTTCTATCCCTTAATAGTTTTGATACATTATTTACATAGAGTATCAGGTTAGATCAGGCAAATATTTTCTAAGAGAGTTTTCAAAAGAGCCTTAAAATTTTTTTTGTATAGACCTAGGCCATGATGTTTTAGAGTTAAACATTAACAACATTTTACCATTTTCATTTCTAGTTTATATGTAGGCTTATTGAGTGACAGTTATACATCACATGATTTTAAGAATGAATACATGAAAGTGGATCCAAGCGCTAACTAACACACCTATTCCATAGGTAAAAAAAGTTCAGTCCTTAAGCTCAAATTAATCCCTTGATCATGTCAATGAAAACAATTGGGTATAATACATTTTAATATTATATAATCAACTCCCATGCCCAATAAAATCTCACATTTTCATGAAGTTATAGCAATATTACACCATAACCATCCTTTAGTCAACAAAGCTAAATAGTATAATTTTGAGAAAAACTTATTTTAAAAATTTACACGTAGGTGTAGGCTTAGACAAAAGTTGTATCAGTCAAGCTCAAGTAATTGAATGATTTCAATAAATAATTAGTGAAAACTATTGATGTACCATACCAAGTGTGTTGTGTGTATACTTTTTTCCTTCTGTAGTGTATATATTAAGTGTTACGTCTTTCCATGGTTTGGGGAGGCACGCAAAACATTACTAGCCCTAGGTTAGGTCGACTGGATTGTTTTAAATCTGTTTAGTTTTGAAGTAGTAAACATTGGACCAATTCTTAACAAAATTTGTTTCCTTTTGTTTATTGTAAAACTGACAGTTTAAATCAACACATCGAAAATCTATGTGTAAAAATCCTTTACGTTTAGTTATAAATATCACATTCAACCATATTTAGCACTATTGCTCAATGATTTTGTTAATTTCCTAACTAGAGCAAACATTTCCTCCAAAAATAAAACTTTGGAGAAGGACAATTAGAGAATTAGAATCAGAAGCTGGCTAACATTTGAAATGTGGCATACCTATTAAAAAATCAAAAATCTCTTTAATGAATAAGTACTTTGTAATGTATCAAAAGGAAAGAACATGGCCCAGTAAAAAAGGCTTTTAAGGTGGTTTCATGAACAGGTTGTGTCCATAAATATTTAAGTTTTTATTAAAATAAGTCTACATGTTCACCAGACCTTTAACAAATAAATGCAGCCTCATTATCCCAAATTATCTGCTCTTACAAAATTATCTTGTCTCATGCTATTATTTTAACAAGAGGAATTAACAGAAAGGTGACAAACATACTGTACTAAATTTTAACAAGTCACGAATTTATATTTTGTAGTTGCGCCCTTTAAAAAAAACACGTCAGCAGCCCATTCCACAAGACGCTTATTTATGGGCTAAGTGCATAAGGATTTTGTAACAGCACTAGGAAATTAAAATTAAGTCAACACAAGAAAAATGAATCATCAAGAAATAAGTTTAATCATCGAGTAGCAGGAAAATAACATACACTTATGGTTTTAAGAACACTAGTGCATTTGTACACGTCTGAAAATTTTCTCCTCCGAAAACATCAAATATGGCGGACTACACCGCAAAATGGCGCTATTGACCTAGAAGGTCACAACGGCGTCATCGATCTAAACCCCTTTAAACATTATATCTGAACCAGTGAACATCAACATAAACGCAAAATGATTATATTTCTGGCTTCTCATAATAAACCAGGCTCTACAATGGAAGGAAACCAGGGAAATGGTTGACATAGATAAATAGATCCATCACAAATATAGCGTCACCATGCTCTTGTGAAACCTTTACTTCTTACAACGACAAACACGTTTAGTGTTGCCCAAAGATTAAATTACATTATTCCTTGGCAAAGATATTATTAAACACTTGAATATGATATTACTTCCAATGAACTTCCTTGCGTAAAAAAAGTACCTGAAAAGCTTCCTTTTAAACAGCAAGTCCTTAATTTCGGTCGTTCTGGTCGCAGTCACGGCTTATATGGCCACTCTTGCCACAGTTGTAGCAATTCTTTCCTCCTGATGATCCTTCAGGGCAGTTGCGAGCAATATGCCCACTCTTGTTACAGTTGTAACAAGACGCTCCACCGCCGCCGCCACCACCACCACCGCTACCGCGACTACCTCCAAAGTCGTTGGATGATGAATCTGGGCATTCCCGGGCAATATGCCCAGTCTTGTTGCAGTTGTAGCAACTTGGACCATCAGAGCTTTGATGGCAATCTCTGGAGATGTGACCAACTCCGTTGCAACGGTAACACCGGTCTTGTTCCTCTCTGCAATCGCGGGCAAAGTGTCCAAATCCATTGCATTTGTAACACTTGCTCTCTCCACGACCTCCACCGCCGCCTCCTCCACCACCACCACGACTAAATCCACCTCCACTGCCGCTACCACCACCCTGGGTACATTCACGGGCGAAATGTCCAGTGCGATTACACCTGTAGCACACACTTGAACTCATTTTCCCAAATATTAGAACACAGCGGAATTAACACAACCTCCTCCTTATCTACCACGTGGGAAAGTGAATGAGTGGCAACCGCTTCCTGCTTGTTCCGTCGCTCGACACTGCACACTAATGACAAGACTTGAATGATCAGTTTTACTTGTTTTTCAATCGATTTATTCAAATATTCCTTGAATTTTGGTATATATAAATTATTTTATTGAATTTATAATTGAAATATTCATCTTTGATTATTATACTTTCTAAACCATAATTTTAATGTATATTGTTAAGTATAATAATTTTTTAATGTATATTTTGGTGATATTTCAAATGTTCCTACAGGCCGTGCCTTCGAGTTCGAAGTAATTGTCTAAACAATGGGCGACATGGGTGAAAAGGAAGCTTCTTCACCTATTAATTATGATGAAAAAGATGACGAAGAACCTTCTGATGAGGAAGAAGAAGATTATAGGCCAATGCCTAAAAATCGTGGCCGTGGAGGGTCTTTTAGGTAACTATTCTGTTGTTTACTTTTTTGTCGATTCATGTTGCACGCCGGAGTTAATTAATTCCCAGTCCTTTTATTATGCCCTTGGGTTCTTGTGTTAGGCCTAAAAGTTTCTGCTTGTATGCTCTGTTAATATCTCATCTAATTTTTTTCAGGAACGACCCTTTATCTTAGGTAATTGCTATTATATTAGAAAGTTCCCTTCAGTTCAATACACTTGTTATTAAATTTAATGACCCGTTTTAGCGACAGTAAGTAGTAGCCTGTTGAAAGCTGCCGGTATTCAAAGTGATTTGGATTTAATTAGGTATTCGAAATTAAATTCAAATCGTTAATGTTTATACATGTATCATTTCAATATTTAACTCGTGGACATGATTCTCTTCCCTACAAAAATAAGATTTAGTGGCGTGTTGGGTGTTAAGAGCTTAAAGAGGGGAAGACAAATGACTATGAAACACATTTCTTACTGAGGCCCTAATTCGTGTGTAAAACTAACGTTTCATCTGAAAAAATTAAAAAAAACAGATTAACTAATATTAATAATTTATATTATAAAATAGCCTTCATAAAGTAAATTGATTGACTAGCCTTAATTCACACAGCCATGAGTTATAATGATTTTGGTAGCAATAACATTACTACCTTGCAGAAGTGTTGCTACTAGGCCTAATTGTTTGTTTGTTTTATTTGTCTTTAAAATGAGCAGTAGCTCGTTACATTAAAGTTACAAAGAAACGGGTTCAGTTAACTATAAAAAAAAGTACAAAATACACATACATTAGAAGATGCTGGTGGAAAGATAAATTAATGGATTGATTCCTAACAACCATTCTGTTGGTGAGGACATTCATAATTTAACCTTAATTGGATGTTGCAATTGCATAATCAAATTATCTAAAGTCATCTATGCAAATAAAACATTGAGGGGGAGAGGATGTTATGTATGACCAAACGGATAAAAAAAGGCCTAGTTAAGAAGTTAAAAAGTTCATAAATTATACATTAGGTGGTAGAAAAAGAGACAGTGGTGAACAATAGCAAACAATTCAAACAATGTGCAGTACCTAACCATGATAAGATTTTGGATGTAATTAGTTAAATACATGAGAGTTGTAGTGCAAGGATATCACATAATTTATATTAAAGACTCCATGGATGCTATCCTTATCCATGATTTGAGCTCTCTTTTTAACTTATATAATTCCAATATTTTAATGCCATAAGGAATTTGATTGATATATTGTGTGCCCTTACCACGAATGGAGTTAAGTCCATAATTTACTGTATTATAATGAGCAATGCAGAGGTTGTTATTGTTATGCCCTCTAGTTAAGTGACCATGTGTGTTGTTTTTATCCACTTTGTTAGAGCTTAAGGTTGTACCACTACTTATTTTGAGAAATGTTATTGCAGAGTCATATATTATTTGTTTCCTTAAGGTCAGAATTTTAGTGATACTGTATATATCAATTTGTAATCGGCAAGAGAGAGTAAAACCTCTTTGGTAAAACTACCATCAGTGCATCCAGCGGGGACTCACTAAAACCCCAACCTTGCTACCGGACATTCAATCCATTGTGAAAGTGACTCTTTAGATCGTGTAGCCTAATCTGCTATAAGTTTTATCAATCAAACCATTCTTTCTCCCAATTACTTAATCTTTCCATAAAATTGCCAGAAACTCCAGTTGTGACAACTTGTCAATGTTTGGTCTTCATTTCTGATCCAGCACTTGGGTGTGGTACCTGCTCATTTTATACCCAACTAAGTCAAAGTATAACATTCGGTCATATTGTGTAACATTGCCTGAATCGTGTTGATCTGATAACTCTCATAAGTGTACATCCACACAAACCTAACAAGATATGTAATGTCTGAAAACTCATTCATTAGTTCTTGCAAAAGAATAGCCTAGTGTTCTTTTTTTTTT
>CABFVX010000174.1:281488-323958 GCA_902151425.1 Timema shepardi | reverse complement strand
CGCCAAAATATTGATTTTAACGATTTTTTTATATCCTTTTTTTAAAACACCCAATTAAAATCTCATATGAAAGAGCTATTCAAGAACTTTCCAAAAACACTTGAATCACTTCTTTAGGTGCCCAGGTTACTGAAATATTCAATGTTAAAGTTAACAAGATGGTGACAAAATTGGTCGAAATCGCAAATTTTGCACCTCTATAACTTCATAAATAAAAACGATATGGACATGAAATTTTACATAGGCATATATCTCGAGTGGTTCTTTCACTATACCAAATTTTAAAAAAATTAAAAAATGTGAGGTTGAAAAGTGCCTCTACATTGGTTGATTTGACATGGAATGCCCCTTTTCTTTCTTTCTATAAGATTAACATTTTTCAAAATATTATTATTTTTCCAAAAAATATTTTTTATCATTATCATTATTATTTAGTTTATTTATTATTTAAAAAAAAATAGGTCTATATAAATACTAACCACAGCCAAGAAATTTATCTTTACTCCCAAAAACAGTTGGCATAATGTGCTTCTAACAGTTTTTCTTTAATTTCAAAATGGAATAATCAAGTGTTTGTGTTATTTTTACTATCTTCTTTCTGTTTGATAAAGGAAACAATGCCTAAATATTATTCTATTTGTGTTAAAATATATGCGTGACTGTTTCTACTATAGAAGACAAGAAAGGAAGATGTTAGCTTTGTGCACTGGATTCTTCCCACATTTTTACTTTTTCCCTAGATGGGCTTTCTTCATCAAATTTACTCTTAGTTGATTTTTCCTTTTTCTTTGTTTTTTTCAATTGTTTTTATTATAAAATGATTTAGCCATTGGGTCACCTCATTTTTAAACAAATATTTTAGGTATGTAAACTATAATAATACCAAGGCTGGAAATATCTAAATTAGACATTTAATAAAACCTGATTTTATCGATTCATGTGTAATCCAACATATATCGGACCGGAGGAGGTCGGATTACTGGAGATTGTTGAATTACTGAGTTGATACATTTTGAACAGTACCAGCCACTTATTTTAACAAACACAAAATTAACACTGTTTGAGTACTGTACAGTACAAACAACACACTTGTTTCACAGGATAGTTTATCATATTAGTCACACTAGTGACTGCTTTAACAACCACACATGCAACAAATACTAACGAATAACAGTACTGTACTGTATACATAATTCTTTCTCTGTCACACATACCGACAAGTCATAACACAAAAATTTCCTGTACTGACCTTGCTGAGTGTTGGACCACTGGACACTGTATTTAATGTGTATCTTATGAACTTACTGATTATATCAACACATGAGAATTTATATGAGTGAGGGTGACCTGGCGGTCTAGGGGTAAGGTGTCAGACTTCTATGCTAGCGGCCGGGGTTCAATCCTCGGTCCCGGCAAAGATTTATCTGATTACCAAACCCTTCCTTCACCTCTGGCAAGACATCTTGTGAATGTGAGGAATGTCAGGCCTCCACCGTGGTTCGGATTCCACGTTAAACTGTAGGTCCTCCATTTCATCTCACAATCACCCTACCATTACACATTAGCGTAAGTGCGTATAACCCGAACGGGTAGTAAGACGCGGTGCTAATAATAATAATAATAATATATGAGTAAGAGCAAATGGCTTAACAATTTTTCCAGTAAAGATATTTTTATAAATCTTCCAGGGTTCATTAACATGCCAAAATTGACATGGGACAAATGGCTTTACTTCCCCTCAGAAAGAAGTTGTGTTAAGGATTTTTATCACTCGGTTAAAATTCGTCAACCCCAGCTGGATTAATGAGCTCATGAACATTGGGTCTTGAGGCAAGAACTTTACCCCAAGATCACTGAGGTAGACCGATACTTATTGAAGGAAACTTGATAATGTGCACCTCAGGTGCATTATCTTTTTATATTTTCTTTATTAATAAAGTGAGTTTGTTATTCTGTCATGAGCATTGCACAATATCTATCGCACAGAGAGTTTTAAAAAAAAATATTGTCTTTTGTACATGAACAATCACCTCGAAAGAATTAAAATATTTTGATTAGATTTCTTTAAATTAACTGAAAACCCAGATTGGAAGCAAAGCAATATTAATAACATCAAAAAATAGATATTTTAAATAGTATGATGCTCTAGAGCAGAGCTCCCAATTTTTTTTGCCACGGAACCCTAACTGATCACATATTTTGTTTTGGCGGAACCCCATTTTGATAATAACTAAAAGTGATTGTACCTTGTAGTATAGTTTGAATATTTTCATGTTTGACATGAAAAGAAAGAATATTTATAAATAAAAAATAATTATAAGTATTATAAAACATTTATTGTACAAAAAACAACAAAAAAACAATGTAACTATTTAATGTAAAGAATGACATTTTTTCACATATTTACTTATAATAGCACTAAAATTAGGCTTAATGTCTGACAATTGAACGTGAAGATCTGGAGCTGCATCCGGTCTGTTTCTGTACTTGTTTTTGGTGTAAGTGTAAGCTGAAAAACCAGTCTCGCATCGGTAAGTCGTCACAAATGGAAACAGAACCATAATAGCCTTCTCAACAAATGTAGGATATTAATCTTTAAGTCCAATCCAAAAGTAATTAAAATTTAGAATCTTCTGATTCGAATTTTTGTTTTAGAAGGGATTAACACTTAATGTCGATCAAATTCTCATACTCTGACACAGTTAGCATCTATGGTTTGGTATAATTTGCGAATGGATTCTGTACCCAGTCAATGTCCTGTAACTTCTCTGGGAAATACTCTTTCAAGGATTTTTTTAAGGTTAAGCAAATGTTCATGTTGGTTTTTTTCCACATCTGAGGTCATTTGCAACTCATTTTATTCCAGAAAGCCATTTAAATGAGTAAAACTTTCGTAACTTTTTTGTTCAACACATTCGATCCAGAAGCCAAGTTGGTTTTTAAGTGAAGATATTTTATGCTCATCGTGCAATAGTTCAACAAGCGTACTAATGGATGCAGAAATAGGTTGTTCAGCGAAGAATATCTTAAGCTCATTGCGCAATTAAAATTACCTGGATAAAACTTTTCCTCTCGAAAGCCATCTCACTTTCGTGTGTAGAAGAAGTGATTAATACTGACTTTCTACATCTTGACACGCTTTTTTAAATAGCCTTGACTGGAGTGGGCGTGATTTAGCGTAATTGACAATTTGTATGGCTTGATAGAGAACTTTCTTTAAGTCGGATGGCTTTTTCTATGCGACAAAGGCATGGCGATGTAAAACGCAGTGACTGCTACTACATTTAGATGCAACATTCTTTATTATTGTTACAGTTCCTTTTATTTTGCCGGTCATAACTGCAGCGTCATCGCTGCACACGTCAATACATTTTTTCCAATCAATATGCTGGTGTTTACTGATGTAACTATCAATGTCTGTAAACATTTCTTCTCAAGTTGTGTTGGTCTCTAAAGGCGCACAGAGTAACAAATATTCTTCAATAGATCCTCCGAAGGGGTATCTCACGAAAACAAGCAGTATTGATAACCTGGCGACATCTGTACTTTCGTCAAGTTGTATTGCAAACATCTCACTGTCTTTCAATCTACAAATTAATTCATCTTCAATATGGTCTGAAATCTTATGGACTAGATCAAATATGATGTTGTTGGAACACTGGACTGCTGCAACTTTCTTCACTGCGTCTTCTCCAAGTACGCAGCTGACGATTTCTGTCATACATGGTTTTGTTAAATTTTCTGTAATTGTGTGTGGTTTTCCAGCACGAGCAATTCTGTAACTTAGCAGGAATGATGCTTCTGTTGCGTTTTCATTATAGGTGTTTACATATCTGTGTAAAGCAGCTACACCAGTTTTATTTATTTCTTTGTGTCTTTCAAAAAAACTTAAGGTTTTATCCTTCAGTTGTGGGTGATTAGTTTCTAAGGTGTCGTTTAAGCTTTGCAGGTGCCAAAGAGCTATTAAACAGAATTTTGTTGCAAATAACGCATTGTCCATCCGGATTTTCAGAAATTCCTACAGGAATAAATCCGAAGGACAAGTAGGATTCGTCATATTTTTTCTTTTTTGGAGCAGTTCTCTCCTGAGGTTCAGCCCTTTTGTTGGTTGGTGTACTTTGTCGGTTTTACCCAGGACAAGAGTCTTCCGTATTTACTGTACCCTGAAATAAATTAACAAACCTTAATAATAACCAACAACAACAATAATACCCATTATTAATAAACAACCAAGACATTAAATAAAATAAACATTAATAAACAAAAAATAAAAAATTAATGCGTGTAATGTGATACATGATACAACTTTTTTGCCAATCGCAACTCTAAAAAAGGAACATTATTATGGCCGCCTATCATTTTTAAAACCTATCATTCATCCTATCACTGTACTCACCACAAGTCATTGTTAGGATAATCAAATCTCATGGATTATGGTGGGCCGGACATGAAACACAAATGAGGGAATCTAGAACTGTGTTCGATTGCCAAGTCAAATCCAGCCAGGGCAGCGCACACTTTTTTGGTTCATTGACACACTACCAGCTATTGGGGGTCTACAGATTTAAACAAACAATTTCCATGATTTTTTTCCCTCTTGTGCCTAACAACGAGTTGAACACGTGGTATTAGCAAATTGTCAAAGAGCTACACAACATATAGGATACACTGTTTTTTATTCTATTAAACCATTCAGATAGTCGAACTTGCCATGTCTAGATGGCAAAACCAATCAGATGCTGGGTGTGTTTATTTTCTTTAGGTTGGTTGGGATTTTTTCCAAGGTTAAGGAGTATGAATCTGAAGCAATTTTTGATTGGAATTGGGAGTTGGTAAAAATGTACTGATTCTGACTCAAGCTTCAAAATAAAAACTTATAAAATTATATTAATATATGGTAAATATATAATTGTAATTTTATGTTTTATTCTATAGGGCCAATATTTGTAGTTTTTAATGACAAATTTTCTCAAATATAAATTCACAATGCCAAAGAAGCTCCCTATGGAGTAATGCGTATTGGATAATTTTGCTGCAGTACATTTGTTAGCACTAGTTAATATACTTTAGCAACGTATGAAGTTGTCAAAGTTTTAATACAAGTTAGGCAGTTGAAAAATAGAGGAGTCCGAGTCGAAAGTTTGGTGTGCCAACTCAGAAGACTCAATTTTTTTTCTTTGAAATATATAAGATTACAATCGGCTGTTTGAATAAGCCGATTTTTAATGAGACAAAAATATTGAATTATTTGTTTTAAAGTAGTGATAAATGTGCGAGACACCTGTGTGCATGCACATGTTTACTATCAAGCCCGCGAGCCTAGGATTTGCTCTAATCTCTTTTCTTCCCTCCTAATCTACCATTCTGGCCACCTGCAAGACCTAAGAATTTCCAACTATGACGTTCATGAAAACTTAACAAATTTGTAGACTTGAAGTGAAAAGGAACTTGCAATGTTCTCTGACAAACATAAAAATCGATATTAAACAAAGCATCATCATAATCATCAAACATTTCCAGCATGTGGTAGGGTCAGTTTAGTAAAATTCTTCCTTCCTCTATTCTTCCACCACTTTTCCTCTAGTTTCTTCCATTCTTCTCCTCTCACTTGAACACTTTTTGTTATCTGCTACTCCCATCTCTTTCTTGGCCATCCCTTTGGGGTTGTCTTACATAATTCATTGCCAACATTTTCTTTGGCATTCTCTCTTGTTTTATCCTCATTACATCCCCATATCACCTCAATCTAGCTTCCTCTACTATCTCATATACTCCCTGTACTCCTACTCTTTCCCAGATAACTTCATTCCTAATCTCGTTTCTCCCCGTAACAGCTAACATGCTCCTCACAAACTATATTCCCATGGCTTCTACTTTCCTAGTCTCTCTTTTATTCACTGTCCACGTTTCTGCTGCATGTGTGACAATGAGTATAAAGTATGCCCTGTACAACACTTCCTTACACTTAAAGGGCACTTCTCTGCTCCATAGCAGGTTTCTTACATACCTATATGAACTACTCTCCCTGCTGTACGCTTCTCATAATATCCTATCTACTTTAACCTTTCGCTTGAATCACATTTTCAAGATATTTTACGTTTTGTTCTTTTCTCAGATATACTCCATCCAGCCTTACAGATTTTTTAGGTCTTAACCTCTTATTTGTCATTACTATCACTTCACACTTTGCCATGCTAAATTTTTCCTTATTCCATTCTTGTAGTTGTTCCTGTACTTCCTCTTCCTTCTCCCTTCATGCCATCAAGTCATCAGCTAACATTGTGGCTTTCATTCTTTCCTCCTCGAGTTTTCTTGCCACTTTGTTCATGGTCATTTCCATTACTATTAAAAATAGTAATGGTGAAAGGGCACTCCCCTACTTCACTCCATTTTTTATTTGGAACTCCTCCGTCCTTCCTCTGTCTTAACACAACTCCTGTTATTCTCCCACATGCATTCCACTCTCATTACAACTCATGATTCCACTTCGGCCTTCTCCTACGCTTTCCAAGGACTTTATTTCTATCCACACTATCATATGCCTTCACCACATCCATAAATACCATTACCAAGTCTTTCCCATATTCATACCTTCTTTCCATCTTCTGTCGTATGTTAGAGAATAAGTCTCTTGTAGATCTCTATTCCCTAAATCTGTGCGGTTCCTCTCTCCATCTTACTTTGATTTTATTTCTTATTCTCTTTTCCAGTATTTTCTCATATATTTTTGTACAGTGACATATCACTGTTATCCCCCTATAATTTGTACACCTTCCTGTCTCCTTTTTTGAAAATAGGTACTATAACTCCCTTTTTCTTTTCTTCCGATTCCTTGTTCCCCTTCCAAACCATTTTCAGCATGCTGTATAACCATTGTATACCTACTTCAGCTGCAGATCTTATCATTTCCACAGTCAGTTCATCTACACATCGTGCTTTCACTTGTTTCATCCTCTTTAATGTGTCCTTCATCTCTTTCCATGTTGGACCTCCTTACCCCTCTTCTGCTATTTCTTCCCGCTCTTCTGTTTCTCTCTCATCCCTATCCTCTTATGAGTTGCACATTTTCTTAAAACTATCTCATCCATAGTACCTTTCCTTCTCTCCTGTCTTCTTCGTTCTTCTTTATTTATGTCATTTAAGTCTTGTCTTTTCTCACTTCTCCTGTTTCTTACAAGGCTATATCCCATCTTTTTACTTCCTACCATACCCCGTTTCAGCATTATCGTCAATTTTTGCTAACAGGGTGGTGATGCACAATACATGGAGCCCACCTATTGGGTGTTGCTTTGGCTCTCCTACTCAATCCTGATTTCACTGCCAAGTGGTGTACCCCGGGATCTGAGTAACCTGTTGGAGTGAACCCCAACGGAAACCAGGTCATATGCAGACAAGAGACTGGTCAGAGCCAAAACCAACAAGCTTGGAACAGGGTCTGGCCATTTGGCTCCCAGCTGGATGGGCTGGGAGTGAGAGGGTTGGTGATGATGAGCTAAGTCATCATCAGCACCCATAGCCTCAGTTGGGGAAGGCTACCACCAAGAGAAGGCCTACCTGAGGACCTATAAGTGGCAGCCCCACATCTCAGGTATAGGCCATGACACGGCTGGTGGGCGAATCAAATCCATACTCGACAAAACACAGTAAAATAATGAATTGGAAAAATTGTTGACAACCATAAGCTAAGAATAGGGACTATGAACATTGGAACACTAACTGGAAGAGTTGAAGACAACATGGATTTGATGGACGAGAGAAGAGTGAATGTCCTGGGCCTAAGCGAGATCAAGTGGAGAGGGAGCAGCATGAGGGAAGTAAGGAGTGGCTTCATTCTGCATTGGATGAGAAAGGATGAAGGGAGGAGAAATGGAATAGGTTTCATAGGGAGAGAAGGGCTGCAGGTAGTAGGGCTAAATGATAGAATAATAATAAATGACAGAGGAGAAAAGGTGGAGGTGATACAAGTGTATGCCCCCCAAGGGGGGTGGGTGGTTAAGAATATGGGGAACGAGTTTCAGATAGTAATGGGTGATCTGAACGCAAAATTAGAAAAAGAGAGTTGTGTTTGAGGAGGTGTTATGGAAGGGAGGATGGAAAGAGAGAAACAAGGATGGTAGAAGACTGTTGGAGTAATGTGAAATAAATAAAATGAGTGGCAAACAGCTGGTATAAGAAGGAAAGAGAAAATCATAAGAACACTAGATACAGTTGGAATAGGGAGTATAAGTCGGTGATAGACTACTTTATCATGGATGAAGAAATGAAAATTCAGATCTTAAATATTAAGGTAATGCCAAGTGCGTCCTTAGATAGTGACCACAGGTTGGTGGCAGGCATTAAATGATTGGAATGTAGTAGAAAGGTAGTAAGACAAGAATAAGGGTGTGGAGGCTAAAAAATGAAGAGGAGAGAGAGCTGTACCTAAGAAAGGCAAGAAACTTAATATGCAGGGATAAGATGCCAAGTGTAAAGGTTGAACGGGAAAGGAACAGTTTAGTGGAAGTGGCAGAGGAGGTATGTAGCACAACTAGTAATAGGAGGAGGGGGAAGGAGACAGCCTGGTGGAATGACAGGGTGAAGAAAGTAGTGGAGAAGAAGAAGAATAAAGCATTCAAAAGGAGTTTTAAGAGTAAGAATGAGGAAACAAAGGAAGAATATAGGGAGAACAAGAAAAGAGTGAAACATTATATAGGAAGCCAGAAAGGATATTAGTGATAGGTGTTCAAAAATATTAGAACAATATTATTACCTTTATGAAACAGTAAAGTTACCCAAACACAAAATACAAATTATAATTGAGAAACATACTAAAACATTTTAATTTACTTAACTAAAAACGGGAAGTATGATCAAGTTCATAAAAAAATAACCCATCTCCATACTTAACATGACACCATTTAAACTATATATATATAAAAAGTGAACGAGTATTATGCCAGCAATGGGGGAGTAAAAATAAAATAATTTTTCACGTCATAGTTAGACTATAAAAGTGACAATTTAAGCCAACATAAATTCAAAATATAGCAATCTTGTTCCCTCTTCCCATACATGTTAGGGGCGGGGGTAGAGGGTGGGTGAGAAAGATCAGAGATAAACAATGAACAAAATAATAGGAAGCATTCACACCAAGCTCAGTAACTAAAGGGAAACCAAAAAAGATAAGCCTTTGCAGAAATTGTTCTTACCTATATAAAGTTAAAGATTTAATTTAGTACAAAATTTTTAAGTTTTATAAAGATAGACACACTTATTGCTTTGGTATATTCTTTAGATTGAAATTTTCATTTTAATTATACTTGTTATAAAATTTAACTTTGTTAATTCTCAACAGTTCTTTGTTATGTAATTTTGTCTCAAATTAAAACTATGTAAAATTACCTTCAAGGTTTTTGTTATCAATTTTTATATTTTATTAATTTAATAAGTGTAATTATTGTTAGTAATTAATTCTTTGTCATAAGCTTATTTTTACAAATATTGAGTTCCTTCCAAATTAGAAAATCATTATCTTTCCTTGTATATGTAATATATGGGGGTAGTTTGGAAAGTAAACCCCGTTTGGCTGTAAATAAAAAACTTGCATAAAAAATATTTTATTATATACACCTTAAAACTACAGCTTTTTACTATATTTTAAGCATTTGTCATAGAGTTTCACCAATTTACAAATTCCTTCATAAAATTCAGCCGCCTGGGCACATAGCCAATCTTCCACGGCATTTTGAAGTTCATCGTTGTCATCAAAGTGCTGCGCCACACAAGCCACTTCTTCATGTGAGTGACGAGAGATGAAAATCACTTGGCACCAAGTCAGGGCTTTAAAGGGGATGATCAAAAACGTCCCATTTGAATTGCTTTAAAAGGTTGAGTTTTTTGAGCACTGCGAGGACGAGCGTTGTCATGCTAAAAAACACAACACTGAAAGTCAGCATACTGCGACGTTTGTTTTGAATGGCTCGCTTAAGTTTCTTAAAAATTTTACAGTAGACATCTGAAGTGATCGTCGTACCCTGTTCCATAAATTCAACCAGTAAAACTCCCTTGCATCCCAAAAAACCGTAGCCATAACCTTCCTCGATGACAAAGTTTGGCGGGCTTTCTTCGGTTTGCATAGAGTATTGGTTTGGCCCCAAAGCCATCGACTGTTGTTTCGTTTCGGTGTCTACGTATGCCACCCAAGTTTTGTCAACAGTCACAATTCTCTTCAAAAAACCTTCTCCTTCAGAGTCGTAGCGTGAAAGGAAGTCTAAGGCAGAGCCCATTTGTTTGGTTTTGTGGACCTCTGTAGGCAATTTTGGTACCCACCGAGCACAGAACTTTCGGTAGCCTAATTTATCGGTAACAACCTCGTACTAAACCATACGAGAAATTTTTAGGAATTTTTAAGAAAGTTCATAAATGGTGAATCTTCGATTTTCATGAACTTTTTCGTCAATTTTCTTGACAAGATCATTACTTACAAAAGAAGTCCTACCAATCCTATCTCCATCATGAATGTTTGTTCCACCACTTTAAAAAATATCCTAACCATTACCACACAACACCTTCACTCATAAAATTTGGACTGTATACAGTATACATTTGACAATGGATGTCTGCTGCTGAAACGTTTTGCGCTGAAAGAAATTTTATTACAGCACGCACTTTGCATTTCGTGGGATTTTTTTATTACAGCGCTCATGTTTTGAGGTTATACCAAGCGAATGTGCGAAAGAACAAGATTTATACTGTCACATCTGGACACTTACTGAATCAGAGAACATGCAGATGTGACAATGGTGCTGCTCCACGCACAACTACTAGCGCCACACTAGAACGGTGATTAATTTCCAAACCGCCCTCGTATTATCTCCGTACCACTACAATTAAGTTATTACGAATATCATTAAAATATTTCTCATTATGTCACTAACATTAAAAATAAACACTTTAAACACTAGTTTGTTTACCAACTAAATACTAAAACAAAACATAAATTATGTAGTTAACCAACTTTTATCACCAGAGTCCACTGCCAAATAGTCATCACATCACGATTATAGGAAAAGTAAATTCTAACACTAGTAAGTAAATGCTGACATGGATAGATAGTTTTACAAATATGCAAAAATTCTGTGACTCTGCATAAGAGTGACTTGCATTCAGGAAAATATGGTAAAAGATACTTTGTGAAATGCTCTGGAATTGTGAATTATTATATTATATAATTTTAAAATTAATCTCAGAGCTTAGTACCCATTTTTAACTTTTTGTTATTACCATATCATTTCTTTAAATCACTTTTCATTTTCAGATCTTATTTTCTTACAAACTGTAATAATAATTTTTTATAATATAATTGTTTCATTACACTGCAATATTTCTCTAAATTTTATCGGTCTCTTATGTTTATTACTTTACAGAGGTAGAGGAGGAAGAGGTGGTCATGATTTTGGCCCACCCAGAGGCCCCCCTCCTGGCCATGGACCTCCTCCCGGTCATGGACCTCCACCAAGGTTCCGAGGCCGAGGTTTTGGCCCACGCGGACCTCCCTTTAGGGGTCCTCCTCCTCCACACTTTGGAGGGCCTCGTGGACCTCGCTTCCGGGGACCGCCCCCATTTGATAACTGGGGACCTATGCCTCCTCCAGGAATGCACCCTCCCCACCACATGATGGGACCTCCACCTGGAATGGTAAGTTTAGAAAAGCAATGTTGAGTTTCTTCTTTTAGGCACTGAAGTTCACTTAAAAGCGCAAATTACAAGAAGCTTTTATTTCATATTCTTACTAGATTAAAGTAACAATGTTTTTCTTCGGACATCAACTCTAAAATCACTGAATGGAGACGGAAAAGTAGCTGCCATTTATAGGTACATAATATGGCTTATAGTGATAATTTTTATATTCCTGTAATACGACAGTGTCAGTAAATCAGTGAAATGGAATTACCATTGGTTATATCCATACATATATTTTATATTTATAAGAATATCAAACTAAACCCCGACTTTCAAAAGAAGCCTACTTTTGACCAATTACGACCATTTAAAATTATTTAATGTCACTAAAATTTGATATTTCATAAATGTTTTATTTGATTTATTAATTAAAAATTTACCAAAAGCTTCTAATAACACGTTATGGATTCAGACCGTACATTTCTGGTTACCATTAGTGAATTTAGAGCTTTTTTTTTTAAATAGATATTTATGTACTTTTATGTTCATATGAATAAATGTAAATGCACTGGCAGTATTTTGTTAATGGTTTGTCGACCTAATTGCAATGTGTAATATAGGTATTGAGATATTGATATTCAAGTGTCAGTAACTAAACATAAATTCCAGAACAACCACAGTGTGTCAAGTTAGCTTATTGCTGAGTAAGAACTTTTTCCAAGCACGTATCAAATTGTAAATTATTCCTAATTGGAGGACCTGGCCTCTCTTTGGTTTGATATAGAGGACGATTAAGGGAAAGCAGTTTCTCTTGGTGGATAAATAACACACTATATATAGCTCTGGTTACTGACATGACAGGTTTTTTAATTCACCTTCAATACTTAATACACAACTTTCATCACAACATATTGCTTTGTGTATCAACTTACTTACTTTGTGACACTAGGAAATCGAAAGTTCATTGCCACACTTACAAAAGTATGCCACCTATCCCTATATTGAACTAGTTTTATCCAGTTCACCTTATTACATCCTATCTCTTTCAGGGCTATTCTAATGTTATCCTCCCATCTTCCCAATTGTCTCTTTCCATCGGGTTTGCCAATCAGTATCCTGAACAGGGATTTAGCATCTCCCATTTAGGCTGCATCTCCTGCCCACAGTAATCTAAGATACTTGTTTATCCTAATGTCACTGCCTAGTTCTTAACAGTTATGTTTGTCCACCCCAAACCCAGGATAGGGATTGATTGATATAGCAACTTTATAAAAGATGGTAGAATGCAATGGGTTCTTTTTTTAACTTTTATAAAAAAAAGCATGAATAACACTCTTCGGTGGCTGCGTGGTCTAACACACTTTTCTTGCAGTAGATTAGACTACCCATGACAGGGAGATTGAGGTTCGAATCTCAGACGAGTGTACTGATGGTGGTTTTTCCAAACTGATTTCCCACTATCCCTCCACACAAATATGGGTACATTTCCTCTGATTATAACCTACTTAATTCTTTAAACAATTAGCGTAATTAAAGCGTATAACCCTAATGGGTAGTAGACTATGCTAAAAAACACTAGAAAAGGGTATTTTAAAGTTTTACAAAAATTAAATATAAACACTAGCATCAAGCCTTTGTCCCATCTTACAGTCCCATGAACCCTTGACTACAGTCACCTTATTATACTAGAGCTAAAATATTATGTTTTTTGGTGTTCTTTATTCTTTTTCTAAGCTCTTATTGGTCCATAAATACAGATTAATCTGCATCAACTCTTAAGGTGGGGATGTAAGAAATGAGAGAAAAGGCCAATGTTTTTGCAATTTTTATAAGAAAACTTTTTTTTTACCAAAATAAATAAAATATTGCTTCAATACAAACAAAGTGTAATTTTCTTCACATGGTGATCTCAACAGTTCTTGAATATCTGTCACGAGCATAGTGTTATTCTTGATAAACTTTTTAAATGAAGAGAAAAAGCTGTCATTAAATTCCAGGACACCCTTGACAGATATTCAAGAAATGTTGAGGTCACCATGAGAAGAAAATTAATCTCTTTTGTTGTAGTAAAGCAATATTTTATTTTTTGATATGCTGACATGCTAAAAATTTATTGCAGGTGACTGCGAAATTTCAGAAACAAGTAATGCAATTGACATGACTAATAGGACTCTTGGTTTCGCACATTGACAGGATTCTAATCAAAGTTAGGTTTCATCATTTTAATAAAATATATTGATATCTAAAATGTGTTAATATTATTGATACATAAATCGTGGATCGTAAAGTTTAATGTGTGCTTTTTCCTACAAGCATATATCATTTTTGGGGTCATCTTATATACAAGTAAATAATATATATCTATGCAATTAACAAAAATATCTAAAATTAAAAAGCTATGCCTTTATTATTTCTACACTACGGTTGTAACTATTTGTCAAAGTGAGTTTTGATGAACCACTTAGCTATAACAAAGTAGTGGTTGAAACGAGGCACCAATCAGTCGCGTGGTGTTTCAGCCTCCCCCGCACATGATGGGGGGTCCCATGGGCATGCCCCCACCTCCTGGCCCGGGACCGGGCCCTTACGGCCCTCCCTCGATGGGTTGCCCACCCCCTCAACAAGGGGGCCCCCACCAACAGCAGCCACCGCAGATGACCAACTCGGGCAGCCCTGGAGGGAACAACCCTCCATCCAACATGCCTGTACGTTTGCTTTACTTACTCTCAGTAGAGTAGGTTTTTAGTGGTGTAGAGGGATATTGAGAGAAGTGTCATTGGTCTTTGGGGAAAACAGATTTGCCCACATCCGATATATCAATTAGTGGTAGTTGCATGGTCTAAGTCATTACCCTCGCAATATACTGGATTTCCTGTGATGAGGCCAGGTATCAAATCCCGAAGGTGTTTTTTTCTAAATGGCATACAACTTGTCCTTCAGGCAAATGTGAGTACACTTTCTCTAAATTCTACCTGCATAATCCCCACCCCTTTAGTTTAAATATGTGGATAGCTGGGACATGTAGTAAGTAAGACACATTAAAAAAAAGCACGACATTAAAGAGTTTAGAATGTTTTGTGAACATTCTATGAACATGATTAGATTTCATTATTTAAAAGGTAACAATATCTACAACCATTCCCACCCAATCATTTTATGTATAAATTACTCATCTGTATGTAAAATAAAGGAAAATTTACAGAATCGGAGTATATTATATTTTAATCTTGGTCTAACTAAAACAATTGCAGTTTTCTTTGTGATCATTAATAATTTTCAGTAATCCTTCTTGTTCTGTGTTTTTTAGTTTGTTTCAGCATGCACAACATCTATCTTTAGATTTTTGTCTTCTTGTAGCCAACAATTTAACTTTATAATTTTTATATGTTTAGCAATATCTTCAAATTTAAAAAGAATTAAAGAATATCTGTTAGATACATTTCTCTACAAATGCACAATGCACCAATTTTATCCTGATGTCCTCATATTCATCTTCAGAGCTAAGATACACTTTTTGAACACTTTTTATTAGCAAGCTGGGGCATTCCATGTCAAATCAACCAATGTAGAGGCACTTTTCAACCTCACATTTTTTAATTTTTTTAAAATTTGGTATAGTGAAAGAACCACTCGAGATATATGCCTATGTAAAATTTCATGTCCATATCGTTTTTATTTATGAAGTTATAGAGGTGCAAAATTTGCGATTTCGACCAATTTTGTCACCATCTTGTTAACTTTAACATTGAATATTTCAGTAACCTGGGCACCTAAAGAAGTGATTCAAGTGTTTTTGGAAAGTTCTTGAATAGCTCTTTCATATGAGATTTTAATTGGGTGTTTTAAAAAAAGGATATAAAAAAATCGTTAAAATCAATATTTTGGCGGCCATTTTCTCAAAAACGGGTTTTTTTTCCCCTTCAAAAAAAATATATGTTGTATATATACTATTACTTAGTAGCTATGAAACATTTGAAGATGGGATGAAAATGGGTTCAGGAGTTATGTTAGATTCAGTAAAAAAGGGTTCCACCTACCTTTCCACTGTGATATGGGATTCCCAATGCCACGTCAAAAGTCTGTTCCCAGGGCCACGTCAAATTTCTCACTCCTTTGCCTAGTTCAAGTCATACTTCATATGTTCCCAAGACCACGCCATACATGTCATAGGCTTCAAACCCCTTAAATGTTCTCCAGGCTTCAAACCCATTAAATATTCTCCAAGCTTCAAACCCATTAAATAGCAGCAGGAGTTTGGAGTAACAAATTACATGGCAAGAAAGGCAAGAGAGCTTGTGAAAGAAAAAGGTGTTATGTCGTCACCTAATCCAAAACCAGGGAAAAGCTTACCTAGAGAAAATGTGAACATTATTGAACAATTTTATTGTGATGATGCTGTTAGCAGACTTATGCCTGGGAGAAAAGACTTTGTTTCCATGAAAATAGATGGGAACAGGTGTCATGTTCAAAAAAGACTCCTACTATGTACTCTTAAAGAGGCTTACATGCTGTTCAAAGATAAGCATCCAGAAATTACCGTGGGATTCTCCAAATTTGCTGATCTACGACCTAAGAACTGTGTCTTCCCAGGATCAAGTGGTACACACAATGTGTGTGTATGTACACATCACCAGAATGTGAAGCTTATGATCAGTGGCTGCAGGATCAAGGAATTGACTGCAGAAGAAGATATGCCAATTTCTGATTACAAAGATTGTTTATCCAGAGTAATTTGTAATCCGCCTTTACCAAAGTGCTACTTCGGAAACTGTGAATATTGTCCAGGGTATAGTGAATTACGCAAAAAGTTTGAAAATATATATGACAGTAATTTTGTTGACATGATAACATACAAGCAGTGGGTCACAGTGGACCGTTCAAACTTGGAAACCGTTTCAAAACCGGTGGATGAATTCTTGGATACCCTATTTGAAAAACTTAAAAGTCTTCTTAGTCATTCTTTCATTGCTAAAGAGCAAGCTAATTTTTTTTATGAGAAGAAAAAATCTTTGCAAGAGGCTGAGTATTTAGTGGTGTGTGACTTTTCAGAAAATTACTCATTTGTTCTTCAGGACTCAGTACAAGGGTTCCATTGGAACAACGCACAATCCACAATTCATCCATTTGTTATTTATTATTTAAACTCATCAGAAGAACCGCACACTGTTAAACATGCAAGTTTTGTGATAATCTCAGAGTGCCTTCAGCATGATACAACAGCAGTTTATACATTTCAGAGAGAGCTAATCAAATTCCTTAAAACTACTTTTTCGCCACCGAAAAAAATCATATATCTTTCAGATGGGGCAGCATCACAGTATAAAAATCGCAAGAACTTTAGAAATTTGAGTTTACATCACCAAGACTTTGGATGCAAAGCAGAGTGGCACTTCTTTGCCACATCACATGGTAAAAATGCTTGTGATGGTGTAGGGGGAACTGTAAAGCGTCTTGTTGCTAGAGCCAGTTTACAAAGGCCCTATGCAGAGCAAATAATGACACCAAGACAGTTATATGAATGGGCAAGTCACAATATAGGAGGAATGACATTCATGTTTGTGACAATAGAAGAATACAAAAATGTACAGATATTTTTGCAGGAGAGATTTGCAAACTCTAGATACATTCCTGGAACACAGAAGCTTCACTGTGTCATTCCATTGCAATCAGGGAAACTGATAACAAAGGTTTATTCTTCAGCAGAGGAGTCAAAACTTGAAAGTATCACGCAAGTCAAAGGACAGCTAGAATTGGATGATATACGTGGATTTGTTACTTGCGCATATGATGGACACTGGTGGTTGGGATGTGTTATCTCTGTAAATGAAAACACTGATGAACTCAAAATCAGTTTTCTACATCCACATGGACCAGCTCCATCATTTGTTTACCCACAAGTTCCTGACATTTTAGTAGTGCATGTGTCATCAGTTCTTACAAAAGTTGACCCCCTGACCGCAACTGGTAGAACATATGTTTTGACAAAACAGGAAGTTTCAGCTGTTCACAGTCAATTGGATACATATAAAAGGAATAACTAATATGCCTCTGTGTCCAAAAGTGTAAAAAATTTCAGGTATATTTATTATTTTTAGTACTGGTAATATATTTGTAGGTTTAATTAACATTACATTTAATTACATTCTAGCTTTCTTGTCAATTAACTTCAAGGAACAATGGAGCAAACTTGTGTGACGCAAGGAAATTAATGTAAATGTAAATTCCTGTTTTACTGAATCTAACATAACTCCTGAACCCATTTTCATCCCATCTTCAAATGTTTCATAGCTACTAAGTAATAGTATATATACAACATATATTTTTTTTGAAGGGGAAAAAAAACCCGTTTTTGAGAAAATGGCCGCCAAAATATTGATTTTAACGATTTTTTTATATCCTTTTTTTAAAACACCCAATTAAAATCTCATATGAAAGAGCTATTCAAGAACTTTCCAAAAACACTTGAATCACTTCTTTAGGTGCCCAGGTTACTGAAATATTCAATGTTAAAGTTAACAAGATGGTGACAAAATTGGTCGAAATCGCAAATTTTGCACCTCTATAACTTCATAAATAAAAACGATATGGACATGAAATTTTACATAGGCATATATCTCGAGTGGTTCTTTCCCTATGCCAAATTTTAAAAAAATTAAAAAATGTGAGGTTGAGGACCTTGTTGAATTGACATGGAATGACCCAGCTTGAAGTTTGATTCAGCGTTATAAAACTTTTTTTTGTACTTTGAAGTTCAATGTATTTCACTTATGTAAACTGTATTGGCTTGTAAATCTAACTAATAAATATTTGTTGTTAATTAAAAAGTTAACTATATATTTGGCTAGCATATTTTTACTGTTTGAAAAAAAAGTTGTTTAGACTTGTTGTTTGAGCTATCTATTTATTTTCTTGTATAGAACAATATGATGCCAGGCATGGACCTATCAGGAGAGATCTGGGTGGAAACTAAGACCAGTGAAGGCAAGTCATATTTTTACAATGCACGGACTCGTGACACCACATGGAGCAAGCCTGAAGGTCCCAATGTCAAGATTATCACCCAGGAACAGGTACAGGCATGTCGGTTTGATGATTCGCTGTTGTTCGTGTGTGTATGTGTGCATATGTATGCATTTCTTTGCTAGTTGATTTTTGCTATGTTTGGCTAAAACCTCTTTTTAACAAACTCAAACCCGCTTCGATGGCCTTATGGTTTAAACCCAAGGTGTCACACTCACATTAGATTATACTATTGATGACGGGGAGATGGTGGTTCTATCCTGGTCGTGTGTACTGAGGGTAGTTTTTCACCCCTTCTTCATGCAAATGTGGGTACACTTAATCTAAATTTGACCTCCCTCATCCCTATCCTTGTATTTTAATAAGTTCATAAGTGTATAACCCAAATGGGTAGTAAGGCCCAGTAATTAAAAAAAATATCTCAAACATAATGATGTTCCTCTTTCAACAAAACCCATGTGAATCCTCTTAAAAAAACCTATGCTGCATTGATTAAAAACATTTTTCAAATATCAAATTTAGATTTAATGAATTAAATATTTTGACCTAAATTAAGTAAAATATTGTTCATTATTTGATAATCTCTTACACTCTGACACAAATTTTATTTCAAATTTACAAATGAAAAAACAAACACTAAACAAAGAAACATTCACTTATTTTAGGATGTTTGTATGCAACTTAAGTTGTGGAAAAGGAATTAAATTACATTTTGATATTGATAATGTCAACAATTAAGTTTGGTGCTACCCCCTGTTTTGGTGGCCGCATCGTTTAAGGCACCACAATAGACTGGACTGCTGAAGACGTAGAGATTAGGGTTCAATCCTGGCCGGGTGTACTAAGGGTGGTTTTTTTAAAATGATTTTCCACTCCCCATCTATGAAAATGCAGGTAAACTTCCTCTAAAATTAATTCTTCCTAATCCCTAACACATTAGTGTAGTTAGTACATTGGCGTATAACCCAAACAAGTAGTAAGACACAACGCTAAGAAAAAGTTGATCATTAATATTAAAGAAGGGGAATGCCAGGCCTCCACCGTGGTTCGGATTCCACGTTAAACTGTAGGTCCTCCATTTCATCTTACAATCACCCTACCATTACACATTAGCGTAAGTGCGTATAACCCGAATGGGTAGTAAGATTAATAATAATATTAAAGAAATAAAATTGACTAACTGGTTAAAAAATTTGGTTCTAATACCCATGTTTATACACACATGTTCAAATAGTCGGCAACTATGACATTGAAAATAAGAAATACAATTTTTTGAAATAAATTGATGTGGGGGGAAAATAAACTCTATTTAAGATCTGCTATTTTTCTAGTTATTATGATGAAACACTTTTTTGGACAACATAATTGAAATACTGATGTACTAAATACATTTAGATTAATTTTATAGCCAAATTAATATCCACAGTTATTGAATATTTATCCCGAGCATTGCCTAATTTGAGTAGGGGCCAATTTCAATAATCCACAATTTACATGTGAATGTTTTACAATAGTAAATAATATGAAGGTTATCATAAAGAACATAGTTTCACTTGTAAATTGTAGTGCAGTTGTAGAAAGCATTTACAATTCGGCTAATTTTATTTACAAGAGAAATATTATTACAGCTAGTTTGTTCCCAATAAGTTGCAGCAACTAAAAGTACACAAATAATTGAAAATCATGTTTTTGTCGATTGTAATTAAATAATAAAATATCAGCTAAAAAATCAAGGAACAGTATTAAGTTTTGTTTGGAGCTTACTAAATTATCAGACACCTTAACTCAGTCAGTAGCTTGTCTGCCTACTGAGCTAAGGGTTCTGGTTTCGATTCCCGGCAGGATCAAAAATTTATCATTGATGAAATGTAGGTTTACCCTCTCACATTGATAAATTAATGGTTGGGGACTGGATGTTGTGCCTGTCTTAGTCTTAAGTAATATTATAAGGCATATGATTCTACGACAGGCCTTGCCAACAGGTAGTGTAAAATATATGGCTTGAATAAAAAACTGACCTGGATCATAGGCTGAAAACATAATGGATGTAAAGTAAAGCCTACTAAATTGGAGCAAAAAAATAAAATAATTGAAAAAGGTTAACTATATCAATTTTGAGGCTCAGGATTACAGTATTATAGGTCTACTGCATAATTTAATATTTCTTCAACTAAGGTAGGTATTAATTTATTTTGTACAACAATAATGAACCATATTTGGTAATTGTTTCTCAATTTTCAATGAACTCGTTAGAAAACTTTCATATGTTGCTACCTCTGAACGTCAAATAATTACCCAGTCTCAATAGTAATCAAAATGTTTGTCAATATAATATTCATATTGTTTAAAATGTTAACACAGGTGATTTACCAATTAAATTAAAATGCTGGATTAATTATGTACAAATAACCCATTAAAATTACACCCTCAAACTATTTTACCCATTTACTGGAATTTGCAGAAAATAAGACTTACAAGTACTTGTAAGCTGCAAGTAGCTTTTTGAAATCAAAGTATAAACCTACTTGTAAAAAATTATTTTAGAGTTTAAAAATCAAAGCTTTACGGATCATAATTTTTGATAAGCTACAATATAATATTTTTTTTAATTGTAAACTTGTAACCTTAAAAAACATATTTCATACTGAGCTTGACAATGGATTGTTAATGGATTTAAGATGAAATGAAAATTAAATCAATTAAAAGGAACTGACCTGCCGTTGGAATGTTTAAATAATCACTTAATTTGACAAAACTAACCACATTGAGGTTAATATGCATCCCCTCCCCCCCATTTTATTTTCTATGCTTGTCCAATGGTTTGTGAGAATTCCTAAGCTTCCCTCATATCCATCCCTTGAAACAAGTTGGCTTAATAAATAGGCATGACAGGTTTAAAAGTCAAGCTCATATATTCTGGTTTGCCAGTGATGGAAAGGTTGGGGTTTGAATCCTGGCCAGGTGTATTGAGGGAGGTGTAGCTTTTAATCAACTCCCCACTCCTCCACACAAATTTAGGTACATTTTCTGTAAATTCTACCTTTCTTGTCCCTAGCCCATTAGTGTACTTGAATGCGCATAGTCCAGACTGGAAATAGTGGCAATTCAAAATAAATAAATAATGCCTGATCCCACTAAACACAAAACATAACAATAACATAAAAAACAAACACACACACACCAATACATGCACACACACACACACAGAGGCATTTTGGGGTAAAGTATTCACCTCAGGACCTGATGTTAGTGGGTTCAATTCCACCGAAGCTCGACAGGTGTTACTTGGACGATAAACATCCTTTGCAGAGTTTCCTTCGAAGGAGAAGTAAAGATTTCAATCCCATGTCGATTGTAGCATGTAAAATAATCTTGGAAGCTACATTAAAGTACCTTTCCCAGCAAAATGGGTAGGCCCTTTCACGCTCGCTCATTTAAATTCTCATGTTCTGATATAATCAGTCGGTTCAGAAAGTGCACGTTAAATACCTTAAAAAATAAAAATATTCTATACTATTGAAATGTTGCACTTGCTTCAACATGGTTGCCTCTGTGGCGTCTTCACAATCATAATAACACGAGTTTGGCTCTACAACGCCCGCCACCTCTTGACGCCCATATGATCCTGCTACTATGGACTGTTAGATCCCGGCTTACAACCCTCGCTGAGGAGCTTGCTGACTGTGCCTCTTGAAATAAATTTGCGGAATTTCTCTGGAGTGGCAGAATGGAGCAAGCAACATCATCTACAGTGAGACTGGTTGAGCACCTCGTAGGCTTGAGTGGAACCAAGAGCAAAAGTCGAGCGCTGGGATTGGAGCTTTGTGCGACCTGCCCTAGACCCAGGCGACCGCTTGGTTTATCGGCGTTGAGCCAGGAGGGCATTCAGCATCAAGAAGTTTTATACGGGGAGTACAACATATGGTCGTGAGCAGAATTAAAATATGAAACATCGGTTCCGATTGGATCGCGTGATGTGGTCTGTGGTGCCCGAGTGTATATATACATCAAGACTTAATCTTGTGATGGGTGAACTTCCTAGTCACTATTTTGTGGAGTGGTTGACTATATAGAGATGTAAATTATTAGCAAAGCTCACTCTTGATGGCAGTAGTAGACTGAACTCATTCTCTCATCACGGACGTAATTTAAGCATGGAACTTTGGGCTTATCTCGTTAAATCTTTGGCTGTTAATTTGAACGTAATGTCAAGACCTTTGTTTCAGCCATATTTATTTTTAAACCAGAATCTTTCAATTTAACTTTTTGAACATGAGGGTTCATTTAAAGAATAATTTTCACTCTGGGCTTCTCCCATTTAAATGTTTTGCTAGTTATTAATGTTTGGAGTTTAATTCATAACTAGAAACATGCAAAAGGTAAGATTATTTTTACGGGAAAAGTTGTGTTATTTTTCTCAAAAAGCAATGATATTATAAGCTGAAAGCGGTGTTATTATTCACTTAAATACGAGTCAAATTGATATTAATTAAAAAAAACTAGAATAAAATGGTCTAAATTTTTCTTTCATATTGTGTATTTAACTACGGTATTTATTAACATATTCGGAGAAAAATTGAAAATAAATATGCACGAACATTTCACGCTTAGTAATATCAAACTAGATATATCAATATCATTATCTTCGAGTCTTACGAATAGCAATATCTAAATAATCGATTATCCACTTATATTTAGATCAAATAATAACAACACCAAAACATGTTGTCATAGAAGACTAAACTACTATCATATATGGAGAAGGAAATAAAAACCAAGAAGATATGATTTTGCCAAACATGACTGCCTTTAGCAAGGTCTATATATATATTAATGTCCTTGATTGGAGCTAACGTGAAATCTTTTAAAGTTGTAAACAAAGAATTGATTTATCGAAATTTAGGTATCATAATATGTAAAAGTAGAAATCATGATTTTTATTGCTAATCTCAGATAAAAAAATATCCTGAAAACATTCATTTTTCGTATGATCCATTATATATATATATATACACACACACAAAATAAGTAAAAACTGATAACATTCATATAAACGACAGCCTTGGTATAATGTATCACCAGTGTTATCATGTTAAAAATTATATTTCATGATGGGGTATTTGCCAAGTTAAAAAGAAATTGTGTTTATTTAGAAAAAAAAAGCTAAGATTTGTTTTGTTTATGTGAAAACATTAGAATTCGTGTAAAAATTTGTTTTTTTTCGCAAATGTAAATTTTGCATGTCCCTATTCATAACAAATTAAACTTTGGGCTTCTCCTATTTAAATGTTTTGCTAGTCATTAATGTTTGGAGCTTAACTCATAACATATCAAACTTTGGGCTTTTCCCATTTAAATGTTTTGCTAGTTATTAATATTTCGAGCTTCACTCATAATATATTAAATTTTGGGCTTAACCTTTTTTTTTAAACTTATAAATTACTCTTCATATTTTAGATCCACCTTTGAGTATTGTTTTTAGGGCTTCTCCCATCTAAATATGTTGCCAGTGATGATAAGCATAAGAATTAGTCTCTTGAATTATTAGTCATATCTCTGCTAGTGCTACTAGGCAACTCATTGATTATTAATAGCAGTAATCTTGACGGCACTTCTGTATTTCAATTAAAATTATTTAGTTCTCGTTAGCTGAATAAAATATTTATTTGTATATTGATATATATCCTGCTTCTTTTTAAATTTTCACGATTTTCTTCCCTTGTATTATTTGTATATTGCCTTTTAAGGGTTATAGTTTCACAATATACTGTTACTTATGTCTCAATTTAAAGAAGTTTTATAATAAAGGAAATTGATAAAACTAAAGAAAAAGGAAAAATAAACTACTAAGAGTAAATTTGATGAAGAACGCCCACCTAGGGAAAAAGGAAAAATGTGGGAAGAGTCCAATGCACAAAGGTCTCTACCATTCAGCCTTTTCACACAAGCCAAACGGATATGTTCAGAACCCGACGATTTAACTGAATATTGTAAACAACTCTCCACAGCTTTCCAAAGTAGAGGTTACCCCAAGGCCCAAGCCTTTAATAGACAATAAAATCTCTAGAGCACTCTCCAGGGATGACTACGACCCTCCAAAAAAAGTTGAGGACATCCCTCTCACAACACAATACCATCCTGGTCTACAACGTATCAACACCATCCTTAAAAGTGGTTACAAATTTCTAACCAGTTCTACCCAGACCCAAAACCTTCTCAGTTCAACCCCAAGAGTCACTTTCAAACGGCCACCCAGTCTCCACAATATTCTAGTCTATCCCAAACTTCCTGACCCCAAGAGAATCCGAGAAGAAAAACCGACTACCAAAGGTTCATACCCCTGCGGTAGCACCCGTTGCAGCACATGTGGAATCCACCTACCAGCTACATCCTTCAACAGCAAAGTAACCAAATTGGAATACAAGATCCCTGGTTATTACAATTGCAAAACCAATAACTTGATATATCAACTACAGTGAAAATCATGTGATGCAGAATATATAGGCCTCACTACATGTTCTCTCAGACAGCGAATGAACAATCATAGTTTTGACACAAAACACAAAGATCCGGACAAGCCTGTACCCATCCATGCCGGTACCCACAACCAGGACTTTCAAACCTGCTACACCATCAAAATATTAAGAACATTTCCAAAACAGTGCAACAGTTTTGAACTTGGACAGTGGGAACTGGCCCACCAATGGATTACCACCAAGCCTCAACAGAAGATAGTTTATTTATACAATATTATTATTTTTCAAATTAACATTATTATTATTATTACTATTTTTAAAAATATCATTTTTTACTATCATTATTTTCTTATCCATCATCATTATCATCATCAGTTTTCCATAAATATTAACCTTAATCAAGGAATTTATCTTTGCTCCCAAAAACAGTTGGCACAATGTGTTTCTAACAGTTTCTTTTTAAAATTCAAAATGGAGTAATCCATTGTTTGTGTTATTTGTACTCTTTTCTTCTTTGTGTTTGATAAAGTCAACAATGCTGAAATATTATTATATTTGTGTTAAAATGTTTGTGTGACTACTTCTACTATAGAAGACAGAAGAAAGGAAGAAGATGTCACCTTTGTGCATTGGACTCTTCCCACATTTTTCCTCTTACCCTTGGAGGGCTTTCTTCATCAAATTTACTCTTAGTAGTTTATTTTTCCTTTTTCTTTAGCTTTATCAATTTCCTTTATTATAAAATTATCTAGGCATTGGGCCACCTCATTTTTAGACATAATCACTTTAAAGAAAGAAATGGCATACAGGCTGATGTTTAAGAATGACAAATTTTTGCTGTCATGTTTGTTATGTTGACACAGGTGGAGGTTATGGCTCAGGCAGCCGGCGGCCCTGGTCCGGGGGGACCAGGAGGCCCTGGTGGTCAGGGACCTATGCAAGGGGGACCCTCACCCCACGGACAGGGCCCGCAGGGCCACAAGCCGGATGGTGACGGGTCTGGTGGTCAGCCACATCATGGCCAGCCACTAGGTAGGTGGCATCCTGAAGGTAAGATAAGCTGCAGTGACGCTTCTTAGGACCCCAAGTATATCTCGAGCAAAATTTGTATTTTTTTATTTTATTGATAATTTTTTGGCATAGTTCATAGACTATTTACAATATTATGTGGTGAGGCATAAAGATAAAAAAAAGGCTAGTCTAATTTTCATATGAAGAATTAGAGTTGGGGTCTACTCCACTACTTTAGGAGCACGAATCTCTAATACTTATTTCCAATTTACCTTCGATTTTCAAATTTGAATCTGAATCTTGGAAAAAATTATGAACATAAAAGGAAATATAAATATATTAGTATAATAGAAAATACAAATAGTAACTAAATGTTAGAAGTCATTCTTATACTGCCTGCATTGATTATAATATTGACACATTCAGTTAAGCGTTAACAACCAGGTCTCAGACCAGTATTTTATATTCATCCTATAATTGTAATTGGTTCTGAACCACCAATAAGCAGTATTTTGACTCTAAAACAAATTTCACTTGGAAAAACTTAATTAAAATCCAAAGTTTTATCGAATATCCATAAGGATTTGAGCGATTCAAGGGCCCATCCTTAGTAAGAAACTTACCTTAAGCTAAAAAGTAGAGATGGGTCGAATCCACTATTTCTCGAATCCGAATCTAGATTTTATTTTCGAATCTCGAATCCGAATCCGAATCCTAGCAAATCGTTTTAAATTTTAATTATTTACAAATAGACCTACATTATACAATATAGGTCTAAACTGTGAATTGAGATTTATTTCAATTGTGCTTTCAATTTTAATCAACCACAACCACCCCTCACAAAATACAGGTTAAAATCCAGCCAAATTAAACAATCTAGACTCTTATTAATGTTTAAAAATCAAATAAATTAAAATTTGAGTGTCTTTTAGTTATTTTTAAAAGGGTTGTTAGAATGAGTTAAATTTATAAAAATAACATGGGAAATAAACAGATTAGGCCTAGTTATCCTTTGATCAATTTTAATCACCATTAAAGGATATTTTATTTTATTAAGATAGCAAAAATAAAAATACAAACGGATATTTTTAATAAAGATTAAAACATATTTAATAACTAAACATACTTTGGAAATAGTTAACTCAATAATACCTAAGTTGTTTTATTATCTTCTTATACATCCATTATCTATTTTCGCGTAGAAAACATATTCGATTCTTGCCTAGATGTATCAATTTCTGAGAATACGTTCTATTTAAAGCATGAACATATCTTCGACTACAATATGTTCATTCCCATGTTATAAGGCAGGACTACATTTGAATATTTCTACAATTACTTCAATAACATGTTTAAAAAAAACTCTAAGTTAAAATCAATTTAAAAACAAATAATGGATTAGCAAGTCGTTATTTGATCCTTAAAACTCGAGAGCGCTTACTAGGTGATCAGATTACCTGAATCGATTTTAAACAAACAATCGATATACGATACGTTGGCCAGTAGAGATAAATAAACAATTTTATCGCTGTCTGACTGTTGACAGTATTTATTTTTCATGAAACCCAACAAAATGTCTAACTTAAGGATCGTATGCAATAAATTGGGGCTCTTTGCGTAGTTGTAGATAATTAAAACCAGTTGGGTAGTAAGAAGTAACAGTATCTTTATTTTAATCATCACTCGGGCGAGTAAACATAATATATGTCATGGCGGCCGACTTAATATCGTGTGTAATGGCGGCTGACTTTGTATCATGCGTAATGTGTTCTTATTTCTGTTTAAAAAAAAACCTTAATTTGTTTTATTTATTTCGAGTTTATTTGTAATTCTAGTTTTAATTTTCAGTTTTTGAAGAGTTTTAATGTGGTCATTAAAATATTTACAAGATTGTTCGTGAGGTGAAAGTTTTAGAAGTGAGCATGTGCCGAAACGGTCGAGTCCAAGTTTCCCATACAGGTGGGAGGGTAGGGTACTAGGCACGTAAGATTTTCCACACCTAACGATTATTTTTATTTTTTAAAGAATATTTTATTAATGATTATCTCTTTTCTCCGACAAAATAAATATTACGGATTAAGTAGTGTTTTTCAAGTAGGCCTAACTAAGTAATTTTTGAATTCAAGATATTATGCTTTGTTTATGAGGTGAAAGATTCGATCATCGAATCCAGTAAAACACCGAATCCTCGAATCTCGAATACTTGCCAGGATTCGGTGGATTCGAGGATTCGAAGATTCGAGTGGCCCATCTCTAATTAAAATACATTCTATTTAAAACACAAACACATTTTCAACTACAATATGTTCATTGGCATTTAATACGGCAGGATTATGTTTGAATATTTCTATAATTACTTCAATAACATATTTTAAAAAATAATAAAAATTAATTTTAAATCAATTTTAAAATAATAAATGGATTAGAAAGTCATTATACGATTTTTAAAACTTGAGAGCGCTTACTAAGTGATCAGATTACCTGACTCAATTTTAAACACAAAATCAATATACGATACGTAGGCCATTACGGATAAATAAACAGTTTTATCGCTGTTCGATTGTTGACAGTATTTATTATTCATGAAACCCAACAAAATGTCTAACTTAAGGATCGTATGCAATAAATTGGGGCTCTTTGCGTAGTTGTAGATAATTAAAACCAGTTGGCTAGTAAGAAGTAACAGTATCTTTATTTTAATCATCACTCGGGCGAGTAAACATATATGTCATGGCGGCTGACTTAATATCGTGTGTAATGTGTTCTTATTTTTATTTAACAAAAAGCCGTAATTTGTTTTATTTATTTCGAGTTTATTTGTAATTCTAGTTTTAATTTTCAGTTTTTGAAGAGTTTTAATGTGGTCATTAAATATTTACAAGATTGTTCGTGGGGTGAAAGTTTTAGAAATGGACATGTGCCGAAACGGTCGAGTCCAAGTTTCCCATACAGGAGGGAGAGAAGGGTACTAGGCACGGAAGATTTTCCACACCTAACGATTATTTTTTATTTTTTAAAGAATATTTTATTAATGTTAATCTCTTTTCTCCGACAAAATAAATATTACGGATTAAGTTGTGTTTTTCAAGTAGGCCTAACTAAGTAATTTTTGAATTCAAGATATTATGCTTTGTTTGTGAGGTGAAAGATTCGATCATCGAATCCAGTAAAACACCGAATCCTCGAATCTCGAATACTTGCCAGGATTCGGTGGATTCGAGGATTCGAAGATTCGAGTGGCCCATCTCTACAGTAAAAAGTTTGCTAGATCTACATTTGCTAAGTTATATATCTGGTCATGCTATCTGAAACTCATTTTTGTATAATATTAGTTAGCCTAAGTAATAAAATAGTATCATGTTATAAATTCTAACTACAATTCTTTTTTTAAAAGGTCCTTAATATAATCCTATTACACATTTTCTTGACGGGAGGTTGTAATGTCCCTCGCTTCTGGGCTTCACCAGTGCCAGCCCTGCAGAAGATGACCATCATCCTTGACTATTATTTAAGGACATGGTGGCTACAGACAGGGAAAACAAGGAAAAGTCAGGGAATTTTTGGATGACAGGGAAAACAGGGAATTTAACTAAAAATAAGAAAAAGTCAAGGAATTAAAAAATATGTCTCAAATATCCCATTAATTTCACAACTAAACACTAAAATAAAAGTTAATAATACCTAAATAAAATAATTTTTAAAATAACTGATAAAACCGTTTATGTTTAGTAGATACAAACTTTTTTAATATGTGATCAATATTAACTAATGTCATCATCCACCATTAAAACCAGAAAAAAGTAGTCAGGGAAAATTGAAAAATATTACCTGGTAAACCTGAAAAAGTCGGGGAATTTTGTAAAATAAGTTTTTTAGCCACCCTGAAGATATAATTAATTATAAATATTAATGAATAGATAAATTATTAATATAAATTAAAAACCTTCTACCAAACTGCTTTCTGGTCACGCAATGGAGCATTTCTTAGAGAGCAGACCTGAGTACAAACCACTTCTTTCCTGGTGGAGCTGGCTAGGATGACCCTTCAATTCAACAACTTTAATTTTCTAGACAAACACTACCTGCAGATAAAGGTTACACAGATGGGTACATGCATGGCTCCTTCATAAACAAATTTTTACATGAGACTACCAGAAGGAACACTTTCTAAAATCTCAACCCATCAAACACTATCTATGGATTCACTACATCAATGACATTTTCATGATCTGGCCTCACTCTGAAGATGACTTGAACATCTTTCTAGATAATCTCAACAATTGCAACCCCTTAAACTTCACCCACAATAAATCACAGCATAGTCTTACCTTCCTTGATGTGAATCTGTTCCTTGAAAACAACCAAATTCGTACCACTGTACATATAAAACCCACCAATCACCTAAAATACCTCCACCTCCATAGCAGCCATCCTTCATACACAAAAAGGTCTCTAACATTCTGCCTTGCCACCCAAGCCAAACGGGCATGTTCACAACCCGATGATCTAACTGAATATTGGAAACAACTCTCCACAGCGCTCCAAAGCAGAGGTTACCCCAAGCCTTTAATGGGCATACAAATCTCCAGAGCACTCTCCAGGGACGAATGAACCTCCAAAAAACAAGTTGAGGACATCCCTCTCACAACACAATACCATCCTGGTCTACAATATATCAACACCATCCTTAAAAGTGGTTACAAATTCCTAGTCAGTTTCACCCAGACCCAAAACCTTCTTAGTTACCCCCAAGAGTCACTTTCAAACAGCCACCCAATCTACACAATATTCTAGTCCATCCCACACTTCCTGACCCCAAGAGAATCCGAGAAGAAAAACCGACTACCAAAGGTTCATACCCCTGCGGTAGCACCCGTTGCAGCACATGTGGAATCCATCTACCAGCTACATCCTTCAACAGCAAAGTAACCAAATTGGAATACAAAATTCCTGGTCATTACAGTTGCAAAACCAATAACTTGATATATCAACCACAGTGCAAATCATGTGATGCAGAGTATATTGGCCTTACTACAGGTTCTCTCAGACAGAGAATGAACAATCATCGTTTTGACACATACCACAAAGATCTGGACAAACCTGTACCCATCCATGCCGGTACCCACAACCAAAACTTTCAAACCTTCTACACCATCAAAATATTAAGAACATTTCCCAAACAGTGCAACTATTCGCCATTTAGACAGTGGGAACTGGCCCAACAATGGATTACCACCAGGCTTCAACAGAAGATGGTTTCTTTCTTTCGTTCTATAAGATTAACATTTTTCAAATTATTGTGTGCAATGGTGGTTGACTTTGTATCATGTATAGTGTGTTCTTATTTCTGTTTAAAAAGAGCCGTAATTTGTGTTATTTATTTCGAGTTTATTAGTAATTCTAGTTTTGATTTTAAATTTTTGAAGTGTTCTAATGTGTTCATTAAAATATTTACAAGATTGTTCGTGAGGTTAATGTTATAGAAGTGAGCATGTGCAGAAACGGTCGAGTTAAGTTTCCCATAGATGTGGGAGGGAAGGGTATTAGACACATAAGATTTTCAACATCTAACATATTTTTTAAAATAATGATTTTATTCGTGCTTATCTCTTTTGTCTGACAAAAGATTACAAATTAAGTTGTACTCTTTGAGTAGGCCTAACTAAACAATTTTTGAATTCAATATATTATGCTTTTTTTATGAGGTGAAAGATTCAACCATTGAATTCATTAAAACACCTAATCCTCAAATCTCAAATACGTGTCAGGATTCGAAGATTCGAGTGGCCCATCTCTAGTAATAAAGTAGGTAAAGCTTATTTAAAAATTTTAAAACCAAAATTAAAATAATGACTAATATGTAAAGGCACAATTTTTTAAAGTCTAATTAATATTCAATAGACGTTTACCGAAATTTCCAGAATAAAATTGGTAAAAAATGTTAATCATCATGGCAGCCATATTGGTTTCTATTAACATAGACCAATATAGCCGTTCCTACTTCATTTCAGGCCTGATCCAGTAAGAATCGAGTATCGAAAAATTGAGGTAAAATTTAAGAATCGAAATCTAAAAATTGGTATTGTCCCATCTCCAATTATTATTTATATATTGCAATATTGTGTGTTTATATTCTCATTATTTGTTACATCTTATTCTCCAGGAGGCCCTGGAATGCCCAACACCATGCAGCCACCTCCAGGCATGATGCAAGGTCCCCCACCGGGCATGCCACCCCCATTTGGTGGACCTCCGCCGTCACACTTTGGAGGACCCCCTCCCTTTGGCATGCCACCTCCAGGCTTTCAGGGACCTGGAAACTTTGGGCCTGGTTTTGGTGGGATGCCACCCCCAGGCCAGGGGGGACCTTGGGGCATGCCACCACAAGGTATGGGAGGAATGGGTCCTCCCCCTCAGCACTCCTCAGGTATCTCTGGACCTTCAATGACATCTGGCCCAGGAGGACCCAACTCTGTTCAGGGCCAAGGACCTCCTCAGGCTGAAGACACTTCACAAGTGAGCTTGGTTTTGGTTGACTGTTTAGTAATAATATTATTTTATAATGTTGGATCTGCCATCCGGTCCTAACCTTGGTTGATTTGGTTATTATCAAAGAGGACACGATGGCAGACCCAGCATTGAAAAAGTTCACTCCCCCCTCCAACTGGGATCTCCCTCCTTTACCCTCAAACCACCCACTTTAACAATAAATTGCTTAAATGTGTTGGCCAATGTGGTGGAGCCATCATTTCCTCACACACGTACCATAACCTCAATACAGAAGAGAGAGGCCTTCTCAAGGCTTAAAATCAACTGAGAACATATAATCATCCTTGCTGACAAAGGCTTCACCATGGTGATCCTTAACAAATACTCCTATATCACAGAAGCACAATGCCAACTTGCAGATGAAAATACTTAAAGAAACTGGACCTTTACAATAAAAGAGAACACAACAGTCTCATGAATTATTTTTTACAAGTAGGCCTACATGGACCATATCAGGGCTTCTCTGCCAAATGATTGGAGCACCTCACACCCATTCTCTCTATCTCCTTCCTAAAATTCACAAAAAAGAAAGACCTCCAAGATTTAATATTTTAAACCTATATACTACAAAATTTTATAAAAGTATTTATCATTATAAACATTTTAATAAATACATTAAAAATGTTTATGAGTTATTTCTTCAGTGCTTTAAATCAAGTCTTGAAAGTAGGATATAAGTACAAGGCCTAACCACTTATGAGAAAATTGTAGGCCTCAAAAGTTCACAATTAATACACACTGCAACACATAATTGTGTAATTTTCATTGTACATCAGTCCCCTTGTTCATCAGAAGAGAGTAAAATACAGACTGGACTAAAGCAGCATGGCTAGAGGTTGAGGGTCTGATCTACCTCAAAAATTACATAATTAATATAATCTCTCACCAGACAGCTTATTCCTTTGCGGGAAGAAAACTCAACTAGTGTCTTGCCAGGTCTCTTCCTACCTGCCAAATATTACAAGTATTGGAATGTTTGACATTGTGGAGGCCCAATGGCTAAATGATCATACAATAATGCAAATTTATAACAATAAGGTAGGGATGTGCGAGACTAAAAAATAGTTAGAAAATTCAAGAAAAAAAAAAAATCTCGGCCTAGTCTCGAAAGTTAGAAAATTAATCTAAAAAATTAGCAAAATCAAAAAAAAAAGCAAATAATGGCCTTAAGAAATTATAAAACAACCCGAGAATTTATTTTTTCCAATAATACTGTAATAATTCAAAAATAGGCCGTACTCCCCGACCCTCAAAACCGCTTTCGTTAGAAAATGTTTTGGTTATAGATATTAATTTTGAATATCAAACTTTGACAATATAAGCTTTTACACTACAAAATTAAATTATAAATGATGTTCATTGTAACTACACTAGCCCCATGGCTTCTTTGGTGCTGACTGACAGCACACAGCTGACAGTTAAAAGCTTTGAAAAGTTACCAGACCAAATTATGTATCCCTACGCCGAACCACATGATCTGCAAAAACATGTGTTAAACAGCTGTCACTTTTGACTGTCAAAATCTAGGTTTAAACCTAAATGTTGACCGTCATTTGTCAGCTGTGAGCTGTCAGTCAGCACCAAAGAAGCCACGGGGCTACTGTACCTATCATTATTTTATTAGTTTCATTTAAAATGTGTATTAGTTATTTCAAGTGTTTGAATGAACTATATAAAGACAATCTAAATCAAGCGTCAGCTCAAATGTCAAAAAGAAACAATAAACTATATGTTTACTTTAATAAACTTAATCTATTTTTTTCTCTTTCAAAGGACGTTTTCTTGTTTCGTTCTTGTTTCTCAATACCCTTTTATATGTTCTTCTTGAGATCGTCTTGAATTGAAAAAATGGTTCTTGCACATCCCTATAATAAGGAAATCAAACATTGAAAAGAGAATAGAAGGGCATGGCCTCCAATATCCTATTTTCAATGTTTGGCTTAACAGTGCCGTTTGGCGCCCATTTTCCTTTTTAAAAGTAATCAATGATAACTAATTAAGTGAAAATTAAATTAAGAAAGCCCACCTAAGAAATGCACCCATTTGTCATAATCCCTTTTCTTATAGCCTCTATGATAAAAAAAAAGTTTCACACTTAAATTGAAACTCACACTTTTTATATGTCAGCATTATCACTATTATAAAGGAGAAAAAAGATAAGAAAAACACCTTTTTGAATTTAATGTTTAAGTATTGCCACTCTTAGCAGAATCTTATATAAGTTTGTTGTTTTTGTTCAGATTGACCCAGAAATTGTGGCTAAAGCGGCTGAATGGACGGAACACAAAGCTCCAGATGGCCGCTCATACTTCTACAATGCCAAGGCAGGGGAGTCTGTATGGGAGAAACCTCAGGCTATGAAGGATCTGGAAAGTAAGATTTTATAGGGACTAATATTTGCTAAGGTTTGATATCTAGAGGCAATAAATAGTCTCTTCATGTCTAGTTTGCCCCTAAATGGTTTTTCACTCCCCCTCTTCATAGATTAAAGTATTTTTCATCTAAAATGATACCTTTTAATACAAACATGAGAACAGCCCAGTCAGGTAGTAAAACAAAAGAACACAAAAAGTACTCGTCTGTTGCGGTGAGAATCCTTAATATATATTTTATTTATTTATTTATTTATATTGACAAATGTTTTCTTATTTTTCAGCTGCAAAGCTGGCAGCAGCCCAGGGTGTATCCACACTGCCATCATCTGTAGGTGGGGGTGGGACAGGTAGTAGTGGCAGTGCTGTTGGTAGCGGCAGTGGCAGTGCGGGAGGAGTGGCTCAGGGAGGAGGAGGAGGAACCCCAAGCAGTTTGGCAGACTCATCTGATGGAGAAACAGAAGTACCTGGCTCTCAAGAACCCGCCCCACTAGTAAATGGCAGAGAGACGCCCTCGGCACAGGCAGAGCAGATGGAAAGGGAGATTGAGGAGGAGGAACGACGAAAGAGGAGGCTAGCGGAAGAGGAAGCGGAAGAAGCCGCTGCGGAGGCTGCACGCAAGAAGAAGGAGGAGGAGGACAAGGCGAAGGAGGCCCAGAAAGTGCAGGACAAGTCGAGGCCTGTGTCAAGCACCCCAGTACCCGGAACTCCCTGGTGATTGCTCAGCTTGCATTATTTACATTTCACTATACAAGTTTACATTGAAGCATAGAGAGGGCCTAAGGTTGAGCGGGCCTTGTGGCTAAAAAATGTTATAATATGTAGAAATTGAAATTTCTTAATTAAGTGGAAATAAATGAAGTTAATTCGGGGAAATTGGTTGGTTGAAATATATTTCTTCTAATTTGTCTTTTTAAAAAAATAATCAATTTTTGTGTTTCTATAACATCATTTAAATAAGAGAATTAGAATGTTCTTGCATTATTACATAAGCTTACATCATCATCATCATCACCAACAGTTTCCAGCCAGTGGCCATTTTACCAACTCTTAGTGTCGCCTTTCTTGAAAATTTGTATTTAAACCTACATAATTGTTAGGAGGGATAGGCAGCACACTTATAATTCATTCACGACCTTAGTTTACTTGTATAAGAGCTAAAAAAGTTACTAAAAATAGTCCCTAATATATTCCCATGCCAACAGCTGACATCTATCACTTTGTATAACTGTAATGAAAACAGTTGGTAATATATGAATGTGATATAGTTAACCACAGTAACTTAGACCAAGATTATTTATATATTTATTCGTGATCGGACACAAAGCTTATTTATCGTTTTATTCTACTTATAAAATTACTATTCACAGCACTTTCACTAAGGTCTAACGAAAATAGCTTTAAAATTGTGACCGACGAATTTAAACCATGAGATTGAATGTGACGGAAACAAATTCTCTACAATGATGCACCCACGCAATGGTTAAAAATATTTTATTCAGTTAAATATTTTGAAATATAAAATAATCATAAAATAATTTATCATAGATAAAAAAAAATTGCAAGTATTTTCTTATTTCCAAGTAAATACGATGCATGTTTTAAAAGGTATTGCTCAGTGATAGCCATTCTGTACATTAAAAATTAATATTTATATGAAAAAATCTATAGTATTTAAATGCATGTATATTAATCCTCAAACGGTAAGGTCTGGGTCAGATTTAATCTAGACTGCCGTTTTCTTCATACTGCGCATGTGTTGTTTCTCAAGGTCATGAGGCCTCAGTTATCCTTTCTCCCAGTTGTTCTCTAGACTTCCTAGCTTTTAGGTGTCCAAGGTAAGTGGCATGTCCTTTCTATTTTCATTTACGTATGCGCTCGCGCTCTCCTGGGTTGGATTCAACCCACCTTACTGTTAATGTTATAGATTTTTTATACGACTGATAGTTTTTTTTTCAGTAATAAAGTGATTAAGGGAAAAACATTTTTCTCCACACTCAAAGAGATTTTTCGAGAATTACAACGTCTACAAAAAAAATCTGATGGCAAATTGGATGATCATCTTGATGAAATGTGCTCAGATATGAATGATGATATTTTACATGACGAAAATGTAGACGATATTTTTGATCTCACGATTTCAAATTTCTTTGATTTTGTTTATTAATTTTAACTAAGGGTGTGTAAAGCTTCAAAATTTCAACTTAGCTCCAGGGAAAAAAAAATCCGCTTCAACATCACTTCAATTTTAATATTTCATTTGTGGCCATTTTTAGGGGCAGAGCAGTTTCTGATCCCCTGATCAGCATTTGGTTCACAAAAACTAACTTTTGTTCACTTTTTGGTTAACTGCCACCACACAGCATGTACTGGTGACTCATTATTGTTAAGTTCTTGGCAGTGGCCTTGTCTTTTGTTCTGTTGCTAAGAGGTTTTTTTCAAGGGGTGGCTGCAGGTGTACAGTAAGAAAACAGTTATTCTATTTTTAACAAGGGTATTTGAAGTGTGGCCTTAGTGTTAAGAAAAGAAAGGTCAATGAGACAGCTTGTTTGAGTGAGAGGAAAGAAGTGTGGAAGAGGGGCCGCAGTTTATCTTTCAAGATCAACCAGCAAACAGATGTTTTAACATTGAGAGCAAGATTCAAAGGAAGATTCAAGGGAAGTTAAAACTTGAGGAAATTCAAGGAAAGCTAAAATTACTTTGTTTTGACATTAACATGCGAAATCCATAATTCATCTCCAGCAAGAATCATGTCACCATCATTCCCATTGCATTCAAGAAATATCAAGGCTGATGCAATTTGTTCCTTCTGGTAAATGTCTGTCAACATCTTTGGCACCCATCTAGCACAAACTTAACAATAATGAAGCTTCTCAGTAACTATCTCATACAGAACAGTATGGGAATTCATTGTATGGTAAAATTAAGGCTGGGTAGATGCCGATTTTTAATCCATTCATCTCGAGAGTATGGTACAATCAAGCGATCTTTTGAACTGTGTTGGCTAGAAGTCAGGTAGTCAAACTAATCAGTTTTAGTCGGGATGCAGTTAACATAGTCCTTTGTATTATTCCTTGGCTGTAAGGAATGGAATGTCTTTTAAGGTGGGATGTTGGGGGCTGTTTACTGATTAGGATAAAACAAATGTTTTAAAGAGCACTCTGTGGTAACTCATACTTGGTGGCTCGCAAGTGGACGGAATGAGAGAAAGATATTGCTATAGGGTAGGTTTCTGGATCAACACTTTAAATTAAACACTGAAAGAAGTATAAGGACTACACACGCACTAGAAAACTGTAGGCCTCAAAGTTCACAATTAAAAACACAAAACCCATAATTATGAAATTTTTGAGGCACACCAATCACCTTCTTCAGCAGAAGATAATAAAACACCAACTGGACTATAATATTGAAACGATCTGGCTTTGTGAATATTCATTATTCATTTCTGCTTTGCTTCAAATCGAAAAATTGGACTTCACTCCCACCTATATTATAGCGATATATTTCATGGTGTTATAAATTTAAGTAATACTTTTTATTTGAGAAATGATTTTTTCTTAAATATCAACAGGACTAATGAAAACTAATAACGTAACTTTTGCTTGTATTTAGGTGCGTTGTGTGGACAGGTGATGGCCGTGTTTTCTTCTACAATCCGTCGTCGCGGACCTCTGTATGGGAGAGGCCAGAGGAGCTGATCGGCCGGGCCGATGTAGACAAGATGGTGGGCAACCCTCCGGAATCGGTCACCAGTCAGGTTGCTGCGGCAGCTGCTGCAGGTACATCGGCCACTCTCGTATACTCTCTCAACAATACCTCCCTTCTTTCAAAGAAAGATGTAGCAATAAGTCCCTTAAATCCTTCAAATCCTTTAGGATATTTGAGATTCAAGAACATTCCAAATTCAGAACTAATTATTTAAATTTATATTTTTGTTTTGTTCAAGTTTTCAAGTTAAATTTGCTTTAACACTTCAATACTGCCTATTAATAGTTTAAAACCAATTATAGGATCAATTTAACGACCAGTTCCCAGACCAGTAATTTAACACTTAACCGAATAAATAAATGTTATAATGAATGGCTTACAAGAAAGAATGTTGAAATATAGCTACTTATGACTCAATAAGGAAAACCTCGGTTCACTTTATGGTGCAATTGTATTATATTTGGAAGAAGGTATGGGAAAGGTGGATAGAAACATATAAAAGGGACAAACACAAGATGGAATTTAGAATGAAAAGAAGAATATAGCTCACATGTTACATTGCTGCCAATGGACAAAAAGGTAATGGTTGCCTCTTAAAGATTATTGAGCTATATTATATATTTGCATCGAATGTCCTTTTCCTGTGTTTGTTCTTTATGTTTTACCTTTTACATATTCCTATCTATTAAGTGTCTGAGAGCTTGGATTTTTCCATTCGAGTTGAGTATTTCTAAAAAACCCCGAGTTCGAGTCGAGTACGAGCATAGGCCTATTCATAATTTTAAAATTTTAAAAAGTATATTAAAACACACATTCTTAAAATATGAATGACACTCATTTTTATAAATAGTAAATATTAGAGATGGGTTGAATCCACTATTTCTCGAATCCAAATCTACATTTTATTTTCGATTATCAAATCTCAAATCCGAATCCTAGCAAATTGTTAGAAATTTTAATGATTTAAAAATATACCTAAATTACACAGTATAGGCCTAAACCGTAAAGTAAAATTTATTTCAATCATACTTTAAATTTTCATCAACCCCAACCATCCCTCTCAAAATACAGGTTAAAATCCATCCAAATTAAACAATCTAGATTCATTATTGTTTAGAAATCAAATCCATCAAAATTTGAGTGTCATTTAGTTATTTTTGAATAAAATGATAAAGTATTAGGCAAAAAGTAGAACACAAATAAAAGAAGACACTAACACAAATTTACACACACTTCAATATTTCGATGCTATTAAGCACCTTCCTCAGTAAGTAGTAGTAATTAGTCTTTAATTTGTGTTCTACTTTTTGCCTAATACTTTATCATTTTATTCATTACTGAATGTTTTTGCTCAATGCACTTTTTTCATACATATTCAGTTATTTTTAACATTGTCGTTAGAATGAGTTAAGTTTCTAAAAAAAACACGTGAAATAGATAGATTAGACCTAGTTATCCTTTGATAAACTTTAATCATCATTGAAGTATTATAATTTATTTTAATAAGAAGGCAAAAATAAAAATACAAAAAGATATGTTGAATAAAGACTAAAACAACATGCTTAACAATCAAACATACATTGGAAATAGTGAACTCAATAATGCCTAAGTATGTTTTATTATTATTTTCTTATATATTCATTATCTATTTTTGCGTAGAAAACAAAAAATATATTCGAGTCTTGCAAGATATCGATTTCTGAAAATACATTCAATTTAAAACGTAAAATAGTATTTTTCGACTCCAATATGTTCATTCGCATTTTATTAGGCATGACTATGTTTGAATATCTTTACAACTACTTCAATAACATATTAAATAAACCTCTTAGTTAAAATCAATTTAAAAACAAATTACGAATTTATGAATTAGCAAGTCGTTATTTGATTTTTTAAACTATATAGCGCTTACTAAGGGTTCAGATTACATGAATCGATTCTAAACAAACAATCAATATACAATGGTAGGCCAGTATGCATAAATAAACAGCTTTATCAATGTCTGACTGTTGACATTATTTATTTTTCTTGAAACCCAACAAAATATCTAACTTAATATCGTTTGCAATAAATTGGGGTTCTTTGCATAGTTGTAGATAATTAAAACCAGTTGGGTAGTAAGAATTAACAGTATCTTTATTTTAATCATCACTCTGGCGAGTAAACATAATTTACATCATGGCAGCTGTCTTTGTATCGTGTGTAATGGCGGATGAATTTGTATCATGTATAGTGTGTTCTTATTTCTGTTAGAAAAAAACCAACATAATTGGTTTGATTTATTTTGAGTTTATTAGTAATTATAGTTTTGATTTTAAATCTTTGAAGAGTTTTAATGCGTTCATTAAAATATTTACAAGATTGTTTGTGAGGTGAAAGTCTTAGAAGTGAGCATATGCTGAAAGGGTCAAGTCAATGTTTTCCATATAGGTGGAAGGGTAGGCTACTAGGCATGTAAGATTTTCCACACCTGACAATTTTTTTTAATAATGATTTTATTCATGCTAATCTCTTTTATCCGACAAAATAAAGATTATGGATTAAGTTGTGCTTTTCAAGTAGACCTAACTAAGTAATTTTTGAATTCGAAATATTATGCTTTGCTTATAAGGTGAGAGATTAAACCGTCTAGTAAATCACAGAATCATCTAATCTCGAATACTTGTCAGGATTAGTTGGATTTAGGATTCGGAGATTCGAGTGGCCCATCTCTAGTAAATACTTTCGAAAAAAAAAGTTAAACAATGAAACAATCAGTTTTTAATTTAGAAATAACACTTAAAATACACAATTTAAAATTAAAACAACACTCGAAAATAAAAATCTAATAAAAAACAAACAAATAATTATAATGGTTTCAACACTCATGTCTTTAAGGACATTAAAATCACATTAACAATTATAAAACAAGGTTGATAGAATTAATAATTGTGTGATGGCTTGGAAATATATAACAAATATATCAAATATATAACAAGCACAAAAAACCCGCCTCGGTGGCGTAGTTGGCTAACGCGCTAGTCGTGTTAAGCTCGACTGCTGAGGACGGGGAGATCGAGGTTCGAATCTCGGTCGGGTGAACTGGGGGTGGTTTTTCCTAAATGGTTTTCCACTCTCCCTCCACGCAAATGCGGGTTCACTTCCTCTAATTCATCCTATCCAATTCCTATTTCATTAGCGTAATTAGTACTTAAAGCGTATAACCCGAACGGGTAGTAAGACTCGGTGCTAAATATTATTATTATTATTAACAAGCACAAAAGTGTGTGTACAACTTGAAAGGATTATTGAGACTTGGGTGGCACTAAAAAAAAGAAAAAGAAAGTGAAGTAGGCTTGTTTTAGTTTGATATCCCTTCAATATTCACATTAGTTTTGAAATCTTGATGTCTTTACTATCTGTCTCTATCAAATTGACTCTTCTTATCTCTTACTCCACCACTCTCCCTTCGCCAACTTTTTCACGCTACTACTCTCGCTATCTGTTATCCCATATTTCTCAACCCACCAATCTCCCTCCCGATTCCCACCCAAACACACTCCTAATCCTATCTCTCTCCCTCTCCTACCCTCATCTCTCTCCCACTCAAACCCACTCCAACCCTCTTCCTCTCTCCCACTCAAACCCACTCCAACCCTCTTCCTCTCTCCCACTCAAACCCACTCCAACC
>CABFVX010000174.1:138204-281035 GCA_902151425.1 Timema shepardi | reverse complement strand
CCCCTCTCCCCCAACCCCCTCTCACCCCAACCCTATCCCTCTTCAACCCTCTCCCTCTTTCTTCTAAGCGCTCTCCTACCTTCCTCTCACACCCCAACACTCTTCTACTCATCTCTCCCTCTCTAACCTAGTGAGTTGGCTTGTTTTGTTGTTCCTTTCTAATCTTTATCCAGTATAAAAATAAGTGACTAGCATGTGAATATATAATTAAAATATACTTCTAAGTAAAATTTATATATATTTATTTATTTATTCATATTCTTTCCAATATATTTACTGTGGGTGAGCAACTTGAAGACGTTTTTAACTTGTGTTGTACAGCCGAGTCAGCCAATAGTGGTGGCGGATCCGCTGTAGCGGCTGTCAAGAGGGAGAACGACAGTAGTGATGAAGATCAGCCATCTCTAAAGAAAGTTAAAAAGGAAGAACTATTGATTAAGGGTGAGTTTTGGGGTGTTCATGACCTAAGAGAGGTGTGAGAGATGTGTGTACAGTTTTGTATCAAAATTTTATCACAACCCTGTTTCTTTCCTTGAAATTCTTTTAAACATGTGAAAAGAAAGGGAATTCTCAAAACAACACTCTTCTCACTTTTATTTGTTGCTAGATCACTATATCACACATGTTTTTTTATTACATCAACACTTTGCCGGCAAATAAACTAATACAAGACACAAAGGGATATTACAAGAGACCATGGTTTCTGGGAAATACATTGATTTGATTTTATTAGTAAAAAGTTGGATTTTGATATTAGAAGTAAGTAAATAAGTAATTTTTAGACTAATAATGGTAAAAAAAAATTCCCTCAACAAGTGGAAAAGTTCTTAACTACCAAATATTCGCTTAACCAAATGGATACATCTTTTAATATATGCTTTTGGTTATTGAGCTATGAAAGTGGTCAACATGGACGTCCTTAGCACAATACATCGTAATAGCTGAAAACAACAAAAATAAAATATTTAACTATGTGAATATCTTCTAAAACGAAAAAAAATGCTGGTTTTTGTTCTAATTTAAACAAGTACATACCTTTTATTTGTGAAATAAACATATACCGGTATATCAGTGTAACATACAAATATTGACCTTATACCAACATTTTTCTTAATGCGCGAATATAAGACGACTCCTGACTTTTTGATGTCGAAAACTGAAAATAAGTCTCGTCTTATATTCGGGTAAATACGGTATGTATTTTCAATTGTAAAACAATTGACCAAAAAAATTTTAGACGTCAATATGGCTTAAAAAATATTTCATGTATTCAATTCAGATTTCCTTTGTGCCTAACACAATATACTTTTCTCCCCCAATATATAACATAAAAAAAATTTCAAACTTAAATGTGGCTTACAATTGAAAAGGTTGACTTTGTACACCCTTATTGAGGAATTTATAATGTGTCCCCGGGCCAACAGAAGAGGTGAAGGAACTGGCTAAGCCAGACAAGAAGACTATCGACATCGGCAAGGAGGCTGCCATCGAGGCAGAAGTGAGGGCAGCTCGGGAGAGGGCAATTGTGCCCCTGGAAATCCGCATCAAGTCGTTCCGGGAAATGTTGGCTGAGAAGGAGGTGAAATATAATTATGATACAGGACTTGTATTTAATTTTAGATCCCATACTTCAAACAGTTTTTATTATTATTTTTATAATGCACATCTGGGGTCTAATCCATCTTCCTTTAGATAAGTCTAATTTATGTAAAAATTATTTCTTAACCTGCATAGAAAATAAAAGCTGAACAATTGTTAAGATCTTTTTTGTTAATTTGTAAATCAGGTTTAGTGGTAGATAAATTATCTGAGATCTGTTACTAACACTGCCCTAGAATTATTTAGGGGCATACAACCAATTAGCAGCATCATATTAATTATTTTGGAGTTTATAATAGAGCTATGAATTTTTTAAATTATTTTCATATACTTTATTTTTTAACTTGTAACTTCATAATGGCCTAAGGATTTGAATATTCCAAGTATCCATTATACTTCCTCAGAAAAAAACAAAAACAAAAAACAAGTTACAATAATTTCAGCAAAATTAATACATCTAAACTGTTTTATCCCACATTCCCATATGATAATTCTCTCTCTCTCACACATATATATATATATATATATATAGATCCCACTTAAATTTAAGATTCAAAATAGATTTCTTTTTACAATTTATAAAAAAAATACGCGCCTCGGTGGCATAGTTGTCTAACACGCTTGTCATGTGAGCTCTACTGCTGAGGACGGGGAGATCGAGGTTCGAATCTCGGTCGGGTGAACTGGGGTGGGTTTTCCTAAATGGTTTTTTTACTCTCCTTCCACGCAAATGCGGGTTCACTTCCTATAATTCTACCTTCCCAATTCCTAATCCATTAGAGTAATTAGTACTTAAAGCGTATAACCCAAACAGGTAGTAAGACGCGGTGCTAATTATTATTATCATTATTATTATCATTACTATCATTATTATTATCATTATTATTATAAGAAAATGTTCCAAACTATTAACTAGCAATTTTATGACACAGATTGCTTCATATATATTATTGGACTAAATTGTCTCACTAAAAATACTGTGTATTTCATATTTTCCTGAAACTGCAGGTTTCAGCGTTCAGCACCTGGGAGAAGGAGCTCCACAAGATTGTGTTTGACCCACGGTACCTGCTACTGACATCCAAGGAGCGCAAGCAGGTGTTTGAGAAGTATGTGAAGGAGCGTGCTGAGGAGGAACGCCGTGAGAAGAGGAATAAGATGAGGGAGCGAAAGGATGATTTCCGTCGGCTGATGGAAGAGGCCAACCTCCATGGAAAGTATGTCCTATCTCTTATATTAATTGGATAGATATATGCAAAAGGTGAAGTTATTTTTAAGGAAAAAGTGGTGTTATTTTTTTCAAAAATCGATGATATAAGCTGAAAGTGATGTCATTATTTATGTAAATTTGAGTTGAATTAGTATTCGTTAAAAGAAACATTGATAAAATTAACTAAATTTTTCATTCATATTATGTATTTAACTATTTATTAACATTTTCGGAGAAAAATCAAATATAAATTCCCACAAAACATTTCAAGATTAGTAATATCAAACTCGATATATCAATATCATTACTTTCGAGTCTTACAAATAGCAATATCGACATAATCAATTTTCAACTTGGGCTTAGACCAAATAATAACACTGAAACTTGTCATAGAAGACTAAACTACTATAACATATGGAGAAGGGAATAAAAATTAAGAAGATATAACTTTTCCAAACATGACTGCCTGTAGTAAATATTAATATCCTTGCTTGGACCTAGCCAGAAATTTTTTAAAGTCTGTAAACAAAGAGTCTTTCTATCAAAATTTAGGTATGTGTAAAAGTAGAAATCGTTATTTTTAATGCTAACCTCAGATAAAAAAATCTTAAATATTTTGAAAACACTAATTTTTTTTGTGATCTATTTTATTGATATATATATATATATATATATATAATAAATAAAAACTGATACTTTCCGTATAAACGGCAGCCCTGGTATAGTGCTATTACCAGTGTTGCCGTGTTGAAAATTTTATTTCATGATGGGATATTTGCCAAGTTACAAAGACAGTGTGTTTATTTAGGAAAAAAAAAAGCTTAAATTCGTGTTATGTATGTGAAAACAGTAAAATTCATCTAAAAATGTGTTTTATCGCAAATGCGAATATTGCATGTCCATATAAATGGGTTGTTTAAAAATAGGAGTGGATAGGCTCCTCAAAGCTCGAGGAAAAATTTGAAAATGTATCCTTTTCTAAAGTTGGGGTGGGGTGGAATTGGCTATTTCTAGTTGTCAGGTTTCTGGCGGGAAAACAAACGTCCCTAATTGGTCCAGCAGGTACTGTTTGCTCATCACTGTTAATCTCTTTTGTAGACATTTTCCTTTGCTCTCTATCAATCTTGTTGGAGGAGGGGGAAGGGGAGTATATATTTTAACACTTATAGAGAAAGTTATTGATAAGTCAAAGCTAAACACACCTATTCACATGGTCCTGAGGAATAAACCATCTGCCATACAATCACTAAATTGTTTAGGGATATCTTTCTACTTTTATTTGAGCTTCAATTATACAGTTCTACTAGTTTATTTAATTACATATCAATGATATACATAATTTGAAGAAGGAAAACTTAACACAGATCTCAGGGGTGGACAAAACTTTGAAAAATTCAACTTCTTTTTGAATATTCATTCACTTCAATTCAACATTTCTGAAGCCTTGCCAAATAGACATTTAAAGTTAAAACACTTTTTTTCTTTTATTAGTGAGATGATTTCCATCATAAAAAATGTTTGAAAAAAAATTTCTAAATAATTACAATACATTTTGGGGCAATAACTTATTTATCAATAAATGTAAATAACTGTTTGTAATATAGTATTTCGTAGATTATATTTAACAACTAAATTTAAATGGTTATTGCAAATAATATGTTATTTTATCCAACAAGGAACGTTTTTTTAAATACTCCATCTTTAATTCAGATTCAGCAATATCTCCTATTATTCATGCGACTTCGCTTCAAATTGAAAGAGTAGACTTTCCACACCCCTAAACGTTTTGAAATTAAAGTTATATGTATGAAAAAAGTGCATTGAGCAAAAACATTTAGTAATGAATAAAATGATAAAGTATTAGGAAAAAAGTAGAACACAAATAAAAGAAAAGACACTAACACAAATTTACACACACTTCAATATTTCGATGCTATTAAAGCACCTTCCTCAGGAAGTAGTAGTAATTAGACTGAAGAGGATGTTGTCTTCAGTCTAATTACTACTACTTGCTGAGGAAGGTGCTTTAATAGCATCGAAATATTGAAGTGTGTGTAAATTTGTGTTAGTGTCTTTTCTTTTATTTGTGTTCTACTTTTTTCCTAATACTTTATCACGAAATTAAAGTTATGTATTATCTAGGCTCATTATAATTTGAGCTTTCTTAGAAATGATTTTGAATAAAAGATTTGAGCTCAAGACCACGCTTAAACTTTTACTTTATTAAAAAATATGTTTCACACTCTGTTACATTTATTTTGTCTCTTTCAGGTCTTCATTTAGCGACTTTGCTCAAAAGCATGGAAAAGATGAGAGATTTAAAAACATTGAAAAGATGCGAGAAAGAGAAGGCTTGTTCAATGAGTTCCTTTTGGAAGTGAGGAAACGAGAAAAGGAGGAAAAGGTGATGCGTCGAGAACAGGTAAGGCTGCTTCAGGCTTTGATTCATTCCCTTGTCATTCAGGTACTGGTACTTTACTCTTGTCACCACAGCACGCTCACCCGGGTGACAAACCTGCTGGCTCGGTTTAGTATTGCTTCTGTGTAGAGATGGGTAGAATCTAATTCTCGAATATTAGCAAAAATTATTCTTATTATGCCATACAAAATAGAATATTACTTAAATCAGTTAAATGTTAATTTTAATGGTTATATTATGGATCTTCATTTTTTTGGAGGTTTAAGGCGTGTCATCCAGTTATTCTGATGGTAATTTAATGATCTGGGGTCTGGGTAAGTTTGTCTTAAAGTTTCACTTGGATAAGCGTCAAAATAGCTCTACAATATTCCTATTTAATCTTTTTTCTTTTACTTTTCTAGTTGTGACATTTTTTGAAATTTGATTTCTCAAGGTTTGAAATATTTAAAGCAACCATCTATACTTCAGTATACACACTCCATGATTCTTATATGTGACTAGAACTACGTAAATGTTAGTTCGCAAAGCTCAAAAACGGCCAATGGATGGATTTTTTTTTTTTGCCAATCCTAGGATTGGACATTTTAAAATGACCAAAGCCCGAAGTTCTATTCACTTTCGAAGTTTGGCCCTCTCCAAACATAGGATTGTGCAGTTACTAAACTACCATAGCTTGAAAAAACATTTTAGTTTGTATCTAGACCAAACTGACTGTTTACAATATTATTAGTCTAAGCTAGCCATGGGTCAGGTGTGTACATGTATTCTCTTGTTCAACGATGTCTGCTGTAAATTAACATGATCATATCCATAAAGTTGGAATGAATAAAACTCTATTGCTTACTCCTGATAAGTACAAAGAATTAATATTTAAAATAAAAGCTTTGCTATGTAAAAAGAGACTGGGAGAACCGATAACATCACCTGATTATCGACCCAGAAAGAGGCATGACATTCTAATTAGTGGGGATCTAGAAAAACTTATAAGAAAGCGATCCACAAATGAGGATGAAATAAAATACTTTTGCCATATAGGTAAGTTGTATGATATTATTCACAAAGCCCAAATAAATATCAGAAACAAAAGGAGTCCTTCAAAGATTGTATTCAAGAAGCAATTTCCAATAATCTGACCACCAGTTCATAGAAATGAATGTTTCACAAAAACAGCTGACATTAAGAACCACTGCAGCTGTAGACTTTCAGTCAAAGCAAGATTTTGTAGATTTGGCTGTAGGAATAACTGTTCAAACAAAAGATGCAAGTGTTTGAAATATCTATGTTTATCTCCTATGTGTCCTACCTATTATATTAGAAATATGCATCAAGTAATTTGTTTTTTGTCTGTTTTACAGCTCGTTTGATTTTCTAATATGTAATACGAATTATTTGTCCTACTCCTATGTATTGTATAATCTTATATGTTGATTTCATTTCTACAAATATAAATAGGTTTTAACTTACTTAGAAATATAAATACAAATTGGTTCCAACTTACTTTTGCAAGTTTATTTCCATTGTTTGAGAATTTCTACCTATTCACAAAATGTCTGACTGTTTTTCAACTTTGGTGGTTAGTAATGGCACATTCCTAGGTTTGGCTGTTTGAAGTTGGCCAAAGCCTAAAATTGAATAGAACTTGGGGTGTTGGTCATTTTAAAACATCCAATCCTAGGATTAAGCAAAAATTCTCTCCATTGGCCTATTCTGGTCTTTCCGCCCAACAAATATTGATAAGAGGCCTATAGTGTTCATTTGTAGATTTTTACCAACATAAAACTCTAATTCTTTTATTGCTCTAAAAGGAAAACCCCCTTTCACATTTCAAGGTACATTTTGTTACTTGTGTTGGCACTTTTCATAATAGATACATAGTACGCTGGATGCAGTGGAAACTTGCAACACCTAGGAGAAGTCCATTGCTAAAACACAAAACGAACTTGTTTATTGATGTTCCACATATTATATTTAGATTTTGTTTTTTTAAATTAATATTGATACAATGAATCGAGTAAAATGTGTCAGAGTAGGAATTACAAGATGTTGTGTTTTAGATGTCCAAATCAATGTAAAAACACTAACAACGCTTTATGGGCTGTGAGAGTGGGGTGGGGGGTGGGGGCGTAGCACGAGGGAAAGAAACATGGAATAAGCGAGTTCCTGACTCTTAATAAAAGATGGGCAAACAAACTTCAGATAAAAATATCAATTTCAATTTATCTTTAGGTTAAACTAAATTTGATACATACTAACCTTTGAAGTCATTACAGGACATGGGTCACCGTGACCATTAGACTATCTTGTATGTTTGACTAAATAATGACTAGTTAATGTCAATTTGTTAATGCTAATTTGTAAACCATGACCAAATACAGGCCAAGTTTTAACATGGTAAGATGTTAAACCTATACATATCGGCCTCAAAATTTTAGAGATTATACAAGTTAAGTTTTTATCTCAAACTTCTTTAAAATCAGTTGCATGATTTGCTTAGTGTAAATCCTAACCCTTCTTAAATGATTAATGAAGCTCATAACCAGGATTAAGTTTTTGAAAACCATATCTAATTTTTATTCTGTCTATATCTGAGATGTTTGTGTATGATTACTATCAGCTGTAACACTTCTGAAAACTTCCACATTGATTTGTCATGCATTTTCACTAGCGCCACCTCTCTAACTTGATTGGGATCAGATATGCTATATAACCTAATTTGTGGGAGTGTCTTAGGCTTTAGTACGTGTGTTGGCCAAAAATTTTGGTTCTGTCCATTTTTGGTAGAAACTAGATGACTAGAGGGATGTTGCTATTGGTGTCCTTATTCATTTTTTTACACAGATGTTATCTCCGAGATAGTCTTTATTATTGGTGATGAAGTGAGAGATTGATTATTTGATTCCTAATATAAGGCTATTTCTGCTATTGTTTAAATGTGCTGTTGGAAGTGACCATAGCAATTTTCTATTGTGAAAATAAGTCTTATTTGTTTGGTTAACAGACTACAAAAACGTTTTACTCTAGCTAATGTGTTTTTTTATGAATTTAAAAAAAGGGTATTATATTAAATAATTCAACTACAATTGCCTTAATTAAATTATGCTCTGCTAATTATTATTTGAGTTTACATAAAACACAATCTGCTTTGCAAAATTCTATATTTACATATGAAGCTACTGTCGTGTTGCATTATTTATCAACTACCTACTGAACTTCCATATAACATTCCGACTTTGATGACTAAATTTCACCAATAAAATATTGACAGCTGAATTACTTTGTTCACTTATAGCCATTCTGAGCTGTTATATTACATTATAAATTAATATGGATGTGAAAAAATTTGAAGTAATTTAATTAATTTATCAGCTTAGAATGAAATAAAATAAACAATTGTGCATTAAAACATTTTCTAAATGATCTTAGCATCATGCATTTATATAATTTAACACAGTATAATATTTTTTTCATAATAAAACAACTAAACAATTAACAAAAAATATTTGAACTTTGATTTGGGTTCAATTTGAATTAAAAAAGTGGACTTCCCCCCGCCATTGTGAACACTTCTAGTAAATTAAAACAATTTACACTCTTTAACACTGCTGTCATTGGGCAAATAAGTAATGTCTGCCAATGAAAGTAAATTGCTTTAACTGCTTCATTGAGTAAGATTTAGTTTGGTTTTATATGCTGACTTGGACATATTGACAGAAAATTGATCATTTTGCGGCTTTATTAACATTTAAAACAAAGCTTTCCATTATTTATATTATGATTTAATTTTGTTTGGTCAAAAGAAAACATTATTTTCTTCTGTACAGAGCACTACTACACCGACCAGCAGGGTAAAGCAAATAGTACCTGTATCGAAAAATAGTCAAATCACTTTAAAAGTTATTTAAATAATAATAATAATTATTCCAGTTTTAAAAATATATTTTTCAGAATTTGTACTAGTAAAAAGCAAACAGATTTACCCCTGATAAAATATTCCTCAATGCTTTCTAGTACTAAATCTTTAATTCATTATTATTGAAGTATTTTTGTTGATGTGTAACCAATATTGATTGATCATACAAATTGTGTTTACTAGCTTTATTATTGATCTAGAATTTTAATCTATCATACTCATGCAATTTGTTGCCTTAATTTTATTTGAATATAAAGTTCAATTAACTTGATAGTCCAGGTAAATATGTATTTCTCTTAAGGTCGATTTTATACATTTATAGTTAGGTTTCCCTTTTGACAATATGTTTTAATCAAATATAAACTTGGTTGAGTATTAAAGTGATGTGATAGAAAGCTAATGTTTGTTAATTTAGTACTTTATAAAAGCATATTAATATTTTGATGTAGTTGTCTGTTTTATTTTATTGAGCATCTGCATCAATAGAAATATAAATTCTCACCAATATCACAGCAGTGGTCTAAGCTCTATTTTATTATATTTTTATTTGGTGCCAAAGTTAAAACTCTAGTTTTCTTTCATTTCACTTTTTCAACCACGTAATTCCACAGCATTGTATTTGACACTATAATTTTCTTGACTTATTGATAGACTTTGAACAACCTTGTTTATTGTGTCCACAGTTGGTACCTTTCATCATGATTCAATTACTTTGGGGCTTAGGTCTCTCTGGTTAAGACACTTGTTCTATGTACTTGAACTTTAACCAGGGGAATCATATTTTCAATCGTATATCATCTATATTAAATATGAATTTATTATGAAAAAAAAAATTGATCTCAGAGCTATATAACTCATTTGTGCCTAATTAAAATATTTCCATTTGAATGATTTGTGCTTGATATGTATGTAATATAAAATATTATTGAATGATATGTATGCTGCTCTTTCATTATAATTTATTAATGAAAAAACATTTACTTATGATATTGGAAGTTTCCTTAACTACTTGATGGTAGCCACTTAAGGCCCACTAACATTATTTAACACTTATCAAATAACCGACCCTTGGTTCATGATTGTATTAATGATGAGTCTTGGCAACCTTGATGTAGTTCATGAAATTTAACGTGTGTGTAAATTAGTTTAACATACTTAATCACATAAATGGTTTTATATACTCATATACGCTTTGAGTAAAAATATAGACTTACCAATACTTTGTGAGAAAAGCAAAATTTAATGTTCACAATCTCCAAACAAAATTCCAATGACTTTTAAATGTTAAACAAGGAGAGGAATGATTGTTGATGAAAGACCTAAGTGATTTTTAAAGACATATTACTGTCTTCATACAAGGTTGTTATTATTATTAGGTGTTCTGTCTTACGACAGGTTCATTCCTGTTGTCAGTGAACTTAGACCGCCCATGCACCCTGTCCTCTGCCTCCTCCTTCAGCTCCCATAATGTACACTATTGTACATCAAATTTGTGATTGAATTTCAAGAACTTCTATTGCCATTTGTGAGAAATGGTTAGAAAACAAGTTTTTAAAATATGGTTTGAATGGTTTTGATTAAAATGTTTTCTGATTGGTTAATTTATGGTCAATTATCTAAAGAAAACTTGTGCATGCTCCTTAACTTTGTAGTCTTATGAGGTGATTAAGTAAAGGATTCTTTATACCTTATCAATCTTATCAACATTACAAACAGGGCACATAATAATGTAATATGTTTTTATTTTAGAATTGACACAATTTAAAATAAAAATTATTTTATTGCATATTATGTTTAGTGGCAATTATAAACTAAATAAAATAGAAAAACTATAAATCTTGGTTACAAAATGCATTGATTTAACATTTACATAATATATTGAATATAAATGTACAGCAGTCTTGTTCTATTATTAAGTGGACTGCCTCATTAAGCAAGAAATTGCTGCACAGACGTTCAGCTTTAACATAATATTTTATTTTAAAATATGTTTCATGCCAAAAAATTTCCATTTTCCTTAACAAGCATATGTATTGAATTTTATTATTAGAAAAAAATGTGTGATAATGTGACATTGGCTCATTTTCAATAACTTTTTAAACATATTTGTGAAAGATTAGGCTTGATGAAAAAAGGCTCTGAGTCTAGCATTTCTTTATCAAATTGTCATTTTTTGTTAGGCCCCTCATAAAATTTCAAGATATTTGAGAACTGTGCTCATTCCTTTCTATCTTGAGATATATTTCACAATTTTCTTTCTCGTCTTTTTTATTTTTATGACAAAGGCTGGTTGTTTGTGAAGGGTAAAAAAGAGTATACGCTCAGACAAAATAGGGAATAATTCCAGAAAACAACACAGACCATTGCATTTTAAGTTATTTGTCCTTAATGCGATTGACATTTCTCGCTAACTGTGGCAGCCAGCTTAATGTTAAATAAATAATGTTATAGACAACACAACAAATAATAATCTTGCTTTGTTCTGTGTCCTTGATGATTTCCTAAATAACTACTACACCTTTAGTACACATGTGTTTTTATTTTAAGCATTCAGTTAAATAGTTTGAGTTTTGCATTGTCCATTAGGGCTGATACATTAACTATTAAACTATTTATGAGCATGAATTCTTTTTTTAACCAAATGGTTGACCTATTGCCTTCTGATTAGACTTGTAATATTGTTTGTTTAATTTATCAATTAACTTTTACTCATAAAATATATACACTAGTTTATATTCAGGATGGAAACCACAAATTAATTTGATTTATAAATTAGTTTTGCTACACATCATTAGGGCTGTTAAAAGCTTTGAAAACATTGTTGCTTTGTTTTGAGTATTTATGAGCGTTAACTTTGATTTAAAAGATAAATCCTGCTTTGATTAATTTCAAGCTTCACCAATAAAAACTTTCAGCTTAAATACATATTTATTTACAATTCTTGTAATTTTGTTTGTTAAGTACATTACACATTAATATTCACTTGGGTGACCTGGCAGTCTTGGGGTAAGGTGTCATACTTCTGTGCTGGGGGTCAGGGGTTCATTCCTCGGTCCCGGCACATATTTATCTGATTGCCAAATCTTTCCTTCTTCTCTGACAAGATGTGTATTAATCACAACTTGTGAATGTGTGGAATGCCAGGCCTCCACTGTGTTTCGGATCCCACGTTAAACTGTAGGTTTTCCATTTCATCTCACAATCACCCTACCATTACACATTAGCGTAAGTGCATATAACCCGAACGAGTAGTAAGACGCGGTGCTAATAATAATATCACCAACAATTTCTAGTAGGATTTCATGCTGCCATAGTAACTTCATTTTTGACCTTAGGTTGATGTTAAACATTTTGGCAATATAACATTTTGTAAATTATATAAAAGTGTCTAAAACTATATAAACTTACACAATATATCTTTTTGCAAAATAAAACAAAAAATAATATTCAAAATTTGATTTGGCTACAGGAATATTTTATTTGATTTGACTTCATTTCATGTCATTAAAGTGGACTGTGCACATCCCAATGTAAATTATAGTAGTTATCAAACCTAAATATTTAATTTATCATTGATATGTTTTTGCCCAAGTAATTATCACATATTCTGGATGTTTTACTCTGTGTATTTATTAATTTGTGGCTTTTGCTTTAGAGCCTATTAATGTACTATATCTTTTACAGGAACAATATCTGAACTTTTGCTATGTTGGCTAATTTTATTTTTCCCTACAGGTTTTCTAATTAATTGAATTCATTCATGATTTCATGAATATAATCAGCTACAATTAGATGTGTAAATTTTGTTTGATGAGTTAAATAAAAATTGCATGATCACATTTTAAAGAACTCATGGCAAACAAGCTTATTTAACTTAGTTTTTTCATACCAAATAATTATTCACTCAATTTTTTTTCTTGCTAAATTTTCTTTTAACGAGTAAAATACAAATTAAAGTTTGATTCAAGATTAATTTATTGTTGTTTTTAAAGTAATGATTAAAAATAAACCAAAGTATTTACAGAATGGTTAATTTAAATGTAAAAAATAAGGTTGAATTTAAGGTTGGTCACTTTTTGACTAGCGCTGAGGGACAGGACAACTAACTAAACACATGGCTCTATTCACTTTCAAGAAGTGGCGAGCAAGAGCCTGGCCCATCAACCGTCGTGCCGCCGGCTTGACGACCGAACCTTCTCTCTCTCGCTGGTACTAGTTTTGTTCACACACGGTATAGCAATCTACTTTATAACATCAAACTTTAAATAAGTTAAAATATAAGGATTTTGTTCAAATCAAATTTTTGAAATCTTTTTTTAGAACTTAAAAATTACAGCAAACAGTTTTGATTTATAAAGTCCTCAATTATTTTGAGTGTCATAAAGAATTCAAAGTAAAGTTTTTTCTTTATTTAGGCTTTACTTCTTTGTACTGACTAACACTGGTGAATATGGCAGTGATTGTGGTACAACCTTTGACGATTTCGACCGTGTGTTTTGTACATTTTTTCGTATTCTAAATGGAACACTGCTAGTTGGTTAAGGTTGTTAAAAACTGAATCAACACAACCCATTTAATATTATATTTTTATTAAATATTTTAATCCTCTCCTAGTTGTGGAATAAAAAATTACAACCCTTTCCTGTCACATTCAGTAGTGGTAGTTACATTTAGTTATTTTGGTTGTTTTCACACAAATAGTGTTAACTAATCATAGTAATATTAGTTTCCATTTATTTCAAGCTCTTGTGTGTGACAATTTATATCAAGGCTATTTTCAAGGCCACAGTAAAGTTGTTAACACCTAATTTTATTTTTATTCTTCTCCTCCAACATAAATTAATTGTTTTTGACAGTTTGGGTTTCACTTTTATATTTTTTTACAGTATTTACCTAAACATAAAACAAATTCTATTTATCATTTTAAATTTATACAGAAAAAAGAATAGTTAGGGTTAATTTGATAAATATAACGGTGTGTGCAACGCTTTGAAAACTTACACTTAGCTTTGACTATTTGTTTGCTTCAACTTGGATTAGAAAATAAAGTTCTGAACTAACAACTACCGAGCTTTGCCTCCCCCCCCCCTCACCCACCCCATCGCAAAATAAATAAATACTAAAACACACATTTCCCACCTCCCCCCCATTTTTGCTGTTATTTTCATCACACATCAGTGTTCACAAAAAAAATCTAAACTTTTTAAAATACATTTTGGGATCATAATTTAATTTATAAATTAAGACAGAATATATTAATTATGTTTTAAATATAGCAGTTTGTAAATTATTTATAATACCTATATTTACATAGTTACGCATAATATAATAATTTTATCAAACATTTAAACAATTTTTTAAATATTCAAACCTCAATTCAGCTTTATTAAAATCTCATATTATTTGATTCGACTTCAAATTGATAAAGTGTATTTTGCACATCCGTGCTTATTTTGAGGTGAGTAAAAAAAATGTGACTATACTAGAATACAAGAATATTCAGAGTAAAATGGGTGATTTTTAAAGTCTATACTATGTAGTCTTAACATATTTAATTTCTTTTATTATGTCTGATGCTACATTCTGTTTTGCTTGAATTTATACACCTTTATTATTGAGGGGATAGGTAGTTGGTTAAAATAATTTAAAATATTTAAGGGCTTATCTTTTCTGTTTCCAAATCACAATCAATTCAAATATAATGTAGGCAAAAAATTTTGAAAGTCTTATAACATAGCTTTGTGATTATTTGGCTTGATAAATATAGGAAAAGCAACTTTAGTTTGTGTTAGCAGTTACCTTGAGGTTCACTAATGTATTCTAATATTTATTATTGAAGTTCATAAGTAGCTAACTAACTTTATAGGCACACATTTAAAATTAAATAGTTTAAAATAGGAAAAACTCACTAGCTTGTGATTTGTTTAAAGATAAATACTTTTTGTGCTGTAATTTTGTCGATTCACATTCCTCTACAATAATATAGTGTATATGAGAAAGGTAGATCTATAAATTAAAGGTATCTAAATTTGTGTTGAGGGGGAATAGGAACACTTTTAGGGTGATAAACCCACTCATCACACCCAGCTGGGATTCAAATCCCAAATCTTCCCACCACTGAAAAACAAGCCAAAGAGACTTTACTCCTTGGCCACTGTTTCCCTATGAGGCGGGTCAACGGATTACAAACGGCCCATATTTGTTGAAGCATAATCTCTGCCTACTAGAAAACCCAAAAACAATCATATTATTGGTACGTCCCAATTAACTATGTGTTTATGTGAATAATTATTCATTTTGATAGTGTTATGTTTCAAAGAAAATATATTTTTGACATTCATTGTAAATGTATTGTCCCCTCTATTAGCCTACATTATGTTATAGGCCTGTATTACAGATTAGATTATGTTAGTATTGCAAATGTATTTGCATATAAGTCAAAATCTCCGTCTTTTGACTCTTTGCCTTAGAACCAACAAATGTAAATTTAGATACCCCTCTTGCATTCTGTGGGGCTGATCTTAGTTAAAGTAGTAATCAAAGATTTCAAAACACCAACTAATCTAAACTAATGATAATAATTATATAAGTGTCTAGTGGCATTGAACAATCAAAAAACACAAAATACAAAACTAAGTATTCATCCAATACAAAATTACCTAGTAACGCAAACTAAAATACACAAACATAGTTATGCATATAGTGTTGATTTAGCATGTAAATGATTGAGTGCGCAGAGGCTTTGCGCTCACTGTTGTAATTCATTATTAACTTTTGATACAAAGGCTAGCGTCCGACTCTTAGTGATAGCTAAATGTTTTGGGCTGTGGTCACAATAATCCTGATGTACTTAAAATAATCAGGAATTGACCTTTAAAATGATAAAAAAATGACTTAAAAATATAATCTTGTAGTGAATGCACATGACTAAATCAAATACACACTTTACAAATGGAAACTAAAACATATATATATGATTCCTATAGCAACCAAACTCTTCCATCCCCCTGAATATAATACTGATTTACAAATATACGCTTCAGAAGTAATAAATATCCCCTCCCAGTTTAATTGCACTGTCTCAACAGGGATTTGTATTTCACAACCATACAAGCAAAGAGGATACAAAGTTCATTTCCTACAAAAATGTTATGTTTAAACTTCTATGCATTTATAAAATATAGATAGTATTAAAAAATATACTTATTCAAGATAAATGCCTAAAAACCAAGAAAATATGACCAAAGAATGATTTAAAAAAAAAAAAGTTTTCCCAACCAGGGGATCATGAATAGTATTTATGTGCACATGGACTTTGTCTGTGACTCATCAATTTTCATTAATGTAAATAACCATATTGGTTAGACAGGTAGCAAGATAATCACAAAAAACAAAACTTAACATTTATTTCATCACCGTTTTTATTTAAAAAAGCACAAATCTCATTATTCCCAAGTTGTTCCCAGTAACGTTTCTACTTACTGACCCAAAGGTTCTGGTTCACATATGAGCACCTGCATCGTATAATGATTCCTCCCACTTTATTTTTTGGCACCTTCCATGTGTTCTTGATAGGTAGATGAAACAAAAGAGTTAGCTTTGGATTGAATACTGTTAAAATAATAGGTTCACAGAAGTAAGCACAGAAATAACCGTGTGGCTTCAGAAGACTTGCTTGTACATTATATATAATTAATCAGACATTTATTCAATTGCTCCAAAATTTTTATAAAGTACAATACAATTTAAAAGACAGATGATTGAAAATTTTGAAGCCGAACAGACATGAAATTATGTATGCAGAAATCTAAAAAATTTCAGCTTGGGTGAATACAAATAAATTATGAGAACCTAAAATAGAATGATGACGATCCTAATTACTGAACCACAACTTTAGGCACTATGGTAAGAATATTGAAGCTCTATAAAATAGCTGCCCAACTCGTGGGACCTAAAGCTACATTTTCAGAACATTACAAATGGCTAGACTAAAAAAATGTATCTTTGAAATTTAACATTTTAAATCCACTGTGTGCTTATTTAACCATAGATGTGTCTAATCTTTTTCTTGAATCTGAATCTTCATTTAATCTAAGAATCTTGATTTTGAATGTTAGAAAACATGATTAAGCACAAGTGTAACCTTCCCATTTTGGTACAATTTTTCTTCAATTTTGATTCAGTTCTCATTTAGAGATAAATTAATCATCTGGCATCTAGTCTTTATGTAATTATGTTGGTCTAAACCACTAGTAAGCTCCATAAAGGCTTTATAAAAACAGTTCATACTAAAATTTTGAATTCAACTTTTTTATTCTCAAAACCTTCCAGTTTTTTCAAATCTTTAAATCTCTAAAGGTTTCGAGGGACCGATTCCTAAATCTAACTAAACATATTTGTCAAATACTTTTACTCCTAATTGTCATTACGGCTTATTTGAGATGAGCTTTCTTCAAATTTGAGTTTAGTGTATGTTGGAGGAGAAAGATTTAGTTTTGTGCGATGTGTTTTATTGATCTGAAAAATTATATTTAAAGCGGTGCTGGGTTTGTCGCTACTTTAAAAGTGTTTGGAACTCTTTCATTGAAAACATTTACTAAGAATCCAAATATATGCATGTGCAAATATTCTGATTGGACATTAGGATAAAAGTATAGTTATAAACTTCTCTTGACATTTTATTTTTAATCTTGTGAGAAATTGGCATAATACTTGAAACTTTATTTTAATTTCAAAATAGTTAGTGAATTTTTTTTATCTAAAAAATAAACCCTAAAACATAAAAGATTTTAAACGGCGCTCTGGTCATATTTGTTAAATAATTAATTTTTAACTGATTTTATAATTTTCTTTTAGAAGAAAATATCTACTATTTTTGATTTAGTTTTTGCTTGATGGTTGGCGATTTATTGAGAAAGTATACTTTTGTTCATATTTGTCGGAGGCTATCTCTACATCTTTTTTTAATGTAAGTTTTTGATGTCCATTGATTTAGTCTTCTTCATTTATCTTTGTTTTGCCGGATCATGTCCCCCTCCAATAAGTGAGTGTCGCATCAAGTGTGCACATGAAATGGTTAATTTTTCCCGGGAGCATCTGTTGCCATTTCTTTATAGAGAATTTCCAAGTATAATGTTAAAACTAGTGCACAACGTGCTCTAACCTCCTAATTTCCTAACTGGTTTCTTGTCTGACCTAGTGAACTTAACAAGTTATGCCTAAACATAGTCTCTCCTGCTGAATATAAATAAGTTAGGCAATGAAGTTGTAATAGCGTTAACTTTATTCTTAATTTGGTATTACATTCCTGCTTGTTTAGTTGGACTTATGTTTCTCTACTATGACATTGTAATTGATGAATTTTAACCCACACAGGTGAACACACAGTTGAATACATACTAGCGTGTATTTGTTTCCGGTGTTGGGGCAGATCAGGGTTGGTTTGTGTGGGTTTGTTTCCTTTCTAAACGGTTGTTCTCTTAGTAGCATTGATGTAAATTTGCGGGTAGCCTGGAAAAGTAGTTAGACATTGAATTTCACCCTTACCCTTTTCTCCAAAGTTAAATTGTTCAACTCCATTATAACTAACGAATTTCTTATTAAAAAAAGTATCAAACATTGTTATGTAATTTTTGCATTTTGCTGGAAACACACCCATTTGAGATTTTGCAACCACTTTATATCGACTCTTAAATATTGTTTTTGAGGCATTGTGTAAGATTTAACAATCAACTTTTATCATATTGGTGTTTTCATCATGTGTTTTCAGATCAGATTAACTTAGAGGACACAAAATATGCGTCTCAGCTTGATCTCAGCTTGACTTGTATTTGCTTCTCTACTCCATCTTACATCCCAGGGGGTGGGGGCTGAGAATCCAATTCAATCCTTAAAAATATAAACTTGTACCAGTTAAAATTATCATTTTAAAGTCATTTTTGTTGATTGTTTGGCTTAAAAAATAACACATATGTTTTACTCCAGAGTCCTGGCTCGGATTTAAATAAGTTATATAATTAAAAGGAAAATGATTTTCAGAGTGGAGTCCCAAATACTTTGTAAATGGATTAAAAACAATTCTACTTAGTTTGGATGTCTTTAATGCTTTGGCTTTCTGGCCAGTTTAAGGCGCATAGTTTGGCAAAAATTCCTTTGCAAAAAGATGTGTTCTTTTCACAGTGAAAATATCTGGGCATTAATTTTTTGATTTAATAATGGTAATTGTTATATTTCTTGTGACCTGCTCAAATTTTACTAAGGCTTAGATTGTCGGCATCAAGTTGTTGGTTCAAACCAGAGTTGGGTCAGATCCGAATCTCCAATTAACCTTTGAAATCCGAATCTTGGAAAAAATTATGAACATAAGATGAAATATAAATATAATAGAATAATAGAAAATACAAATAGTAGCCTAACTAAATGTTAACATTCTTTATTATAATCCATTCATTATAACATTCATACATTCAGCTTAGTGTTAAATTACTGCTCTGGGATTTGGTTGTTAAGTTCGTCGTATAATTATAATTGGTTCTGAACCACCAATAAGCTGTATGTATTAAAGCTCTAAAACCAATTTAACTTGAAAAATTGTAAATGAGTATCGAATCCAAAATTGTCATTAATACCCTTAAGGATTTGAGGGCACATCCCTATTTTTAAACTTTCTAAGTATCCCTGGTTGGAATACAAATGAAAAAAATTGAGTTCTTAGGCTCTGTTAGCCACCCACTTTTGCTAAAAGACTGACAGAACACATAAACAACAGAATAACTGAGTACATTTAACACCTGGTGAATTCCATTTCGCTTAATTAAACAAATAATTTTTGTTGCACAATTTTATTAATCACAACTATCATTCAATGATGGTTTTACCCACTAAACCGCCAACTTAACCTCATGGTGTGTTAGTGGTTAAAACTGTGGTTGTATTATGTTGGCAATTGTGTAACTAAAGTTACACATTGTTCCTTAATTATTTTTGGTGCAAATTGTAAAATACATTTAAACAAACTCTTCCCTTGAAACTTTTTATTTTTAGTTGTGTAGGTATTAAGTGTTCATAACCATATTATAACTTGTCTAGCTGTAAGATATAATATTACTGGACTCTTATAAATATTTATTCTAATTAATAGATTTGGCATACTCTACCAAAAAAATTGATGCAAATCCACTTCCTCCATATTTAACATCAAAACCTGAAACTAATTCAGATTCAGTTTAAGCAAAATCAAATGTACATTTGGTGTGTGCCACACAATACACTATCCAAACTAATTCACTAGGGATTATAATTACAATAAATCATTTGTGATTTCCATACAAATATAATAAACTTCCAACCAATATAATAACCCTTGTATACCATTGGAGGCTATGTTCCATGGAATTGTTGTGGAATGCCGAACCTTGTCACTGGGGCTCAGAACTAACACTTGATTTTTTTAAATTAATTTCTTTTGTTACCGCGCCTCACTACCCATTCCGGTTATACGCCTATGTATTAGTTACATTAATGGGTTAAGGATTAGGAATGATTAACTAAGAGGAAATGCATCCACACTAGCACGGAGGGAGAGTGGAAAACCATTTAGGAAAAACCACCTGACTGGGATTTAACCCCAATCTCCCCCAGTCCGGTAATTTAGTCTAACACGAAAGTAGCGCGTTATACCATGCAACTACCAAATTGGGTAAATTAATTCTTGAAACCTTGATTTGAGTAAAAACATTCGATTTTAACTAAACAAAATACCTTAAAAAATCACTTAATTTTAATTTCGGAAGAAGGTAAAGTAAAGGTGGACATAAACATAAAAAAAAGGTAAGAAACACAATATGGCGTTTACAATGAAAAGAAGAACACAGTTCACACTTTACATTGCTGCCCCTGGACAAAGAGGAAATGGTTGCCTCTTGAAGAAAATCGATCGCTACCGCCCAATCCCTCGACAAAGGTTTCTGTCACTGTTTGTCAAAAATGTATTTTTGATTTTTGACCACTAACCATATGTCCTCATCAACCTATTTTAAACCTGATTTTATATCATTATGATAATCATGGTCCAGGCACCACAAATATTATGTGAATCAATAAATAAACAAATCTGCTAAATTAATCTAATCTCAATTGATATCATAATCTTGTGGGCTATGCTTAACACGCACAAAAATCATATTTAAAGTGTTAGAATACCAGCAAGAGCAATAAGAAAATGAAAGCAGTTTTTTCACTTAAACTATGTTTTCAAAATACTGAATTAAACCAATCTTAATAAATTATGTCGACCATGTTATAGTGGAACCTCGTTAATAAAATATTCTGCTATACAGGGGCTACATATACTTGGTTGGATCAAAAGAGCTTGGCCAGACTGGCATGTTTCTAGTTTAAATGAATTCTATATAAAATATGTCTCTGTAAACATAACTTCATTTGATGAGTTGTGTTGAAGTGTCTTATGATGATTTTTATTTATATTTTAATGAATATATAATCATCATTTTTCTAAGAGTCCTCTAGTATTAGTATCTTTTTGTTGAACTATTTTTTTCATCTATATATGATCTCTTTGGCAAGTTGTACTTTATTTTAAAAGTAGAAATGTTGAGAACTTTATTACATTTATCTAAAAAAAAAAAGCTATAATTGATATTAGTCAAAATGTTTATAGCCACCCAACGTTAATAAATAAAACTTGCATATGTTAATTTCTGTATTCAAACTGATAAAAAAAATCATTAGGTGGCCACACATTTTTAGTGGTCATAGTTTTTCTGTCTGTACCTTGTAATGTTCAGCTTTGTAGTTGAAATAAAAATGAAGTATCTTGTGGAACTTGGCTTGATGTGTCTTAGGGACAGAAGCATTAGAGAATGGATTTGAGCCATCACGTTCTTGTGCCTTGTAACCTGAGCAGTGTTGCCACTGCGACATAATGTTCTAACCTTGACTAATTCTGTTGCAGGATTGTTCTATACTCACTAATGGAGGGTTTCATGCTGCTTATTTTTAGTAAAGAGGAGGAGTTGCATTTCTATTGGCAGTCTTTCTTGTCTCTTTAGGGAACCTGAGTAGGGGTTTGTGTGTCTCGACAACATGGGAAATTAGTTAAATATGTTTTTAGTCAGATCTCTGTTCATTTCATTATATTAAATATATATTTGACACATGAATGAGTTTAAATAACACACTTTCTTACTTAGTGTGACAAAGATGTGCATCATAGTGTAATTAGTCAAGAACTATGGAGAGAGTATGGGGTATTTTTTCACTACTAGGTAATATTGAATATGTTATTTAAAAAATAATTTAACCATCAGTCTTTTTTTTTTATCACTCCAACCTAAATAAATTATTTTTAATTGCTAACCTGTGAGGAAGAAGGCTTGCCTATTATAATGCAATGTCCTATTACTGTGTGTGTCTATGTAAAACCCTTGCCCATGCCCCAACTAACTGTTGCCCCCATTGCGCGGTACTTTCAGGTGAAGCGGGACTTTATGGCCCTCCTGCGGGAGCACCCAGATATTGACCGCCACGCACGGTACGGAGACATAAAAAAGCGTTTGGACTCGGATCCACGCTACAAGGCGGTGGAGTCTAGTACGGCGCGCGAGGACTGGTTCCGGGAGCATGTCAAGCTGCTCAAGGACGAGCGCAAGCGAGAGAAGGAGCGCGACCGTGAGAAGCGGGATCGTGAGAAACACGAGGGCAAGGACCGGGACAAGTCTCGGGACAAGGACCGTGATCGTGAGAGGGGGGAGAAGAAAGACAAAGAGAGAGAGCGGGACAGAGATAAGGATAAGGAGAAAGAGAAAGAAAAAGAGAAAAAAGAAGTGGAACCTGAGGAAAATGGAGAGGGCTCAGAGGTTAGTACCACTTTGGGTAAGAGGGAGAATATTAGAGTCCTCTACTTAATTTATTCAGAACAAGGGGCTGTCAATAAACTACACATGCATAAAGAGCGGGGGGATTTGGGGAAGGAGTAGTGCTTGGTGTGACAAAGTGTGTAGAGGCAAGTCAGATAAAAAAATGTCACATTACATTACAATTAAGCGTATTGTTTAGAAAGTGTTTTGTGTTAATAAACCTGACTACTTGGATATATAAACAGACAATGATCAATTCACCAAGTTCGGCGAACACTTTTCAATAAAAAGGTTGTATAGGCTCTTAAATTATGAATACTATTTAAGTGGTTCATAAAATTGTGACATTGCATGACAAGGTAGAGAGGGGCTGAAAAATAATAATTAGCATAACATAGTTTATGGACAGCCTGTAACCACGGTGCTTGTGGGTTAGTTTATATTAGTTTTGAATTTCTTATTCCAATACTTAGGGCGACAAGTGGCCACATATAAATGGAATATCATGTGATTGTATGGAAATTTGTAAAATTGCATGATTATGCTAAAAGAAAAGCAAAGGTGGAACTTTTTTTTTATTACAAAGGCACACTTTATTTATATTTTATAATTTTATAGCCATACTATTAGTTCTAGCATTTCTTTAATTTAAATGTATATCAAAGAGAGAGTATATATTTTTAAAGGGCGGCATTGAAATTTTTTCTAAAGCAGGTAATAGGAAACTCTTATGTTCTGTGAGATGGGTACCAACTTGAAAAAGCTAAAAATAGAAATGTCAGGTCCACTATTTGGACACTTTAATGGTATAGGTTGGTGTCTTAAGGGCAGTTTTGTATCATCGTGATTACAGGTGCTTGATTTTTCACTAAAATGTCACTAAACTTTGTCTTCATGGTGATTTAAACCAGTATGTGCTCCAGAGAAGACGGGTCAGTCCAACTCTTAGAACCTTGGAATTAGTTGTATTTTCACTTTTAAAGCCATACCATAGTGGTTGAGTAGTTAATGGGTTGACAAGTTCTCAGGGTGGAAATCAAAATAGATAGTTATATATTAAATGGTTTTTGGTTTATTGCCCCGACATTGCAAATTTGGCATTGGGGTTGGTTCTTTAATTTGGAGATATTGTCAAGGTTATCTAGCCTGCAAATTGTCTGCTGATTTAACCCCGTTTTTATCATGGACACATTTTATAAAGATCATATCCACTATTACAATGTTTTCTAGCCATGGCCCTCAGACGCTGAAGTGTCGCTGTTCCAGGATGAGGTTGGGCCCAACTCTGAGGATGAGCGTGAGAAGGAGCAGAAGGACAAGGAGCGGCAATTGCGGGTGGAGGCCAGCTTACGAGAACGAGAGAAAGAGGTGCAGCGCACGCTGGCGACACACCTTCGTGACCGTGACAAGGAGCGGGAGCAACACAAGCATGACGAGGCGGTGCAGCATTTCAACGCTCTGCTCGCTGACTTGGTTAGACATTGATTCCAGCATGACATTTTTGAACAGTGTTACACTGCATCTTGTTACCTGTTGGGGCTATCCACATATTTACACTAATGGAAAAGGGTAGAAGGTAAAATTTAGGAGAAATATACTGGAATTGGTGTGCTGGAAGCTCTCAAATCCCTAAACGTTCTGACATCCTAAATAAACAGCAAAACTTGAAACGAGGTAATTTTTTTACGTGTCCCTTATTAGTTTGCCTTTTCATTTAGGTGCTTACAAACTATACGGCTACTCAGTATGTATTTTGTGTTCTAGTTATTTTGTACAAAATAAGCATGGTCTTTTTAATTCCACTGTTTACATTTTTTTGTCTGAATTTTTTTAATACTCTACTATTTATTGGGTTTGGACATGACATTTTTATATTGGTATGGGACGGGAAATGAGTCAAAATATCGAGATCGAGATAAGAATAGGAAATTATAAAAATGATGGCTTAGATTAAATCTGCACTAATATATATAAAATCGTTTTTATACTAATATGGTAAAAGATTTGACATTATCAGGTATAATACAAATAACATATAATAAAACATTATAATATAGATAGGGGTGTGAATAGCATTATTATTAAAACAAATAGCAAAATATGAACAAATTTATTGAATAGGACAAATCGAATAATTAATTTAATACATTATTTTATTAGTTAATATCTTTTTTATAAAATGGTGTTTTATTTAACTACCTGTTGGAATGGTGCAAAAAAAAATTCTTTTTACCCGTTTTAAAGAACCTTTAAAATCTTATGTTCTCTATTTAACACCTCTTGAAGGCTATATAGGTTTGAAACACCTTATATATTCTTTAGGTCCAAAACCCCTCGAAGATCTAGGTTTTAAACCCTTTAAATATTATTTAGGTATGAAGCCCCTTAAATGTACCCAAGGTGTGTTACCCTTTAAATATTCTCTCTTTTTGAAACCCCTTGAAATTTCTCTCTCTTCAAAGCCCCTTTAATGTTCTCTAGAATTGACACCCCTTATAGGTTCTTTAGCTTAACACCCCTGTAATCTCTACTCTTTGTTTGGTTGCTAACAACAGACAGGCTGATAGACCTTGGAGAGCTATTTCCTACCCTCTCACTTCTGCAACCTAAAAGATGTAGAATATAATAAATATCTGTTCTTCTCTAAATATTTCAAACTCTCTCACTTGCCGAATCTAACAAATAACTGTTGATAGACAGAATACATTAACTCACAAGCTTCCCAACTTGTTTGTCTCACCACAGGCAGTGAAATACCCCCTCCAAGTTAGATAAACAGGAATCCTGGCAGCTCTAATTTCATATGTTTGTTTTGATTATCATTAGGTTCGCAACTCAGAATTGGCTTGGAGGGAAGCAAAGCGTCAACTTCGCAAGGACCACCGCTGGGAGTTGGCTGAACTACTTGATCGTGAAGAGAAAGAGAAATTTTTTAATGAACATATTGAGCAACTCAGCAAGAAAAAAAAAGAAAAATTTAGGTTGGTGGTGTTTATATACACTATATGGCTCATTTTGAACTATTTTTCCACCAACATGTTAAGGTTTCTAGCATTTAAGAAAATTCACAAGGTTTACTATTTCACAAAATCTTATTCAAATTAAAAAACAAAATTTGCTCAATTAAAGTTAAGGGCAGTATTTTCAAATATTTGCAGCTAAAATGTAAGGTAATTCATGTTTTCTTGCAGTCCTTTTGGTTATACTGATTCCTCAAATAATTACTCTGTCAATGTTTCTCAAAACAAAACCAAAGAAACACATGGAAACATCTTGTTTGTAAATGGGCGCAGGGCTTTGCAATTTACATATTATTCAATATATTAAATAACATATTCAATTCAAAAATTTTCCAAAGCATACTATTCACTTATGAATCAGTTTGAGTTTGTAAGAAAAAAAATTACAAATATAAATTATTAGATCTAAAATCAAATTATTGAGATTTACTTAAACTGCTCTGAAAATAGTTTGTCCAAAAGTGTTTTTCTCATAAAAAAAAATCAAGCTTCATAAGAAATAAGGTATAGGAAAATGGGATAGGAACAAATAATAGGATTTAACAAAAAATGTCAGCTTTTTCAATGAAAAGATAAACACAGTTCACATTATACTGCTACTACTTGATTAAGATATAATGGATTTTGGTGTGAAAGACTTAGTCGATAACATTAAATACCAATAAATAGCCAATTCAATCGTAAATATCATATTAATATTTGGGAAGGATTGTGTACTGTTTCAATACATATATTTTTTTAAATTGCTTAAATTATATTTTTAGGGAATTGCTTGATGAGACCGAAGGTGTGAGCCTCACAAGCTCATGGAAGGAAATTAAAAAAGCTATAAAAGAAGATCCAAGGTACACCAAATTCTCCTCTAGTGATCGTGTAAGTATTCTGGTAATACAAATATGAAACAACTTAGAATATCCAGGCTTCTATTTTATAAGATTTAAATGCCACATTAACACTTAATTATTAACAAACACAGTTTCACTTTGAATTAAGAAATAAAAATAAATGTGTACCAATTGAATAACATTAAAAATATGATAAAAGAATTAATTCTATTAGTCATATAAAAAGTAGAGATGGATCAAATCCACTATTTCTCGAATCCGAATCCTAGCGAATTGTTATTATATTTGGAAGAAGGTACAGGAAAGGTGGATAGAAACATATAAAAGGGGGGACAAACAGACCTACATTGCACAATATAGACCTAATCTGTAAATTAAGATTAATTTCAATCGTGCTTTCAATTCTAATCAGCCCCAACAACCCCTTTCAAAATACTGGTTCAAATACAGCCAAATTAAACAATCTACTCATATTATTGTTGAAAAATCAAATCAATCAAAATTTGAGTTTATTTTAGTTATCTTTAAAAGTATTGATAGAATGAGTTATGTTTCTAAAAAAAATGTGAAATAAACAGATTAGGCCTAGTTATCCTTTGATCAACTTTAATCATTATTGAAGGATTATAATTTATTTTAATAAGAGAGTAAAGATAAAAATACAAACATATTTTTAATAAAGACCAAAACAACACGCTTAACAATTAAACATATATTGGAAATAGTGAACTCAATACTCCCTAATTATGTTTTATTATTATTCTCTTATATATCTATTATCTACCTTCGTGTAGAAAACAAGAAATATATTCAATTCTTGTGAGATATCGATTTCTTAGAATACATTCTATTTAAAACACAAACATAGTATTTTCGACTCCTCACATTTTATTAGGCCGGACTACGTTTTAATATTATTACAATTACTTCAATGACCTATTTAAAAAAAACCTCTTGGTTAAACTCAATTTAAAACAAATTATGAATTAGCAAGTCGTTATTTGATTCTTAAAACTCGAGAGCGCTTACTAAGTGATCAGATTACCTGAACTGATTTTAAACAAACAATCAATATACGATACGTGGGCCGGTAGGCATAAATAAACAGTTTTATCGGTGTCTGTCTGTTGACAGTATTTATTTTTCATGAAATCCAACAAAATATCTAACTTAAGGATCGTATGAAATAAATTGGGGTTCTTTGCATAGTTGTAGTTAATTAAAACCAGTTGGGTGGTAAGGATTAAGTCATGTTTATTTAATCATCACTCTGGCTGCTGACGAGTAAACATATACAACATGGCGGCTACTTTGTATCCTGTGTAATGTGTTCTTATTTCTCTTTAAAAAAAGGCTGTAATTTGATTTACTTATTTTGAATTTATTTTAATTCTAGTCTTGATTTTCAGTTTTTGAATAGCTTTAATGTGTTCATTAAAAATATTACAAGATTGTTCATGAGGTGAACGTTCCAGAAGTAAGTATGCGCTGAAATGGTTGTGTCCAATTTTCCCATATGGGTGGAAGGATAGGGTATTAGGCACATTAAATTTTCTACACATTCATGGTGGCTACAGACAGGGAAAACCTGGAAAAGTCAGGGAATTTTTGGATGACGGGGAAAACAGGGAAATGTTAGGGAATTAAACTAAAAATAAAGAACAGTCAGGGAATTAAAAATATCTCTAAAATATCCCTTTATTTTTGAGACTAAACACTAAAACAAAAGTTTTAATTTTTAAAATAACTGTTAAGACCGTTTATGTTTAGTAGATACAAACTTGTTTTAATATGTGATCAATAATAACAAAAGTCATCATTCACCATTAAAACTGGAAAAAAGTAGTTAGGAAAAATTGTAAAAATGTTGCCTGGAAAAGTCAGGGAATTTTGTAAAATATGTTTTGTAGCCACCCTGACCTAACAATTATTATTTAAAAAAAGGGAAGATTTTATTCATGTTTATCTCTTTTGTCTGACAAAATAATGATTATGGATTAAGTTGTGCTTTTCAAGTTGGCCTAACTTAGCAATTTTTGAATTCAAAAATCAAAAGATTATGCTTTGCTTATGTGGTGAAAGATTCAACCATCAAAGCCAATAAACCACCAAATCCTTTAATCTCGAATACTTGTCAGGATTTGGTGGACTCGAGGATGCCCATCTCTAATAAAAAGTAACCAAAATCATTTATGTATTGCAGCAAATTAAAAGATTAAAACTGGGTAAGGTTCAAGGGAAGCCAAAACTAAGAAAGATTCAAGAGAAGTTAAAATGAGGGGAAATCAAGGGAAGCTGAGGAAGATTTGAGAGAAACCAAAATTGGGGAACATTTAAGGGAAACCAGAACTGGGGAACATTCGTTGGAAGTTAAAACTAAAGAGCTACCAGAGATTTCAAAACTAATCGTGGATTCAGAATTACTTATTAAAATATTTTAAAATCATTCGTGCTTATTAAAGTTTCAAGAAATTTAATGAACATCCTTTTTTTTTCTTTTCTTTTTTAATCTTAAAATTAATGGACTCGCCATGATATCCACATTCACAGATTTAAAAATAAAACTCTTATATAAAACTATAACAAACTTAACTATGATAAAAGTGAGTCAATTTGACTTAAAACTATTTTTTAAATGTGGTAGGACAAATGGTTACTGTGAATTATGTTTAAATAGATTTTAGTTTTAATTTAAACTTGTACAAGCAAACCTGCTGAACAAGATAAAAATGTCTCACATGAAGTTTAATAGTATTTTTTAAATACAGTAGAAACTCATTAATCCGGACCCTACTAAACCAGACTTCGATTAATCTGGACAGCTCAATTCCCAAAACACATTAATAAACATTGATTAAAAACCTGGGCTGAGGGACCATTACGCCAAACTAGTGTACACATTTACTGCGGACACTTTCCTACATTTGTTCTAATTTAAATGTAAAATAAATGTTGTTTGTCTGGCTTTTTTAATCGTACCATCCCTTATTTTATAGGTTATTTTTTAATCCATACTTTCAATAATCCTGAGAACTTCAAGCCCCAATTCGTTCGTATTAATGAGGTTCTAATGTATTTAATATTAAATAAACCATATGATCAGCATCAGTGATTGGCCTAACCAGCAACAAATAATCAATATTGGCATCATTGACAAAATAGTTGAATGACTCAACCCCAATCTTCACACACATATGTGCACTTACACACACATCTTTGATTACAATTCTAAATAATGTTGTTCATAGGGCCATAATCATTTTAGTGAATTGCATTGCAGTTGCTTAAATGTCTTGTTACACACCTAGTCTCTGCTCATGGCACACCAGTGTGAAGTGACATATGGGAGATAACCACTCTATGGATTACAAAGTCTAGAAAACCACCCAGCCTAAATATTCACTAACTATTTTATATTTAAACCCTATTGCACCAGCTATCTACATATAAACATTGCAGAATTTCAATAACATTTTTAATCCACCATAGAATTTTCATCCTTCATTAACCATGTAGGGATTGATAAATCCAACCTTTTCAATATATCCACTTTCTTTAGACCTTTTAGGCTGGTGAGTCATTACTACCGGACTTCTCTTTACACAAGTCAAAAGATTGTCAAAAGATTGTCAAAAATAGCTCTTAATGTTTAATTGTTCATGTTAATAAGTCCCTTAGCTGTTTAGAATACTCTATTATTCCACCCCTCTAAGTAACAAACCTGATAAAGCTGGTGACATCAAGTCTTTGAATATGTTTCTACTTGCTTTTTATTTTATTTAAATCTTTTCCCAGACAATATTACTTAAATAATACATGTTGTATTCTACACATATCACCACTTATATTCGACAATTAAAATATCATATATTAAATTCTTTATTCTAAGTATTTTCCTTCTTGAAATTGATGGCAATTGAGAATATGTTGTTAATGTTTGTTTTTTATTCCAGAAATGTGAAAGGGAATTTAAGGAGTACATCAAAGACAAGCTGGTGGGAACCAAAACCGATTTCCGAGAACTATTACAGGTATGCTTTGAATCTACAAAAATATTTTTTTTCCCTTTTGATACTTGAAAAAAGACATTAAAAATAGAAGAATTTAAATGTTGCTCTAATTATTGTTGTAGTTAAGGTTATTTACAGGGATGGGTGCTTTAAATCATTAAGGATTTCTTTTTATTATACGATTCCAAAAAATTTCTTATTTGGAATTCTAAAAAATGTATAGATAATTTTCTTTCTATTAATTTTAATTATATTGCCAGAGTTATTATGATGCTTATAAGTGATTTTGCCCAACATTGTTTAGGGCAAACCTAACAACCTGACTCCAGACCATTAATGTATTATATGGTGTAAAAATCATATCAACATAGAATAGTTTTATTAAAACGGGCTATTTAAGATTTAGATTTAAAATTTATAGGTAATTAAGAGTCGATTTCATGACTTGTCTTATCTCTTAGTTTTTTATTTTCTCCTTTTAAATGTTAATAGGACATAATGTGAAAGAAAATTAGGTGAACAAAGTTGACTGGAGAATAAAAATAAATAAAAGTTTACTTATGACATAATTAATGTTGACAATTAATATGCAAACATTCTGGCCCAAGCTTTCAATCTCATTTGTATTGTACACAAAACCAATCACACAATTAATGCTGGCTCAGCTCTTAAAAAAAATTGTGTTCTTATCGAGTAATTTGGAGTTCATGTTTATCTCTGTTTACCATCTTCCTGTCGTGTTTTCTTACTGACTTGTGGGTTGTGGTTGCCAGGAGACGAAGCTGATCGGCCACAAGACTCTGAAGCTGGTCCAAGAGAACGAGAACCACATGCATGAGATTGAGGAGATCCTGAAGAAGGACAAGCGCTACCTTGTTCTGGATTACATGCCTGAGGAGCGAACCAAGCTCATCATGACATATCTGGAGGACCTGGACAAGAGGGGCCCTCCTCCCCCTCCCACTGCCTCCGAGCCCACTCGCAGGCCTGCCAAGTGACTTTATGTTGTCATAATCTCCTTAACAAGCAATGATTTGTTGCGAAAATTTACAATTTTAAATCATTATTACTATATTTATCTAGTTAATAGGTACATCCATCTGGAAAAGGGTAGGGACAGCCTGGAATGCTTTCCCGCTAGTAAATAAAATGCTTAAAAAGTCATTTGGAATTTATTAATAGGTTAAATCACCAGGACTAAACTAGGATGGATACTGAACAGCCAGCACATTTACCTGAGTGGTACTGAAATAGAAATTGTTTAAATAAAACACTTGACAAAAATATATAGCTCTCCAAGGAAAATCTCTTTTCACTTTTTGAGTGTATGACGTGGCCTTGGGAAAGGACAAAGTGGGGGGGAGGGGGGGAGTATGATGTAATCTTGCATAAGAAGAGGGTAAAGATGGCGTGGTATCTTGAAAGGAGGGGGGGAAGTATGACATGGTCTCATGAATGGAGGCAAGCCATGTGATGATGTTTCCATTATTAATTGCATTGCATTAATGATATAGTTTTTATACCTATCCAAAGACATTTTGAGTTTGAATTGAATCTTGAATCGAAGCAAACACTATTCACTAATTTCAAATAATTATGATTAAAAAAAAGTTTGCATTATAAAAAAACCCACCGTGGATTAGTTTTAGACCCTAGTTGTTATAAGTTATCATGTTCAATTGCAAGTTCTTCAGTATGTTCTTGCAAACCAGTTCATCCTGTCAAAGTTAAGAGATATAGAGCATCATTTGTTGTGGCGATTTTAAACCACTTCAAATATTTTAAGTATTCTAAGTTAACACATTTGCTATCTATTTTAGGATATACAAAGGCTTTTTTTTTTATAAAGGCTTCAATTGGGGGAAAAGTGTGGTTTATTTTACGAACAACGCAGTATTAGCTAATAAGAATTTACTTTACCTCACAGGAATTGTTAATAAAATATACAAAGAAATTTTAGGTGTATTGTGGGATTTCCAATGGCCTTAAACCTTATAGATTTTCCTCAAGTAGGATGGTTTAATTTGAGATATAAAATTGAATAAAGTGAAATTTGAATTGATATTAATGAAGTTTCATAGACCCCTCGCTATTCATTCATGTTCCACAAGACACCATTTTGAATCATTTATGCGACTTTAGTATAAAATGTTTAACAAATGTTTCTCCAAAACTATCTATTTGTTAAACTTTTATCATTCTTATTCCAACTTATGCGACTTTGCTTCCGTTTTACATCCCTTTACTTTTACGTAAACAAATGGAAAATTGTGCCAAACAGCTGTATTGTTAGACATTGAAAAGAGGATAGAAGGTCAAGTCCTACATGCTTATCAGAAAATATAGGCCTCAAAGTTCAAAATTAAAAACACAATAACACACATAATAATTGTGAACTTTTGGGAATAGAATAAAGTGTTTGTGTGTTTAGTAGTGTTTTATATAGACAATTTCTACCACGCAATTATATATGCTGGCTATACCCCCTAATTTTGACTTTTGAAAGGTATTTTGGAATTTAAATTGTATTTATTGATTTTAAATCAAGGCTAAAATAAACATTAAATGATCAATTGTAAAATTTTGTTGATTAATTTCCAGGGTTGAAAATGGGGTGGCACATTTTGCCCAATATTAATGATCATAGTCCTATATTGTTTTATTAGAGTAATATTTGAATCCCCGCACCCCAATCCATCCCCACATACCAAACCTCGGTTGGTCATTGCTAATTTTGACAAAATTATTTCTAAACCTTGTAATTTATACTATTCAAATGTGTAACATTGCTTGTGTCAGAGGTATACAGAATCATATTTATAATTGAGGCTAGACGGTGTTGATATTTTATTTCTCATATTTAAATTAAAGATGTTGATGGTTCTTTGGTATGGAGAGAGTATCTATTTAAATAAAATACTATAATGATTAAAGGACATGATTGGGGGAAAATGTGTGGCTTTTTTTTGAACCCATACTGAAAACATTTTAAACATCCATGATAAAATAATTCACATTTTTGTGGATATTTAATTCTTTAGAGAGCACTCTACTTTACTTCGATCAAGTTAAAAAACAAGTAAATGGTGCGCACACAGTTAACATTTACCATTTCATTTATAAACCCATTCAAAGATGACATCCTAAAATTCTTAAAGATATTCAATAATTTCAAATCTGAAATTAATTTTAAAGCTTTTAATAAGCTTAGAAGTGACCTAACAATCATATTTTCATATTTACCATCTCAGAATATGGATGACTTACATTTAAACACCAACTGAATATCTATCTACAGATATATATATAAATATATTTATTTCACACCCTATTCTTTAATTTGCACAGTTCCTTAATCGGTCAAATTTCAGTTTATTCTGTGAACTTGCCTTTCCTGCTGAACATTTCACGAACTGCTCAAAATATAATCCCGTTCATGAATTGTGCAGCACTTGTGCTACCCAGTTCATGAACTCACTATTTCATCAGCTGGGAAGCTCCCATCGTTTACCAATTCATGAAGTGGACGAGCTTTTGCCCAGTCCATGAAATGGTCAGGTTTGGTCTAATTTAACTTTTAATTCTTTTAGAATGTAAGGCTGGTTTAAGTAAGTTAGGTTGGGTTATTTTAATTTAATATCCTAAAACTAATTTTAATTAAACGTGCAGTAGATAGTACAATAAGCTCCAGTTTATGAACTGGGCAATAAATAATGCAATTCTTGCCCAGTTCATGAAACGGCCAGGAGGAGAGGCCAGTTCACGGAATGAGCAGAAATTTGCCCAATTCATAAACTGGGAAGTTTCACTATTGGGGTGTGTATATATATATATATATATATATATATAAAATGATACTTTATGTATAGTTATGTACCTGGCTGTAGTAATGTAGGTAAATTTGAGTAGGGAGAATTCTTTTCAGGAATGCTAAGTAGGTGTCTTAGTAACTATTTTTGACATGGGTGGACATCTGCCACCTGGTACATTTTCCTTCTATGACTTCAATTAAGATAGCAGCTGCTCTACCATAAAACTGCTCATATTGCTGTTGATTGTTTCTGGAGTTTGAATTTCGCATTATGTTTATTGTAAAAAGAGAATTTGATCCTCCTCTAGTAAGAGTGATTGCTGAAATTTTCTCTGCTTTCCTTTTCTGAAATACTATCTTCAGACTTCGGCAAAGTTTTTGTGAGATTAAACCACAAGAAAATATATAAAACACTAAAAAAAGGGCATTTAAATTGTAAGCAACCTGTAGCTTCTGTATTTCAATAAGTTTCTGATGCATATTTAATGTCGTCAGATTCCCAAAGTCATTCTCAAAACTTTGGACTCCTTCAGTCATGTTATTGGGAACAAATAAAATATTTCGATGTAATTCATGTGTTTTAAATTACTCTTTTTTTATGTATAGCCTGGTGTGGTAAATACCTCAACACAAATGTTTTTGATGCCAAAACCTATTATTCCGCTGATGTTTGAAATATTTTATTCACCATATTGGTTTCTTTTCTCTTTTAGCTTGAATGTGTAGATATTCGCCGAGTGTTGTAATATCTTTGTGACGAAAGTAATGGATAGTGTGTTTGATCAACTGTGCTACATGAAGAGTTTGAACATTTCATTAAATAGTGACAAGATTGTTTTTATATATTTCCATTCACTGCTTTGAAAGAGTAAAGAAAATAAAGATGATATTAAATTGTGAAGTCTTTTGAGCGTCTTTTATTTAACTACTTTTGTATGGCGGAGACCTGAGTGGTGTTATCAAGTGTGAATATCTAGTAGACAAATATTTAAAATATTCAAAATGTTTTAATAATTAAATTAGAGCTTGCTTTGGCCCTACTGTCTTAAAGTTTGATACATATGTTCTCCGAAAACAGACACAAATCTGATTGAGTGTTGAAGTATTTCACACACAAAGTAGAAATGTTTGTTACCCATGATGGTTTGCAATGCAAACTGAAAACAACATATTATCGACATTTTATTTTCCAAGCGGATAAACACATTTAATTACTCGTAATGATGGATGCTCTTGAATTAATGCTGTATCCTGATACAACTAAACATATCGTTTCTCTTTCTCTCTTATCCTCTCATGAGTTATTTCAAATCTCCTCACAATAAACAAAGATGTCTACTGGTCTTAAGCTCTACAGAGCATGTGCCTTGAAACTGCATGCCCATTGATTAGAGGCGTTTGAAATTCCATTTGGTCTACCAAGCAGATAAGATGTAGAGTTTAGGAAGCTGTAGATTATTTTAAGTCCTGCAGAACCGACGACAAAGCTAGTGCTGGTATACTGTGAGGGGCTCACTGCTCATCACTTTGCTGTTCAGCTCCTGTTTCTCAACGAGCGTGTGAAGCCACAGTAAGGCTGTGCACAAACCTGCAGAAGTACGCAACATACCACTTTGAGTTTTATTTATTATAACATAATTTTGGATATTGGTAAGTGGGACGAACATATTAATGTAGATTTTGATTAAATGTCATGGACTTTTAAGACTTTCATTTCCTTTGTCACAGCTTTGTTTAGTTTACCACTAAAGCTTTATTAAAATGAAACAACCATTTATACTAAACAACTTTACTTTTACCTGCTTTGGTGGCTGCAGGATCTAAGGCATCACTCTCGTATTAGATAAGACTGCTGATGACAATGATATTGGAGCTCAAATCCTGTCAAGGTGTATTGAGAGGTTTAAAAAAAATAATTCTCCCTTCAAGCAAATGTGGGTACACTTTCTCTAAATTAAACTTATCATCCCTAACTCATTAGCATAATTATTAGTAACCTAAACAGGTAGTAGGATGCGATGCTAAAAAAACTATTCATTTTAATGAAGAGTTAGAATTGACAAGGTTGATTAGATCATGGCCTCTGAAGAGGTACATGACTAGCATAAGTTTGGGAAATTATGGTCTTAGGGTGTCACACTAGCTATCGATTGGTTTGATGGTATTGGAAAGAATCCTAATCAAGTGTAATGAAGTTGGATTTTATTAAATTATTTCTATCCTCCATGCAAATGCAGGAACACTTCCATTAAATTCTACCTTAATCACTTTTATATTTATACATATGTGGGTGGTAAGACGTGCACAAAAGGCTGGGGAAAAAAATCCCATGTAACCTTGAATTTTTTGAATTCTGAAGTTGTTCAAAGGTTTCAGAAATTTTCCAGATTTGATAAATTAATTTTTTTTTTAAATTTCATATTTGAAATAACAATCATGTTATTAAACACGTTTTTATTAGCTCAAATATTGCCAAGACCAACTGTCAAATAATTTAAATCCTAATTTTTACAATATTTTGAAAATAAAAATAAAAGATTTTTATCAAAAGATTCTTTTTTCATGAGTTGATCACAAGCGCTTACTCGATGTTTGTATCCAAGTAGGGAACAGGTGTATGGAGGGTTAAAAACTCCTGAAATATCAAAATAAAATATCTATCTGAGTAGATATCTAAAGTTTTGTTTTACTTTGGCCACAGACTTAAAAGGTCTATCTTGGCCTATACCTGGATAGTAGGGTTAACCTGTAGACTAGAATTGGCCAAACAGTAAATCGTGATTTACCTGTTGACTTCAGCTGCTGGTTTAGTCATTTGATTTAAAAAGATTGTGAGAGAGAAAATAAAAGAGAGGGTTTGCAGATTTTTCTCAAGTCTACATTAGAAAATCAAAATATTGAAGCTGGTTGACTGATGACTATTCACAATCCTGCGGATTATGACATTAATTTATGATCTCTCATTCAACAAACTATCCTAAGATTATGCAGTGTCATGCATCATCTTCAAATTTAATGAGAAAATACTTTGTTTAATGGAAATTATATACATTATGTGGTTTGATGAAAAACTCAGTTTTAGTGTGTAAAAGGAGCACACCTATAAGTCTTTATATGCAATTTAATTTTCCTATTAAACCACACAAAATGGGTTATTAATTTTTTTACCAATGAAACAATTTAAACTTATAGAGTTCCTTGTTAGATCGCAAAGAGTTTTCCTTCTCTGGATTAGATCCCTAGACCAAAAAGTATGGCCACTCCTGCTGTAGACCCTCGGGTACTACTGTTTTAAGGAGCATGCTAGGTACCACAAGGAGAAACAGGATTAGGAATTAAGTTGTTTGGGTCAGATTTGGGGTACAGCAAGTAAATGAAGTTGTAGAGGGAGCAAAACTGTGATGGTTTGGTCATATAATTAGAATGGAGAATTAAAGTCCCAAGGAGAATGATGGAGATTAAGAATGTAGGAAAAAGACAAGGGAAACCAATAAAGAGATGCGAGGAGCAGATAGCAAGTAGGCGAGTAGGAGGAGAGGAATGGAACTAAATCAAGATGGAAGGACAGAGGAAGATGGAGGCAATTTACTAAACTGGCTGTTATTTCATCACAGTGAAAGAGTAAAACCACAGTTCACTAATGATACATTTTTTGGCCATGCCAGGAATCAAAACCAGAACTCTTAGCTCAGTAGACACATACTACCGACCAAGCTAAGGTGTCGGATTCAGCAAGAAGTAAATTAATAACCAATTCTTGGGTCATGTGGTCTAAGAATATGCTTTCCAAACTGCCAACTATCCACAGAGGAATGCTATAGTAAAAGTCTTATTAAAATATTACCTGTATGTATAAGTTTTCTTGATTACTATTGGCATTTCATTTCTAGCACCTTGATCGTCAAAGTTGAAAAGGAAAAACTTCTCACATTCCCTACACCCCCACAGTAAATTAAACCAATCTTTATTGAGGAGTCCCGGCAAAAATTTATCTGATTACCAAACTCTTCCTTCACCTCTGACAAGACATCTTGTGAATGTGAGGAATGCCAGGTCTCCACTGTGATTCGGATTCCACGTTAAACTGCAGGTCCTCCATTTCATCTCACAATCACCCTATCATTACGCATTAGCGTAAGTGCGTATAACCCGAATGGGTAGTAAGACGTGGTGCTAATAATAATAATTTATTGAGGAGCTCATCTTTACTAGTGACGGTCAGATCTGGAGCTAAATTCTGGCTATGTGTACTTAAGTGTTTTTTTTACTTAATGGTTTCCCACTTCCTATAAACTCTACCCTGCTTAACACTATCTCATTAGTCAGAATAATATGCAGATGGCCTTGTGATAGTGCACACACAATAGAAATAACATATCACACAAAATAATTTAAAAAATAGTGACGTGTAGCGAGTAACGAGTAGTAAAACATAGGGTTAAATAAGTGTTTTCTTCTTCTATAAGTCTCCTAAACTTTGTTTGGCTTCTGTGAAATGGAAGGAGGAAGGGTAAAAGATTGTATTTGGTGAAATAAAATAAACAGAGTCAAAACAACTTTGTGGAGCTTAAAAGAAACACTCCTTTATTCCAGCAACAAATCTGGGCTAAATTAGTTTTTTTTTGTCAACTAACCCAGATAAGTAACAAAATTTATAATTTACACTGTACAATTTTTTTTATCTCTTCACAGTCACCTCTTTGACTTTAATATTTTAAATTACAACTCACAATCAAATGCATCTTCATCGAATACAAGATCTATTTTGTGTGTGAACTGATTACATTTTCTAATACACTCTTATTCACATGAAGTGAGTTTAGTTTGCTTTTGTGTGTGTGTTTGTAGAGCTATGAGTTATTTTGTAAATTAAAACTTTATCAAGTAACCAAGAATTTACTCTTAGTGTGTGAATTATTTTAAGAGCCATGAAAATGGTCATGTCAACCTAACTCATAATATTTATTATAGCATGAAAACTAAACAGCAAAGGTATTTGAACCTAGGGCTTCTACCCTTAACAATTAAGCCAATTGTGTCCAGTTTAATTCTTGAATAGCATTTTTAATATGTTTGAACTTACTATAATGTGCACTTTGTATTATAAGTTACACCTTTTCATACTTTACAGTAGCACCGTATCTCAGAATTATTCCATTAGAAAACTAGCAGCAATGGTGCAAGAACATGGTGGGCACAGGCTACCCACCCACATTTTGATTAATGTAAATAATATCATTTGTACTCACCCAAATAATGAGATAAAATTACTACTTATAGCTTAAAGGTGACATAGATATTAGTTTTATACTTATGGAAACTTTGTGTAGAGGTATATTGTGAACTATGTAAAAAAACTTCAGTTTTATTACTAATAAAAGAACTTTAGTTATAATACAAATATAAAAACACCCACTACTCAAAATGTTGTAATGGTAGGATCTCCGCATCCCCTTTCTGCACCGACTAATGTAACTTGTTCACATACCACTTTTATTTTTAAATGAAATATATTTTACCTGACTGGTGACAATCTAAACATTCACAATTCTTAAATTGCAATATTGAAATGTGATTAACTAAAAGTGACAGCAATGGCCTACTTTGATGGACAAACTTACTTTCAATACAGTTTCTGATATATTTTATATTAATGGGGTTGTACTTACTTAACGTAGAGTTGCCACCCTTTAAGTTAAAAAAAACTGTTCACATTAAAATGGAATTAGTATGTGCAAGAAGGAACGAAGTCTTTTTTTTTAACTTTTCAGAAGAAAGAAAAAACAATATTATTTCTTTGTTGTTTCTTTGATTTGCTTCTTTTTGCTAAGTAGTTTGGCGGCTTAGCAATTTATATTGTAGGGAGATAATTTTATTTCTCTTACCTGCATTAATGGTTGCATGGCCTAAGTCAGTTATTTTCAACCTTTCTCAACTCACGGCACTCTGAACAAGGTGCTAAAATGGTCAAGGCACGACATCAGTTTCTTATATAGAGATTTTATCATTAAAAAATAAATATTTAGATGTAAAAGTCTAATGGTTAAAATTATAATAATTTAAATCATGGATTGAAACATATTTTCTTCCTTATTTTTTATCTTCTAAACTCTCATGGCACACTTGCTAACCCTTTGCGGCACACCAATATGCCATGACACATGAGGGGGGTATGGGGGTGATCTGATTATGAATCTCAATTGGGTGTACTGAGGGTGGTTTTTTATTAAATGGTATCTGACTATTTCTGCAGAAATATGGATATATTTCTTCCAAGTTTTACCTTCTTCATCCCTACTCTATTAATTTGAATAAACTTATGATTGACACAAATTGCAAACCCCTTGAAATATATTGTAAGTGCACAGGAATCCTAATGAGAGTGGCAACACTGTTTTCCCCCTTGATCGATGAGCAGTTAGCTACACACTTACTATTTAAGGCCAAGATTTTGAAATGTCTTCAAAGCCCCCACTTTAATCCTTCAGCAAATTTTCCCTAGGAATTACACTAGTAAGGTTCCTCTCCCACAGTTTTTGAACACATTATTTAAAAGTTAGGCGCTTTTCCAAAGATTGGTGAATTCTTTATTACTAACTGTTGTTGTTACTAAGAGGCCACTTGCATTTTACCATAAATTTACGGTTACTTTAAACACTTCTTAGTTCACAACTACTTTCATTTCCCTTTAGATTTATGTTTTCTTGCATTCCAGCTTAACTCTTGGATCCTTCCATTCATTGCACCTTAAGGGTGAAAGGAAGAGAACATAAGTTAATTTTATTTATTTAAATTTATTTTTATAGTTTTTATAAGAAAACATATTTTTGGTCAAAATAAATCAAATATTGCTAAAGTAAATTAGCCTAGTTTAATTCAATACGTCTATTAATCTAAGCAGCTATTTTATATATAACACAGGTAAAGTGGTATTTGAACATAAATCTTTTTAAATAAGATAAAATATCCTATTCAAATTTTGCGATATCCATGAAAAATATGAAATATAATTATTATTAGCACCTGTCTTACTACCTGTTCGAGTTATACACAGATATAAAATAAATTTTGGGATGGTTATAAGTGACAACTAAACAAAACACATCTACTTAAGCAATATTTGATCTATCTTAGTTAAACAACTTTAAAAAATAAATCAAAAATATTTACCTTTAGTTCCTGGCCATTCGACCACAATGGGTATTTTGTTTTAGACCAGAATGTATGTAAAATATAAATTAGTACATGCAATAAAGAATGTTAGTTTTTGTACAGGTGGCAACCCTACTCACAAATTACAATATTTTAATAAAAAAGACAAAATCTTTATACCTTAGAAAATTACATTGCGTTTCATTGGAAATTAGTAATCATTATTTAAAAAACATGTAATTAATAACACACATTACAGACTTTGCTCTCAATTCGTTCTGGTGAATTAATACCTCTATCAGATATGAAACTTTTTAAAAATAACATCTAATGCAAGCAAAAGTGGGTACAATTTCAGTGTCAATCAATTTTAAACAAATTACAAATTTGTTCAATCCTTTTATTTTTAAATAGGCTAAACAAGGGCGGCCATGTTATCTAACAGATAGAACAAAATAATTTGCTTGTCTTTACATTCGCTATATAGAGTTTGAGTGTATACTGGTATTATGTACAATTTTTTTAAATTTATAATAGTTCATACCAATCGATGGGTTATCTATTACAGTTTAATTTTCATAAATTAGTTGAAAAAACTACACCTGCACACAGGAATCAAACCCTGAACCAATGCTTAAAGTGGCCCATCCACGTATGAGTCTGGCTCGGTTTCCAATAACCAAACTCGTACATGGCTGGGATGTCACGAGCTGTGCTGCCCAAAGACGTTGTTGGGGCTCGACTTGCCACTAGCTCGCTATTGGCTCATACATGTGTGGAGGGCACGAGCCAGGCTCTTGTATCTACACTGAATACTGTGATTTTGTCAGTCATAGGAACCTTGTCGGCTTCCATATCCAAATCATTCGTGAGCCCTGAGTTTTTGACAAAGTTTTTAGAGTAGTACTGTCAAATATTGCCAAATTTGTGGCAAATTCATAGCAAAGATTATTCTAATAGAGGAAATCAGAATGAGGCTTGGAATTAACTCGTGCAGTTCATGTGGGAAAAATTTGCTGATGCTGACTTGGAGTTTGTAAAAAAAAAAAAATAGACACTATCCAAGCATCATTCAGTAAAGAGTTGCGCCGCCTTCAGGATAGTAAAAGAAGTGGCGCGTCAGGGGACGTTGTGTATATGCCAATAATGTGGTAAAGTTGGGAGTCCACTCTGAGTCCAGCTCGCGAGTAAAGCTTGCTGAGCCAGACTCACACGTGGATGGAAGGGCCACTTTAGTGTGTTATTGTTAAAACAACCCATTGTTGATCTAAGTTTGAATTTCTGTGTTTGATCCCTTGTCAATGTATCATTTCTCAAATAATTGAATTAAATAATGTTTTACTTAACTAGGCTGACCCAGAGGAATCATAAGCCATGGATAAATATTTATAAATCAGTCCAAATATGATTAGTAAATTATTTTACTCAAGTAATAAAATATAATTAAAATTTCATACAAACTTAAAAATCTAAATTTTATCAAAATTAAGTTTTTTAATTTGTCTTCTTTTTGGCAAACATTGAAAATAAACTAGGTACTAAAAAGGTAAAGAAGAAAATTTTTGGAATAATTATTGTTACAAAAACAGATTTTATTTCTTAATTCGTGCTCTAAATACTGCACCCTAATAAACCAATTCATTGGGCAGTCAATATTTCAATGTTCACACAAAATGTTGTAAACATTTTTCAGCAAGTTGAAATATTGACAAAATTCGATTTCATGTACAAAAGTATAGTAATTTCTCTTAACCCTTAATAGATTGCATTTTATGTATTATTTTTATCTTTTATTAAATTTAAGATTGTTGCATTTATAAGACAAGTGTGTGATTTTATTTCTAAAGTGTATTAGTTCAAGGTGTCTTTTAGTTATATATTTGCAATTTGGGGGGAATAAGTAAATACGTTCAAGTTTATTTTGTGTGGGTTTAGTAAATTTAAATGCTCTATATTTAAATTTCTGTGCAAACTGTCAAATTTTATAAACTTAACAAAATAAAATTTAATTTCTTATATTTTTTAAGAGTTACTGTGGATTCACACATTCGCTGTCAAATATGAGCAATGCTGAGATTTGGTCACTTGACAGCTCTATTCCAATCACAAGAAGTCCGCTTGGCCAGCGTAGCCCGCACTGCTCGAGTAGAGATAATTTCAACTTTTCCAGCACTTATACAGAAAAACTGCCAAAAACACCCAATCAGAGCATGCACAAACTTTCAAACATGTGTTATTTATAAACAGCACATTCTCGAGATAGCATATCTCAAAAGTGACCATGAAAATCAACAGTTTATTGGAAGCCATGAGTTTTATAGATGACAAAATTAAATCCAGGCATTAAGTAAAACATCTAATTTTATTTTAATTACTGTAACTTGCACTTATTTTAATATTTTCGTTCCTTTTTATGTTTGATGTTTCAATGCATCATGGGTAAACAGAGATTCCCAACTTTCCGCGAGTGTGTGAACAGCTGCACCACTAAGCGGCACTGAGTATAATATTAATTTACTTATTAAAAACAGAACTCAACAAATAAATTGCTTTCTTCTAGTTTTGTTATCAAAGTTTGTTTCAACAAAACTAATAGTAGATTTAATTACAATTTAATTATTTAGCTATCTACCATACATTTGACTAATAAACTTGCTAGAGGTAAAAAAAAAAAAAACTTATAAATAAGAAGTCATAAAATAAGTATTTAGTATATTTACTCCTTTCTATGGTCAGTTTGAAAATTTAATGGGTATTCAATTCATATTGTAATTAGAAATACACATTATTGGTTTAATCTTTTGGTTTGTTTTTACAATTAAAAACTATGTGACTAATCAACAAATACTTGTAATCTACTCACACTTTCTTCATAAATGTTTTTAAAAATGTGGCTATTTCCATAAAAATTGGTTACGACTGCACAAAAATGAAGATTTCAAATCTGTATTTTTAAGAAATGCAATTTTTTTAAAAGTTTTGTATTTGGATAATCTTAGCTGTAAATAGAATATCCTTTAATTAAAGTTATTCTTTTCTAACCTTAACCAAACACAAAATTTCTGAATTGCGTGTTTCATAAATATTTTATTGTTTATTGTTCATGATCATTTTCATAAATTGTATATATGTTATAATACTTTCAGACAATAATAGAAGATTGCAACCTATAATATAAATTATTTTTGAAATGCCATTTTGAAGCTAAAGATGACAAAGTTTTAAAAATCTAAGCTTGGTTCTATGGAACCTAAACTGTTTTTAGTAGGTAGTTTAAAAAGCCTAAAAATGTTAAAATATGTTTATTAAGTAAAGCATATTAAAGTAATTTTCAATATCTTCAAAATTAATTTATGTTTCTACTTATGTTTAGTCCCATTTTTTCCTGTAGTCAAAATACTGTGCATAAAATATATTTTTTTAAATTATTTTTTCCAATAGCGGTGACAAGTAGGAAATATATTGTAACATTAGTTGGCAAAAAAAAGCTGTGTGTGTTGAAATAAGTAATCTTGTATTAATTTAATAGTCACTATAACATGGGATCAGTGATCAATATTGCTGCAACTATTTTGATCCAAAATACATTGAAATTTGGATTAAATTATATGAATTTGGTTGTGAAAACAAAGGAAACCATATTTTGTGCAGCTCATTGGTAAAAATTCTTAATAGTAAGGTAAGCAGTGTATTAGATTCTACGGCGAATATTATTACACTCTTTTTAAATATGAGCACCCTTGTTATCTCTCATTGATATTCTTTTATTGGCCTTTTTTTAAATGATGTTCTCTCTAACACAACTTTTTTTTTATTCTCTCATGACAATGAAATTTTAAGCTGTTGTAACCGTTTTTCCATGTTCTCACTTTTTCACCATTCTCGTTAAGTTTATCTCGTGCCTTTCATTTTTATTTTATACTTCTTAAATTATTAATTACAATCTTTTTTTTTTAATCAAAAGTTTATTGATGTTTGTTAATATGCACTCATTTTCAACAAAGCTAAATAAATCTTTAATGAAAACCCCTTTCCACTGTGAGGTATTTTAAATATATTTACTCTGAGGGTGCAGGAAAGAGTAATAGAAACAAATGAAAGGAACAAACACAATATGGCTTTGACAATGTAAAAATGTATATCATGTTTGTTTCTATTTAGTTGGCCTATAATTCTTCACCAATCTAATTTTTCTCCCCTTTGTTCTCTAGTTTCATCATTTATGAAGTTGCATTGTGTATCTCACCCTGCTTCCTGAAGATAGAATTAAACCTAGGTTGAGGAATTGGGCAGTAACAGCAGATTTTCTTCAAGAGAGAGCTGTGTAAAGTGCAAAGTGTTTGTTTTTTTCATTGTAAAAGTCATATAGTATGTATTTATATTTATTTATGTGTTCTTATTTTCTGTAACTTTTGTGTTTAATACAACATAAAATGAAATTGCATTAGAAACGGGAAAAATGGTGAATTACTTTTGCTGCTTCAGGAAATAATTTCCTATTGGCAGTTACACATAAGTCTATATTGTTCTAGATAATTTTAATTCCTTATGTTTACACCCGCAAATTAGTATCTGATTTTTTTCTTCTTTTTTTTGACGTTGACAAGTCTTGGCTGTGAAAAAAAAAATCTCTTTGAATCAACTCTGTCAAAACTGTATTGTGTAAACTCACTGCCTGAAAGGTTTATCACCAAAACTTGTTCTATGATGCAATTAAGAGCATGAATTATTGTAGACTTATTATACACTTTCTTATAATTAAGTTTGTGTTGTATAATTTTAAATGTTAAAGATTTACTTTTTTTTCCAGCTCACACACTTAATAGATTGTTTGATGCCCCACTTAACTTAGGTAGTTGTACACCTCTTAGAATGTATTCTTCATTAGAATACAGTGGATTGGAAATGAGTGAAAATATATACATTTAAAAAATAGAAAATAACAAATAAATCGTTCAGAATTTTAAAAAAATCCACTCATTTCACTATTATCAAATAAAGAATACATAAAACCACACTTTTAAAAAATACCTGGTTAGAGTGTAATTGTGTAGCTAATTTCATGACTATTAAACCATAAAATGACCCAAACAGCTGCAAATGTTTTGTGTAAGCTTTAATAACCCCAATTATTATGTTTTGAATGATGAATGCATAGCTTAAAAATAATGAGCACTCCCACCTTTCGTTATAATTTCTTAAAGTCATTTACACACAGTGTTTATTTTTATATACATTAATTTTATTTAAAGTACAAAGCTATAGCCCTCATCAATCACTGCCCAAATCACATATGACACCCTTAACCTCTCATCCTTCTACACACTTGCTCCTAGACGTTGCAAGGACTGGAGACATTAAGTTGAGTAATTGTGAAATAGAAGTAAGTTTGAGTAAGGAGAATAATTAAGTACTTAAAAGTAGATGCAAATTGATTCTATTTTACTTATATATTATAGGCGTGGCTGCAATATTTTGATTTCAGATGCAAAACTTGATTTGTTTGCACTCTATGGTGAAGTTTAATTAGACTAAAGTTTACTTGGTAGACTGAAGTTTCACTTAAGAGGTGACCCATAGCTTAGGCCTTCTTTTTTTAATAAAAAGAAAAAACTAAATTTTATCTAAGCTTAATGAAAACAAAAGGGTAAAACTGCAATGTTTCAAAATACAATTTTAAGAAATATCTTGGATGCTGTAAGCAACATTATATTCAACCCTGGTATAATATTCATTTATTTTTATAATGGCCAACATGCTTTAATAGTAATAATATTATAAAAATGCTTGCATAATTTAAGATCGTTTTTATATTGAAATATATTTTATTTACTAGCAGCGCATGGATCAGAGTTTACAGATTTTTTTCTCGATATTTATGAATGAATTTTAATATTCATATTCACAAGTACACACTTTAGTTTTAAGTGGCATTAAAACTTATTAAGGAAAGATTTGTAAAAAAAGAAGTAGCTGGCAATAGTTATTAAATGTATGGATTTTTTAAGCAAAAAAAAAAAAAAATTAATTCTTAGCTTTGAAAAATCTGGTTGCCCCCCTCCCTTTTTTTTGTATTTATGCTCGGTTCAAATCCAATTGATAACTCTTTTTATGTCTTTTCTGACACTTGTATTCCTAACTACTGTTTTCTTTAGGTTTTTTCAAAAACAAATAGTGTACTTTCAAATTACATCTTATTTTTTTCACCCTAGCAGGGGAGGATGGGCCACCATGAGACAATTCAAATTTCCCCCTTAATCCAAATATTAGTTAGAGCAAAATATAGTGGCAGACTCAAGAACTAACTGCCTAATCATAGTTCTCTTTTGCAAATGGCTGAATGCTGTTGGTTCCAAATTATTGTTTTCAGTTTATATTTTGTGTTTAAAAGTTATTTTTTGGAGTAATTTTACAGTTTGATTTGCATTCAAAAACAAAACAAAAGGGTAAGTATTTAAAATGAAGATACACCCCAAATCTTTCAGTTAGTCTTGCTGAAAGTATTAAAACATTATTTTTATATTCACTTAGGTTAGCCCATAATTGTTTTATTTCAGCCTTTCTGGGCTTCAATGAGACAAAATATTTGGGCCACGATGAGACATCATGTAAAGTCCGTTCACCGTAGGAATTGTTTTCTGAAAAGCCTTTTTCCCTACCAGATACTATACCTACTATATAGTAGGGTATTGGTAGGAAAAAAGACCTTTCAGAGAGTAATTCCTACCGTGAATGGAGTATACATGTCTCATCGTGGCCCGTGTACATACTTTGATTATAAGATTCCTATATACTAAATTTAATTATTTTTTCCCAATAAAATATAAGTATAGTCTTGAATAAACTTCATACTGTAGTTTGTGTTCTTTCTTACTAGGCCTACCATCAATTATCATGTCTAGAGTAAGGAAAAGGAAAAGCCAAAAGGGAACGTTCTCTGAAGAAAATATACAAAATGCTGTACAGCAAGTTTTGTTTGGGGAAGAAGGTATAAAACTGTCTCTTCAGGAAGCTGCTTCTTAGAATAGGGTATAATTTCAAACATTGCAAAGAAGAGGAACTTTGGTAACAACTTGTATAGTAAGTGCAACTGGGAACTCCTTACCACCAATAATGTTATTTCCTTGTAAGAATTTCAAAACGTATATGGTTAATGGTGCCCCACCTGTAACTTTGGGCCTTGTGAGTAGTTCTGGATGGATGACAGGAGAAATATTTCCTTCTGTTATGAGACACTTTATAACACACACTAGCTCCACTAAATAAAATCCATCTATGCTTATTTATGATAATCATTAAAACCATCTTACAATAGTAACTCATAACCTTACGAAAGAAAATGGAGTTACTATAATTACTCTGCCACCTCAATGCTGTAACACGTTGCAGACACTTGATGTGTCTGTATTCTACTCATTTAAGGCACACTACAATTCTGCTGTAGATTCGTGGCTGTTTCACAATCCTGGGGTTCCATTGACAATATATATTAAGTTGCCAGTTGTGTAGGAATAGCCCATGAACGAGCAATGAACCTTTCTAACATCAGGTCAAGGTTCAAGAAAATAGGAATCTACCCATTTGATAGAAATGTATTTACAGATGATGATTTCATGACTAGTTCTGTAACAGACCGTGATTTACTAGGTACTTCAAATGGGCCTGTGAAAGTGGTTTCCGATTAAATTCAATCTACGTCCTTAATATTACCCTCACCGAGATCCCCATAAACATCCTCCAAATTATTTTCAGCTAATAATTCTTCAGAAAAAAATCCATCAAAGTTCACCTAGTTCAGATTCTTCAAGATTAAACTTAGATTCATAATAGAAGAAACCATTAATCGGCTCTGACTGTTTCAAAGGTTTTACAAAGGCAGGATCAAGAAAGAAACAAAGAAATCAGCAACGCAAAGTAAGTAGCTGCATACAAACTGACACTCCAGAGAAAAACAGAATTGAAAATAAAACAAAGGAAAAGCTCTATGGAAAATGTAAATTGTCATTGTTAAGAAAATAACCCTTTAACAAAAAAAAAAAGAAAAAAGTAAATAGTGAGCCATTATCATCAGAAGATGAAGATGATTATGGCCTATACCTTCCATGTGATAGTTCCGATGATGAGACAGAGTGGTCACCGGAAATCGACCCAAGTGATTTTGAGGAGCTGGATCGTGAACCAGAGTGTGGTGATTTGGTTTTAGTGCAGTTCAGTACAAAGAGAGATATTTTTTATATTGATACTGTTGTAGCCCATAGTGTATCAGGGAGTGATGTATAAATTAGCTTCTTGAGAAAGTGTGTTAAAAATGGAGGAAAATGTATATTTCCTCCTGTACCTGAATTGGCTTCAGTTCCTCTCGAGGACATAAACATGATTTTGCCAAAATCATCATTTTCTGTAAATATAAAAAGGCTCCAATCTTTCTATAAGTTTGAAGTTAATTTTAGGTTACTGGACATTCGTTAACAACACAAAGAATATCAAAGGACAGTGGCAACTATAAGTCCATATATGTTTTTTAATGTGTTTGTTTAAAAAAAGAACTTAATGAATGATTGATAAACAATATCTGAATTAAAAATTATCATTAGCTTAAAGGATTTTACTCATAAAAGTAAAATTTTATATTTGTCTCATTGTGGCCCAAGTGGTGTCTCCTCATAGCCCATCATTGAGACACATGTAAGGATTTATGTTTTTATGTTTTATTATGACTAAAAATATTTCTATCTTGGCTCAAACCATTGAAATAGGTATAATAAAGTCTTAAGTTTTTGATAATATTTATCTTTGTCAGATTAAATAAATTTACAAAATTACAACAACAAAAACATATTTTGTTTCATGGTGGACCACCCTCCCTTATTAGTTTTAATATTTAACTTTAATTTGAGTGTACATTTATTATTGTGAATGAAAAGCAAAATTAATCTTTTTTTATTGAAGAGAACACTATAACATTTTATTGAAAGAAAATAATAAAATAGAAGAGCCAAGTCCATTTATAGGTGTAAATCATTTAATCTATCTTAGGTTTAGTAAGTTGGTACTTTGAGAAACAACGATTTTATTTTGGACGGTTCCGCTGAACTGGGATAGAGTCTTTGCCTCTCATTTCAGATCATTTTTCACTCTTTATTATATACTCAAACATAATAAACTAGTAGACTTAAAAACTAGAGCAAATAATTAATTTATCACAGTATTTTGCAACCAACCAAATTTGATTTGATGTTGCTATTTTTAGGGTACATTAAATTAAGGAAGAAGTTTTTTTTGGCAGGAGTAGAAGGGGGCACCTCCTAAAGTGAAACTTACTCTTTCATCTACATTATTTTTAAAGTACAGGGCAAATTTAACTCATTAAAAAATCTCATTCAAAGAGGAAAATGAAAACTATAATACATAAAAATCACAATTTTCTCCATCAAATATGCCCTGTTTTATCAATTAATTATTCTAAAACAGCGTGATAGATTAAAATGGAAGGCTCTAATTGTGGAAGTGTAGTAGTATATATTTTAAACTTAATATTTATGTTTTTTTTTACATTTTAAAAGAGTTTTTTATTTCTTATGTAAACAAAGCCATTTTATAAAGAACCTTCTCCCCTTAGTTGAAGTGCGTTTGTAAATTTCAGCTCCTACAGCAATATTTTTAAGTGAAGACATAGGAATCGATGTTGGGATTTTCTTTTTGTTGCGATAATAATCGGGAGATGAAATAAATAATTTGTGAAGTGATCATTTCCTTACAAATTACAAATTTTCAAATTGGTGTTCTCACATTCATATAAAAATAATCAAACTTAGGTAATGATATTTAAAACGAGTCTATACAAAAATAACTTGTGTTTATAAGGCAGTAAATATTAAATGGACTTATGTTTCTATAACTATATCCAATTGTTGAATATTCTAAGTGGGAAGGATGAACAACATTGAAAATATGGTAAAATGTTCTTGCTATAAATAAAAAAATAACATTCAGAATTTGATTATAGAATTGTTCAGTCGCTGATGAAAAAAAAGAAAAGAAAGAAAATTGGCATTATAAATATATGTCAAATAAGCCTAAAATATTTATAGGAAGATGTTACATGTGTTGAATTTACACTTTCAAAAATTTAAATGGGCACAACTTTGAAGTTTTACAATGCCCCAACCTTAACAGTATTTGAAATGTCAAAATACATCTATGCACACTTTGTTTACTTTGAAAAATAGCAAGTTTACTTTGCTCGGTTCCTCTATGGTATAGGCCAGGCGTGTCAAACTCTTTTAATCATAAGGGACACAATCAACATTATAATTAATAATAAAAATTGTATTTTAATTATAAATACTAAAAAAGAACTCCAATTTATCATTTTATTATTACAAAAATAAAAGAGTTGGCCCCCTTTATTAAACAATAATACTAGACCATACACTTTTTTTACAGTATTTTTTATTTATTTGCAACAATGGTGTTAATTTTGATCTTCGAATCTTAAGCCAAAATTGTTTTTATAATTATTATTGTTGATGAATGTGTGGTCCATAAGACAAAATAGTTCAGGTTTTGTTTTGTTTCTTGTGATAAAATAACTGTTAACCTCATGTTCTGCCAAATAGTGCACTTATTTGGTGAACAAATTTAACCTTTTTGGGTAATTTATCCTTGTAGAAGAAAGAGTACACCAACCTCAGAATTCCAAAATTCTATACATTATACTAAATTCTCATATAAAAAAAATAGAGATGGAATGATACCAGTTTTTCAATTTCGATTCTTAAATTTTTAACTCGATTTTTTGATTCTCGATTTTTACTGAAATAGGCCTATAACATAAGATTAAAAACAAATTTTAATCAATCAGACTTTTAAAACATTCTTGTCTTAACAAATTACAGCAGTGATTTTAATTTTAGTGTTTTAAAATTTTGAAACAAACTTCACCTATATTATTATTTAAGTTGTGACAGTAAATTTGCAAAGCAATTGTAATAGATTTCTTAACACAGGGTTGGAATCTGTTAACATGGAGGTTTGTTTGTGTTTCTGGAATGAATTGCGCTACCACGGTAAACATGTTTAAAAGTTGAAGCGAAACATCAATTTTTAGGTTTTCAAATTTTATAAATACTTTTATAAGTTTTATTATACAAATATATTGAGTAAATAAAAAACGACCTCTAACATTTGAAATTCATTCATCTCTTAATAAAGGATTCATGATCATTTGCACGCACCTTTTAGAAATAAAGGCATTAAGAATTGAGGTATTTTCTTGATTCTCTCGATAACCTTTATTGAAGAATCGAGGCATTAAATTTCCCATCTCTACAAAAATCAAAAGGTTGTATTTCTTCGATGTTTATAAATAAAATAATAAAGTCAAATTGCATGGTGGTTCATGATAAGGTCCACGTGCCACACAAAATCATGGATAGAGCCGCATTTGGCCTTAAGACTGCGAGCTTGACATGCCTGGTGTAGGATATAAAATAGGGCCATAGTGTAATCTGGTGAGGTAAGAGTGCTATCTTTCATAGTAAACTGAGTAGGCTACATTTTTTCACTACAAAGTTTTTGAAGCTGTTTAATATTTTCTTCCCATGTAATCCTGTGAATTTGGCATTAGTTAACCCTGCAATATATAGTTTTATTACTTATCACTAACACAGCATTGTTAATGATAAATCTTTTTACATGTAAGAAGCTCCCTACATTTGTATGCTTGTCACATGTTGTAATATACAACCAACTTCTTTATTATAATTATTGACTAGATCGCATCATGGTTTCCTTGTAAGCACACTAATAAGTTAATTTAATTGAATAATTTGTATCTCTCCAAACAATAATTTTCTTCAAAAAAAAATTACTAAAGTGAATGAAAGTGAGACAGCATTTGATAACAGGGAGAAAAATCAAATCTGCTAATTCTAACTAAAATTAACTTGATAACAAATGTTGTACTTAGGAAAGAAATTGATCTCATATTTATAAACCCAGCACATTATTTTAGGGAGTTCTTCAATCATGTTTGATTTAATGTTTAGTTTTGATGGAAAATATTTGTTTGAAGAAAATTTGATTATTTTTATAACTTAGCAATTTGATTATTACGACATAATGTCATAGATGAATTAATAAGTGTTGAGTCATCCTGTTAACATCTTTGATTTGAGATTTTGTTTCTCTCAAACCTGTGATGAGTTAAAATCCTACTTACTTGATGTGTATCATGTTATCACTTAAATTATTGAATACTATTTATATGCTAATCAAACCAATGAATTAAAGGTTTTTAATGTAATGTTTTTATCACATTCATTTCAACACTTCATTCTCTCTCATTTTTTTTATTCCTGTTGAGCACTCCTACTGGGACATCACATTAAATGCTTGGAGCTCTTTTGGGGTGGTTGGAATATTCCAACAATAAATATGGTTACCGTGTACTTATTAAAGATGGAAACATACAGTTAATGTGTTGCACATGTAAATTCAGTGTGTAGATGTGTTCCAACTATGAACTGCACATGTATGACATTTCACAACTCTCATTGATATGTGTGAGTAAAAGGGGATTTGCTAATATTATAGGAGTGCAGTTACGTGTGTGACTGATTTACTGAGAACAAAAATATAATCCCACATTTCCTTCACTGCTGAGCGTAACTGAAAGGTAGGCGGTATTTTAAATCCCTTTTCACCACTGGATATTCATATATTTTGATTTTGATTTTCTTATCAATCAATTATTTCTTGATTAACAAACAATTACGGGTTTTTATTATGTTTCTATTTCAGTGAACCCTTGTTCATTTATTAGATTTACAAAGAAAATTAATAGCTTTTGGAAATACAGAATTGGACTCTATACATGATTAACAATTTTGGAGTTAGCTGTGTTTTATTGAGTAGGTATCTGGTAGCACCTTTTAAAATGTCACTCTTCTTGCCACTAATATTTATTCTGTCAATTTTCAACTACTGGACATTACCAACAAACTTGGGATCAAAAAACAGTTGTGTGTGAAATCCTCTTAAATTGGTTACTTTCAATTTATAAATTAAAATGACACAAGAAAGTCATAGTCCAATAAATGTGTAAGCCTCATAGAATCAGTCAATGACCACAAGATCCACAGAAGTTTATTATTGACACATGGATTTTAATTTTAACTTGAGGCTGCCCAGCATTTTAATGTGATGTCACTTGGAGTTTTCTTTTTGAGTATTTATTATCTTCTAAGTATTTATTTTCATAGCATATTGTACACCACAATTTTTATTTACATCGCCTCACGAGTTTGACCCAGCTTACACTACAATGTGGCATTTGGTAAACTCTGGTAATTATCAAGTAATTAAACTTTGTTTTTTGAATCGTTAGTTCTACTTATACGCTTTTGGCCAAGGAACTTAATAATTTGCCCCCTCGCATGTTCCAATTCTAAGGTACTTGTGATAACATTTTTTTATTATTATTTTCAATTTGTACTTACAGCATGCACGCCAAACAGTTTTGTGACAAATATTATCCCCGACAAATACTTCAAACTAATATTAAGACTCTATATCGATAAAACACATACCGTATAAAACTATTTTGATATTTCGTTCTAACATTGGAGGAATGGTGTCCTCCCAATCTACATTCACCAGGAAGGAGATATCACAGAATAGCAGCAACATGGCCGCACTAGGTTAAGAGCACTCAAGCGAGTCTTGAAAGGCTTTTTTTAAGACATGTTTTTGTAATTATTTTTGGGTAAACATTTGTGCTCTTTGGATTAACAAACCGTTGTTCTAAAATGAACATGGTTAAGGACTTAGCTAATATTTTCATTGCTCTGTTCTGATGTGCCAGTGACGTGGAGTTTGGGTTGTATATAATGTGATTTTTTCTCCTTATGTGTATATTCCATCCTTCTTCTTTCCTTCTTTATCAGTATAGTTAAAATGTGTATAGCCCGGACACCGGACGAGTAGTAAGCAGTGCAAAAAGAACGTGTTTATTAGGAAAACCTCGATAAAACTTAATACATATTATATTAGTTCATGAATAAAACCTCCAAAAAAGTTTATTTTGGAACAAAATTTTGTTAAGCCAAAGATTTTTCAAAATATTTCCCCAAACTAAACGTTAAAAATAATTCAAAAGCTAGCTTGGGTGCCCTTGACTTTTGTTTTGTTCTAATTACCAGAGTAGACCCAACAACAATGAAACTACAAATGAAGCGTGGTTCGTGATATTAACCGTTATCAGTTAAATTATGTCTGCGTTGGTGAAAGCGGAGAGAGAAGGTAGAGGGGGCAACATGGCATTGCTTGTAATTAATAATCGTAGTATTTATTTATTTTCTTGTCGTGCGTGCACCGTTTCATCGATAGAGAGCGAAAGAAAAAAAAATAAAAGAAAGGGAGATGAGGATACAAACCTACCACCGCGTGAAAGGTTCAACCGTCTGACGTCTCGGCCTGCACCGTTTCCCCCCTTGCACCTCCTCCGGGCGTATCGTCGTCCTGACCGTGTGGTCTCAAGATGGCACGCACTGTCTGGTAATGTTTTTCGAACCCCAGTTTAGTGTAGAGGCTTTGCGACGCGTCGTTCTCCGGGCGTATCATCACAAAAGGAATGTACCCCCTGGAGATGACCAGGTCGGTGAGGAACTTGGCCAGGTGTATCCCGTACCCCTTGCGGCGGAACTCCGGCCTGGTTTGCATGGAGAACATGGCCCCGTAGTAGGACTGCACCATCCAGGCCGCCAACTCGCCGTCGGAGAAGACGCCATAGGCCGGGAGGGCGCTGATTAGCTTCTCGAACACCTCCACGCATTCCATCGTGTTGGCCGGGTACAGGTCGTGGATGGTCTTGGCGTGTTCGGGCTTCAGCTGTTTCATCTCGGCCTCCTCGGTCGGGAGGCTGCAACCGGCAACACACACACACACACACCGTCAGCACTAATTCAGGTTACTATCATTTCTAGTATAGGGATAAATTATCGAAACTCTTCTCATTACAATATAGGAAGAAAAGTATTGAACCTCTTCTAATTCTAATATAGGAAGATAAGTATCGAAACTCTTCTCGTTTTTAGTTTAGGAATAAAAGTATTGAAAGTCTTCTCATTTATAATATAGGAAGAAAAATATCGAAACTCTTCTCATTTATAATATAGGAAGAAAAGTATCAAAACTCTTCTCATTCCAATATAGGAAGAACAGTATCGAAACTCTTTTAATTCTAATATAGGAAGAAAAGTATCGAAACTCTTTTAATTCTAATATAGGAAGATAAGGGTCGAAACTCTTCTCGTTTCTAGTTTAGGAAGAAAAGTATCGAAACTCTTTTCATTTCTAATAGAGGAAGAAAAGTGTCGAAACTCTTCTCATTCTAATATAGGAAGAAAAGTATAAAAACGCTTCTCATTCTAATATAGGAGGAAAAGTATAAAAACTCTTCTCATTCTAATATAGGAAGAAAAGTATCGAAACTCTTCTCATTCTAATATAGGAAAAAAGTATCGAAACTCTTCTCACTCTAATATAGGAGGTACAGTATCGAAACTCTTTTCATTTATAATAGAGGAAGAAAAGTATCGAAACTCTTTCCATTCTAATATAGGAAGAAAATTATAGAAACGCTTCTCGTTCTAATATAGGAGGAAAAGTATCGGAGCTCTTCTCATTCTAATATAGGAAGAATAATATCGGAGCTCTTCTCATTCTAATATAGGAAGAATAATATCGAAACTATTCTCATTTATAATAGAGGAAGAAAAGTATCATACTCTTCGCATTTCTAATTTGGGAAGAAAATTATCGAAACACTTCTCATTTCTAATTTAGGAAGAAAAGTATCAATAGTATTTGCATTTAGTCAAACTTGGTGGTCTTGGGGCAAAGTGCTCGCTTCAGGGTCCACTGTTCGTGGGCTATAATCCAGTCAGGATCGACGGGTTTTTTTAGTGATAAAAATCCGTAGCACAACTACCTTCGGAGGAGAAGTAAGGCCGTCGGTCACATGCCAATTGTGGCATGTAAAATAATCCTAGAAGGTATGTGAAATACCTTTCCCGGCAAAATTGGTGGACACTTTCGCTCGCGCTCATATACATTATCTTGTGCTGATATAATCAGTAGGCTTATAAAATGGACGTTTAATACCTCAAATAAATAAAAATAATATATTTTTTAAACTTATTTGAGGTATTTTACGTGCACTTTATATATAAAATCATTTATGTGTTAATAAATATAAGAAAATTGGGGGAAAAAGGTTAGGAAAAAAGTAAAAACAAAGTAAAGAAAATTCATCGGTTCCAACCTTAGAAAAGCGATATTTAGAAATTAACAAGATTCAAATTTCATGAAAACAATAAATGTAAAGTCATAGCTATTTCAGCTTGATCTTTATCTCTCTTTTTTGATTGACCGTTTCAATACAGACTTATAATTTGATTGATCAAAACAAAGGAATTGATTTGAACTAAAGATATATTCATAAATAGGTTACACTTATTTTATTTTCTCCTACACAGCCACAAAACAATATATTAGGAACTCGTTCGTCTCATGTGAGTATTAAGAAATAAAGAATATGACATCAAGATTTTTCAATGTTTCTGGTGGTGAGAATTATAATTAAATCGTTGCATAATTTTTCCTAAAACTTGGTTTCTTGACCCCATATCTCCCAGCAAGAGATCAGGGTGGGGGGCCATTTTACTATGGATTCTATCTATTATGATGAACTAAGGACTTGTGGATTGGTTTGGACAGATCAATATGTTACTGTGTAGTCTATATCTTATTACGAACTACAGACTTGTGGATTGGGACTCTGGACAGATCACCCATTACTCTTGACTTTGTCTCTTATTATGGACTACGGATCTTGCGGATAAGTAATATGTATGTATACGGGGCTTAAGGAAACGGAGTTACGGACTATTTATATCAGGTACGTCCTCTCCTCCACACATGGTGATGACTGCTGATACTCACTCGTCCAGCGGAAAGTCCAAAGGAGGGTTGCAACAGACATATACGTCGCCACGCACTTTCTCCATTGTCCCGATAGGCTGGTAGAACTCCTCCAGGCGGTCCATGATGGCGCAGTGCGTGAAGTTAAGGAAGATTGGGCTGGACCAGTCCACCAACACGTCTTCCTGCTCCAGTTGGCGCAGGTTGTCGAGCTCTTCGCTAGGGCAGAACACGCAGAAACTCTCGTACGTGCGACCGTTAGGCTGTCAGGACAAACAACACAAGTGGGGTTATTAACGGGGACGGTTAATAAACACTTGTCTTTAACGCGGCTTGAGGTCACAGTTGAAATGTCTGTAACCCATTTTGGTGGCCGTATGGTCTAAGGTGCTACTCTCGCAATCTACTAAACTGCTGAATACAGGGAGATCGTGGTTCTATCTTGGTTGGGTGTACTGAAGGTGTTTTACCTAAATGGTTTTCCAACCTCTCTCCACGCAAATACAAATATACTTCCTCTAAATTCAACATACCTTATCTCTAACCCATTAGTGTAATTAGTACTTAAGCGTATAACCTTAATGGGAAGTATGACATGGTGCTAAGAAAATGAAGCAGAAACGTCCGTATAGTCAAATGGCTACAGCGCCTTTGATGCAGGCAACCCGTCAAGCTAATTTAGCGAGCGTGTTTGGCCCTCTCCACTGAACCTCGCCTGACATACAGGCAACCCATCAAGCCTGTATGGTGAGCCATACACCAGGGGCAGCTATGGTAGTCCTTGTGATGTCAACAAATCCTGGTACACGGCTCGGTTGTAAACGGATATCAAGTGCAAGTTGGATTTGTACCGTAGCTACAAACATCTTCGCCGCATAACCTCCACCACCTATAAAAGTGCAGTTACACTTACCCCGTTTAACTGGGAAACCAGCGCCGCTCATGGGTCCTCCGAGCACATCAACACTCAGATTACATTAAACAAGAAAAACAAAACTGTTTCCTCGGAAGGTTACGTAGTTCGGCCGACTTTCCCCGAGTAGCGGACGCTGCGCAGGCGCTAAAACTTGGAGAAAGAAGCACTCTTGGTGATCACGTGGTTTTCCCTAGCCCCCGTATTATCCCCCTCTTGACGTTGTGCGCAGGCGCTAATGAAGGAAACTCACTCTAACTTGCTGATCGTGACATCATTGAACTTGTGTATCCACCCTCCCTTATTTTCCCCACAGTGAAAATCTGAATATAAGCGTGTACCCGGCAAGGAGCAGTCACTTTTTGATGCTTTTAGGATGTAGGATATTTCTACATGTAAGTCTACGTTATATTGGAAAAGCATTATATAATTTGTAAACTAGGGAACTGTTATAGTGTAACTTAATTATGTAGGGACGGATTTGGATTTGATTCAGTATATTTTTTATGAATAATTTTACTAATTTAGTTTTGTTGGGTAATTAGATTTTCAATGAATTGAGGCATATTTTTTTTGACGTATATCTTTAAATTTAGATTCTATGGTAGTATAATAAAGTCAAGTTTTGTTATTTATTTTTGTAGGGTATATTGTGCTATTATGATTGGGATCCTGCCTTAATGCGCTAGTCGTACTAAATGAAACTAATATATTTTGCTATCTTACTTTTTCAGTTGTAACGCAAGGAGAATTTCGATTAACGTTTGTCGACCGTTATTATACACTCAGTATGTGTGTAAGAGACATATTAAGCCTTTTTGTGTAGGTTGCCCCGCCTCACGGGTAGTTGGACGATAGTAATATCTTTACTTATTTCTAATGTAACCAGGTGTATAAATAAGAGCATATTCCTACTAGTTGATATGGATAAGATAGGAGATGTGATACAAATAGACTTTCCAATATACGTGTTTCCCAACTTTCTTTTCAATATTATTGTTCGCTATATTTTAACTTTTGGCTCGTATATAAATTGGTTCTGTCAAATTATTCTGACTGTACTTTATATTTGATTGCGCGTTTAATACTCTGAAAATTTATATCAATGTCTTGTAAATAAATACATTTATTCTCTTCTCTATGTATATTGTTGCTATTGAACATAGCCCGCAAACTATAAACATAATATTGTTAACATTTGGATTATGAAAATAAAACAGCCTCTAGGCCAGTGTCTTCTTCTATTCGGCTGCTACGATTTTTACATCTAGCATACCCTTAAACTCCCATTAACGTGTATAATTAAATATTTCATTTTGCTGATAGTTAAACATCTTAGTTCAGGTACTTGGGCTTTTGCATATTTAAGTGTGGATCAAATAAAGGTCCCTGGTGATCCACTTTATTATTTCCCTTGGTATTGCAACATCTTCTCTACAGAGAAGGGTTGAAACTGTTACTTTAAAGGTAACATGGTTCATATCCTTGCCGAAACCGGTTTTTTATGAGGACACTCCTTACTAAAAGCTAATTTCTAGATATCTACTTCCACAACTGATTCCAGTCTGTGGCAGTTTTATTTATTACCAACATATATTTTCCACTACAGGCTTGCCGTAGCTTCATATGCCTTATAATCTAACTTAAGACTAGGGCGGACACAACATCTAGTCCCCAGCCGTTAATTTATCACTGTGAAAGGGTAAACCCACCTTTCATCAATTATAAATTTCTCGGTCATGCCAGGAATTGAATCTAGGACCCTTATCTCAGTAGAGAGGCACGTTACCGACTTAGCTAAGGTGTCGGATTTGTTTCTAGACATATTGTTTTAGATAATTTTTCTAATTTAAAAATTCATTGTTTCCCTTAAATAGTTTGTTTGTATACCACAAAATATCAAATTTAACCTCATAATTATTCTTCACAACTAAACGACGTGTATAAAAATTAGATTTCCTTGACAATGAAAAGAGGGGTTAACCGTGTTGGGCCCAACTGAGGCATAATTTCGAGTGTTTTGTTGTGCCTTTTCTCTTACTGATGGGGTAGAAGGAAGGTAGAATTCAAAGGAAATGTGCCCCACGCATTTGAGGGGAGGGAGAGTAGGAACCCATTTAAGAGAAACCATTATCAGTACAACCTTTTCAGGGATTCAAACCCCAGCATCCCCGCTACGGGCTGTTAAATACGATTCGAGTGCAGCGCATTTTAGAATCGACAGCCGCCTTTTCGGGTCTAACGCTCCTGATGACATTTCTCAAGGTCGTTTGGTAGGGATTGCGTGCTAAGGGCAGTATCTTTGCTATTTGCATAGTAAATATTTTTTTCCATCAAAATGAATCGACTTTGGAAACATAGATTTTTATTTTCTTTACACCCACTTCGGTGGTCACATTGTTTAAGGCAATACTCACTCATTAGATTAGACTGCTGAAGATGGGGGATCGGGGTTCAATCCCGGTTGGATGTACTGAAGGTTTTTCCTAAATGGTTTTCCACTCTCACTCCACGCAAATTTGGGTACAATTGATCTAAATTCCACCCTCCTATTACTTAAAACTTTGGTGTAATTAGTACATAAGAGTATAATCAGAACGATTAATAAAATACGGTTCTTAAAATAAATTATTCACATGGTGATATCAACAGTTCTTTAATTTTAAAGAGTATCCCATAATTAAATGATGTTCACCTCTGACAAGACATCTTGTGAATGTGAGGAATGCCAGGCCTCCACCGTGGTTCGGATTCCACGTTAAACTGTAGGTGCTCCATTTCATCTCACAATCACCCTACCATTACACATTAGCGTAAGTGCGTATAACCCGAACGGGTAGTAAGACGCGGTGCTAATAATAATAATAATAATAATTAAATGATGACTTTTCTCTTCAGTTAACAAATATTAAAGAAATGTTGAGATTACTGTGTGTAAACTTCATATTTCTGCTGGATTATTTTGGATAAAATATTTTTGTTATGACAACTGCAAAAATACTGCCCTTTTACCACGCCCCCTACACCCCTAACTTTCACGGCAAGGATTTGACATTCCACTATTGTTATCTTAAAGGTCAATAGACACCCCCCCCCCTCTACAGATGGAGGGTAATAGAGGATGGACAAGAGACTGCCGTGGATTTTGTCCATACAATGTGTGATTCAAGTTCTCGTCGACTTTTAAAAAGGGGGATAAAACTTAAAATATCCTTATAATATTATTTTATTGTTGGTAAGATAATTTTATGAGGGAAAAATACACTTTATAGCATTAAAACAAACGTTTCTAGGAATGTTAAAAATATATTCATTGTTTTATAAACAATTGGTATTTAATGATTTATTTATTAATTATAGACAAAACATTACAAAACAAATAGTTATGGAACAATGAAATACCAAATTAATAATCTACGTAGGATAAAAAAAAAACGTAATGTTGTAATACTATATATAAGTGGTGATGTGTGTACTTATTAGATTAGATTACTGAGTTAATTTATTAAATGTTAGTATATTATAAAACTGAAAATATGGTTTTATGTAAATTGTCTATGGATAACTGACCATTATTCTACTAAGCACAAGTTCTTGTAAGAACATAATCTTTTCAATAAGCGATAATCTTTTACAATCACATCAAATATTTTTGGAGCAACTATTTTATATTGTTTAGCGAAGATTGGCATTTACAACTCCTTAAATATTCCAAACACTGTGTGCATTTCTTGGTAAACTAAAATAACAGCTCGTAGTTATAAAACAGACATTTACTGGGCCCTTAAACAATATTTTCATTGTTTTAAAATCAGTTTTAATTGATTTATTAAAGTTTTGAAACTACTACGCGAATAAATGTTTTAAACCTATTTTTGCAAAAAAGAAAATATTATGGAAAGTCCCCCACAAAGTTTGCTTTATAAGCGTTAAGACTTTTATTTTAAAGAACACAACAGCTTTTAAACAAAAATAAAAATATTGTTTAAACTACTTCAAAAGTGGTGGACGTAGCCTTTATGACAAATCCATTACTATGATTCAAACGTTTTGAATTTCTTTTGGTAAATGTAATTAAACGTATTGATCGAGGTATCTTTATGAAATAACGATTCATTTTATTTGGAATGCGAAAAAATGAAAGAAGAAAATGCTGACGAAAATATAACATCTGCATTATTCAAGGTTATACGCTATGCGGGCTTACACTGCGGCGACATAAAAAGGATTTACCATCACATATATACACACAAAAATTACACGACATACAATAAAACACATACAAATATATATAAGCGCGTAAGAAAACCTTATCTAGAAAACTTCTACATTGCGATTCGCAGAATTGGACTGCGTTATTCACTTAACAGTAACAATATGTCATAAAAGAAATTAGAAACTTTTTTCCAAACTAGTTGGACAAAATATGGCGGCCAACGAAGGGCCAATCAAGTTTAAAACGTTGCAGTTGTTGGCTTGGATGGCCTTGGCGCGTTGCCAACTGGGTCACGTAGGCCCTACGTTGTAAACCCTACCCTAATCTCGAAATAGCCTCGAAGATCTTCTTTCGAAATTTAAAGTACTACAGTAATACCAAAAACAAGCTAATCGGTTAGGTTTCTCTTCTTGATAGACATTTTCGAATGATTTAAATCCAGGTTAGTTAAATTGGTCAATCTATCCACGATTTTCGGGCGATTTCGTAAGAAAAGCAAGTTACACATAGTAGTCGGTATTCTAAACTTGCAAATATATCAAGCGGTTTGAAATAATATTTAAGTGTTACCACCATTACTTTTATCGGTCATAACCGGTTATGTTTTAAGAAAATTAAAAAGTGTATTTATAACATGTACATTTTATTTATTTTATATATTTTTTCTAAAATGGTGGGGACAAAATTGGGCGATAACGATCAGTAATAGGTCACCCGCAGCCCAAAATGTTTGCTGATCCTTAATTTGGACGATATAATACCTACTTACCTACTCCATGGCACTTGTAACTCAAGAGTTAATTACCACACTTACAAAAGTACCCGGATTTGACTGCACCTACACCCATGGGCACAATAAAAGTTTGAGCTCCTTTGTTCTATAAAAAAACTATTATTTTTTCTAATTATTTAAAAAAAATCACCATCTTAAGAAATAATATAGTAAAAAGTATTTATTAAATCGTTAATAAATAGCAAGGTAGGGTAATTTGATAAAAGTTAAAAAAAAAACTGAAAACAGAGAATGAATTCTAAGCCTACATCGAAAGAGGTTTTCACCTAGGCTTTTCATTAGCAAATGAAAGAATCACATATTCATAGTTTAATTTTACACTAATGTCATTCTCAATTGAAGGACTGCTAAATGATTTAATCTTTACTGTGTTTGTGACGATCGCAAATAATTTTTAGCTCTGACAAGAGCAGAAAAAGACCGTTTAGCAGAACAATTTGTATGTAGCTTGAGCGCTTAAGTAAATCTTCAAGCAGACACAAACATTTGGCTAAAGATCATGAAGATGTTTTTCTTTTACCATTTTGTTTAAAAGTGGTAAAGAGGTGCAACACTATTTGTCATCTATACTTATGAGGAAACTCTTCAGGTGAATACAGTTAGTGGAAAATGACTCTTCCATATCTGACGAATAAAGATGCCTAAGTTTATTCGCAGATTCGTGAATTTCAAGCAGTTAAAATTAGTCAGTGATCACTTTAATAACTGGAGGAACATCTTTGGCTAAAATTTCGAGATTTTGTCTGCACACCATTGCTTAGAAGAGAATTTTTTTATATCTGTTTCTCTCTTACACACATATAAGACAATGTGGCATTTGAACATCGTTCATTTACTCTCTTTTTATCAATAGAGGAAAATAAATAAATAAAGAACAAAATATATTGCTAGTGTGAAAATTCCTTTTAGTGTTGGTAAATTTCCTGTATTGTACATCCGAATCAGCGCGTATTAAAAAAAAATATCTACGAAAATTTTCCGCCACCATAAATTTGCTACCCTAGTCCCGGGCCCATGTGGCCCATTATTAAATCTGGCATTGCCTGTACCTAACTTGTGCTAGTTTTATCCAGTCCACCTAACTACACTTCCAGGTCCATTCTAAAGTATCGAATAGTGAAAACTATTAAATACTCATTCGATAGTCACCGATAGGAATTATATCTTCACTGTTAGTATTAAATTTAACTTTTTGCTACCCACTTCGGTGGTCGCATGGTAGGGCTTATAATGCGCTACTATCGCAATAGGATTGACTGATGGTGATGGGGATATTGTGGTTTGATCCCGGTTGGGTGTACTGAGAAAGATTTAATTGTTCCTCACTATTTCTCCCCGAAAATGTGGGGATAATTCCTCTAAATTCAACCTTAACCATCCCTGACCTATCTAGCGTAATTAGTACATAAGTGTATAACCCAAATAGGTAGTAAGATGAAGTTTTAAAAGAACAAAAAGACTGTTTGCTCAAAGCTGTAGATCGACTCTTATGAGTATCTTAATCTTCAGTTCTAGCAAAGTTGAGTATTTAAAATAACAAGGTCTACTATCGGTTACATTGAATAGCTCGAACGCGTAGTACAAACAAATAACAGGCAGGAATGTACTAGGCAAAGAAGGTGCTTACATTATTAACAATTGACTGTGGTGAATGTTTTGTGGAAATGTAAAATTAAAATACAGGATGGTACATTATATTCACAATACATAAGAGAAATTAACCCCCCTCTTTTTTTTGTAACAAAATGTAACCTTATCCACTAAATATGCCCCATATAATTTCCATTATTTTGAATACTGGTGAACTTTATATAGTGAAATCACGATAAGACATAGGATATTATGCATGAAACTGCATTTCGAATCATGTATTAGGAGTTCTGTATTGTGATATCATGGAAAAAGTGTAGTGCTAATGGTAAATATATTTTCCTATGGTAGTAACAAAGTATATTTCATATTAAACTAAAGAAAAGATTTTTGCTTGTTTAAATATCCATCCCCTACTACAATACCACCACTTCCAAGCCCTACCTAGGAGAGTTTTATGTCTAGCCTCACAAGCAGTCGCTTAGAAAACACAAAATCTCCTGTCAACGAGGTACTTTCTTTTAAAGCTTTCTCGCATCAAATGTACACTTTTATTTGCTCTAGTCACACATTGTTCATGTTTTAATGTTCACGTTTGATCCGTAGAGAACAAATTTTAATTTTTATGACATTAAAAAACCAACCCATAAAAGTACGTGGGTCTTGGAATTCAAAATATTTAAAATTGAAATGTGAGTCAATTTTATACGACTCTGAAGTTACAGTACAACTTTATTATGAGTTTTTTTTGTTTCACTTCTTTTTCTGGATAAATACGTAGACTTTAAAAACCTTCGGCCATTGAAACGGGCAGAAAAATATCTGATCATAAATCGCATTTTATAATTGTCTAATATGAATGGGTATTGAAATATACAATACTTTTGGTCTAAAGTAAACGTTTCGAGGAATTTTATTTAGTCTTTAATTGCTTTTAAAATATCCTCCCCCCTCCCCCAAATATCATATTTATCTGATGTTAGACATGTTTCATATGTGTACTTTATAAAGTCTGTGTGATCTAGGTCTTAATTTAACTTCCTTATTGGGAGAGTGCAATATTAACTATCAGTGCCTAGGCATAAAATACTAGGTTGAGAGTGCACTCTATAATTAAATGCTCTAGAGTTCAGCTTTAGTAAGAATAGAAACGCCACCCAAGTGCACTGACTAACAAAATATTAACAATGTGTTTCAAATAATTATTCACTAATACAAAATCAAGATAGCAAATTTTACTTAAATTACTAAAATTATGATTGTTTTTAACCCTTTAATATAGTGTTATCATTGCTTCCTTCCAACGCGTTTTGATACCCTTCCGGGAGTAATTATACTAATGGGATCTTATAATTGGGGATAAATAAAACAGTATTTGCGGGTAGGAATATCGGTAAAAGAATTCTGAAAAAAAAACAACTTAAGTACACCTGGCCTGGGTTGAAACCACAACCTCTTCTTCACCAGTAAATCAAACAAAATGAGACTGATGCCTTTGATTGTGCGCCCACCTGTGCGGTTTTTAGTGTCAGTGGGCTAGTAATTATCAATGCCATCTAGATAATGATTGCGAAGAGCAAGTAAACCAACTGGTATTAGCCTGGACAGAGGATGACAAAACCAGGTTGAGGAAAACACCAATCGAGTGCACTCAGACCGTGGTTTGAGCCATGACTTCCTGTGTCTGAATCAAGCGTGGTGAGCACTACGCTAAACGATAATGGTATAACTTTAGCAGCATTATAGAACGGTATGCAAGAACGAGCCTGAGTGTTGTACAAATATAGCCCTTTCGCAGACATCCTGGTTTGGCGTAACTGTCAAGCCAGTAGTTCTGAGTCGGGCAACAGCCGAACGGCAGCCTGAGTGTTGTTTGAGTGCTAGTAGGGTGTTAGTGGAATTCAAGGGGCGAAATTTTCACCCCATGGATAGCAGCTAGCTTAGGTAGATAATATAGTTCTAGTCAGACGTCACATCGTGGTCCAGGTTTCATATGTTCTAATTTAGAAAACCATGGACTTGAAAGAACAGTGAGATAACATATTTTTTTAAATGTTACAAATTTGAAAAATAATTATTTTAAAAGTAAAAAATTACCCAACTATTCTAACTGTATCTGTTATCAAATGAAGAATGCAGAAAACCACACTTCAATATGTTTTCTAGTTTGAGCGTAATCTATTATAATTTCCCGGTTAATCGGCTATGAGATGGGCTAAGGTGGGGATGTAAGGAACACAAGTGAAGGACAGTGTTTTTGCAGTTTTTGTACCAATTTTTTTTTTTTGCCAAAATAATATATCAAATATCGCTTCAGTAGAAACATGGGGTTTAATTTTATCTACATGGTGATATCAACAGTTGATTAATATCTGTAATGAGCATAGTGGTATTAGATGAAAAACATTTTAAATTAAGAGAAAAAGTTGTCATTAACTTCTAGGACACCTTTGACAAATATTCAACAACTGTTAAGGTCACCGTGAGAAGAAAATTAATCCCTATGTTTCTACTGGAGGGATATTTCATTTATTTCGGCCAAAAAAAAAAAATGTTTAGCTAGAATAACTGACAAAAAAAAAAGACTGGCATTAACTCGATTTTCTTACACCCCCATCTTCAAAGAAGTGTGTAACTATTTTCCCAAGAAATTATCTCAGCACTTTATTGGAACTTTTGTAGAATGCTAAGTTTGGAGATTCAAATTATAAGAACACTCCAGTACACTAACACTTAAACAACAGTAAGCACCATTCTTACTTAGCTTCCATGAAATATGAAATAGTGGAGTTACAGATGATCATATGAGTAAAATAGTAATGATAATTAGTGAACGGTACATGTTGAATGTTGAAACTGGTCACATGACGTTGTTCCCACTCCACCCCTATAGTGAGAAGCTAATCAATAATACCTGTAGATTCCATAACCCCCTACCCTTTGTCTTGTGTAATCGCGAGAAAAGATTTACATTATGTGTAACTAGGTCACATTTGTATTCAACCTTTTCCCCTCTCTCCCTCTTCTGAAAGCCGTTGTGATCTCGTATGTGTGAGGCGTGTTATTTAAGATGGCCGCTTCTTACTTGAGCCATATCTGTTCGATAGGGGAGCAAGCACTACAGTAATTGTAGCTCTCATTACTGTAGCTTGTCTGCTCGGCAACCGCTATCTCCCAGACTAATGCGGCCTCCACAACTGGTTATAACTTGTTTGAGGGAAACCTGTCATCGGCGGATTGGTAGACGGAACAGACATCTGGCTTTAACTGAATTAATGCGTATTTAACAACTAGTTAGAACTGGATTTATAGCAACCAGCCATTGGCGGATTGGTAGACGGAACAGACATCTGGCTTTAACTGAATTAATGCGTATTTAACAACTAGTTAGAACTGGATTTATAGCAACAAGTGATTGGCGGATTGGGAGTGTTTTTGTAAATATGGTCTCAACTGAATTAATGCGTATTTAACAACTAGCTAGAACTGGATTTATAGCAACCAGCCATTGGCGGATTGGGAGAGTTTTCGGAAATATGGTTTTAAATGAATTAATGCGGATTTAACAACTAATAAGAACTGGATTTATAGCAACCAGTCATTGGCGGATTGGGAGAGTTTTCAGAAATATGGTTTTAAATGAATTAATGCGGATTTAACAACTAGTTAGAACTGGATTTATAGCAACCAGCCATTGGCTGATTGGGAGAGTTTTCGGAAATACGATTTCAACTGAATTAATGCGGATTTATCAACTAGCTAGAACTGGATTTATAGCAACCAGTCATTGGCGGATGGGTAGAAGGAACTGACTTCTGGCTTTGACTGAATTAATGCGGATTTAACAAACGATTATAAATTGATTGATAACAACCTGTCATTGGCGGATTGGTAGAAGAAGCTTAAACCTGGTTTTTACTGAATGAATGCGGATTTATTAACCGGTTATAACTGGAAACAACTTCATAGCATGGCCGCAATCGAGCTATACCAACCTTATTAATGCCTCAATCATAGATAGGATATAAGTTGATCAGTGATCAGTGTGTCAAACCTAATTTTCAGCTGTACCATTATGAACTAGGAGGTAATCGTCAAGCAAATCTTTGGACAAACTAACCACACAATTCCCTCACATCAACTGTTTGATTTTCCAATTATCCTTTTGATGGGAAACATAACCTATAAGTTTTAATAACTAATTATAAACTACAATTATAATTTGGCTATTCATTCCTTAATTTAGTAACTAGTAAAAGTAAAGTGAACACTGAGAAGACGAAGTACATGATCACATATATAACACAAATTGCGGACAACAGTTTATTTAGAGATTATTGCGAGCAACAAATCGTTCGGTAAGGTTTATAAGTTCAAATATTTAACAACAATTTTAACTAGCACTAATGAAATTAGAGTGGAAGTTAGGAAATTAATACAGTCGGAAAATCCAAACTATTACTCATTCGGTAGTGGCTAACATGGAATAAATAATACACCCTATATTAATACTTAATATAAATTATTAAATATATTTCATAGCTAATTAAAAAAATATAGGAAATACAACTACACGAACCATTATTTTATTTCTTAAATTTAAAAAATAAGGGTTAAATATAAATATACATTTTAATGAAATTTATTTAAATATAGATGTTCTATTAATAATAATAATGACTAATATAATTATTTTAAAATAAGTAATGTGAAACTCAGAATATTCAAAACAGTATTTCGCCGGTTGTTCATTATGGCTGTGAGACTCGGAATCTTACCTTAAATGACAAGAATAAATTTAGGGTGTTTGAAAACAAGGTGTTTAGAAATATATTTAGTCCAACAAGGGTAGAATATAATGGAAAATCAAGGAAGTTACACAATGATGAGCTACATACCCTGTACTAATCACCAGACATTGTTAGGATAAACAAATCTTACAGGTTACAGTGGGCAGGACATGCAGCGCGGATGGAAGAAACTAGAACCACGTTCGATGTATTGGCAATTATTGGCAATTATAATGAAAATATACTAGTGGGAAGACCTACACCTAATTTCAATGCTGAGGGAACTGCAGGTCTTATGGAGAAAAAAATTATCTTCGCTCTCTCTCTATTAACTGTTGCCAAACCTTCTATCTTTCGGTTGTTGGGAAGTGAGGGGGGAGGGTTTACTTGGAAATCCCTCATTGTAAACAAAGCGGCATGGGGAGGTTGGGGGGTTCAATTGACAGGCAAAAACATTTCCTATCAGTGTAAAACCTTTTATAGAAACATTAACTATTTCAACAATCGTATTTTTTTTACTAGATTTAAGTGTATTAACTTTTTCTATTCCCCACGTAATTATGCTTAAAATTATTTTATGTATAAAACTTTTTTCTCATAATTAATATACAAACAAATATATTACAACATGCATTTTATATTAAATGCTATAAATTACATTCTTACTTGATCTTAATCAGAAAATTAGGAAATTCACTATCAATAACAATCAAAGGTTTAATTTTCTTTAGAGTAGGTAATTCATTGTTACGGTAAAGTGAATGTACCTTTCTGCGAATTGCTGCCTGAGTAAAAGTGTAATATTTATCCAAACTCTTCATTTGAGAGCAGTTGTTTCCTTTTTTTGATTGGTGTCAGTAACGTTACCTTAGTTTTGAATTCTTGTTTAATAGAGATTACTGGTTATATGACACACCTGTAGCTTCTACAGTTTGCATTGCCGCTTGATTTACTGAACAAGTTCCGTCTTAAAAATAGGTGTAGACTCTTAACACCATTGCCCTTTCTTTACTAAGTAATATTTTCCTCTTGGAATGTAATTGTTTGTAACAAGCTGGTGATTCCATAGTTTGTGTTATATTTTAACTGTTAGCAATACACTATTATCCCAATAAATATATTAATATGCACATACAAGGAAGGAAGACTGATCACGGAAAACAAAAGATTGACAACGCTGCTGCTCAATAGTAATCATGCAGTTCCCTCAGCAATGAAATTAGGTGTAGACGCAGATGGGAAAATAAAATTAGAATTTAATCAAAAGTGATAGATTGTAAGGTGTAGTACTGGATAGAATTAGAACATGACGGAGATAGAAGGAATACTTTTATTAGTGTGGCAATGCGCTTTAAATTTTATAACGTCGTAGATTAAGTAGGTATTAAAGAAGAGTGTGTGTTTGTTTATATTTATTTTGAGTGCTGCTTATGATTAAAGACATTAGTGTAAATTATGGCGTTTTCATATCAAATTTTTCAACAACACAATGAAGTTATAGAAAATTGTTGAGATTAAAAGCAGCTACAGAAAAACAAACCTTTCTTTTATCATGTAGACATACAATTTGAGATAAAGTTTAGATTAATTACATATTATTGTGTATATTTATTAATGTGCATGTGTAATGTAATGTAAAAATAATGTAAAATATTTGCACTAAAATGACAATTCAAATTTGATTTCTGTTTTTTATTCTTTTAATGTAATTTTTATAAAATATTGTTTTGAATCATCAATAATAATTAATGCTTTTGGAAAATGGTTTCTGTTGTCACATTTTTAGAGAGAGAAAGAGGGAGCTTGATTGTTATTGCATAAGTTTTCTTATTTTATGAGTCGATACATATTGTTCCAGTTAATACAGTAACAATACACTCATTTGAAGTAAAATGTGAATTTATAATAATTATTTTTTAGTCAAGTTGCGACATTAAAATCGCCATAAAAAGCCACAAACTCAACGTTATATATACGCATACATTTAGGTCTTCTCAAAATCACCTTTCTTAGATACAAAACTTTTGACAATATTGACATATTTGTTTTAATTGACTATATAATTAAATACATGATGATTTAAGCGGATAATTTGATTACTATTAATTTAGTTGCAACCCAAACTTTTTTTTAGTAAGGGATCATGCTGATTGGCAATGCTCTAACCAGTTACCAATAGAAACTGATTTGAATCGATCTCAGACCTCCTAATATAGACTCAGCTGTTCGAACCTAATTTTAAACTTTTAGATAACCTAAATATATTCAAACAAATTGATATAAGATGTTTTTCAAGCGTTGTATTGACAACGTGTTGCATTATGGTTATAGTTCACTGTTACACGGAGAACAGGCCTACCATGATGCTCTCTGGCGAGAGGTGAAAATAGTAAGAACAGAAGACTAGCTGTAAGCCAACCGTCAGTTTAGCTATCTACTATCTTCATCCCACACTTTGAGGTTAAGACTTTCTTTTCGTCCTCTTGATCCTAGAGAGAAAAAAAGGGGAAGTGGAGGTATATTCCTGGAAGTTGAAAGGAAGATATATATCACACCGAATTACTGACGATGATATCCAGAATAAGTTATAAATTAATTTAATAATTAATAAAAAAATGGGGAAGCGAAAATAGATTTATCAAATTCACGCAAGAATGTAATTTAGAAAACATCGTGAAATAATCTTTGGTCTATAAAATTACTTCATTAATTAACTTTGTAAAGTTAAATACAAAAATGAAGCTAAAGTGTCATAGATAATGCAAAATGATAAAGTTGTTCAAACCGAAAACAATTTTTGGCAATTTATGATTTAAGAAGAAATGTAATTTAAGTAAAAGCAACGTAAGGAATTTTAACTCATACTTTCTATTTGAGAAAACTTCAACAATAAAATAAGGCAAAATGGACTAATCACTTTGGATTACTTCTCTATATATACCAACCATATTACTGCAAATTTCATGGGAGCCATATGCAACTGTTTTACTTTCTCACAACCCTCGGGTAAAGAAAGTATTGTAATCAGCAGAAAAATCTAGCTCGATATTTTGATGGATATCGACGTTTCATGACCTCTTTAAACCAGAATAATATTTTTTGTATTACGGTCTGTCTGTCTGTCTGTTACTGGGACTAGAGCCGATACCATTTTACGGATCAGACTAGAATTTGTTATCGAGGGTGTTCCTAAGGTTCACCAGTGGGGGTTAAGGGTGGTTTAGGTACTGTTTAACATTACAAACAAAATTGCAATTCTTAATTTCCCATGAAAATGACTTTGAGGATACTTTACATAAGAGAAAATGACCAATTTTAATCATATTCCACAACTATTTGAGGTATGAAATAATTTTTCATTGAAAAGTTAAAGTACTATTAGAGATATAAAACCTTTATTTTGAAATATATTTTTAAAAACCAATAGTTTCTGAGATATTGACAAATACATTTTTTAAATTGAGGTCTGGACAATTAATTATTATGCTCTTTGGTAAAAAGAGGTGTTGATTTTTTATCAATATGTTTATGTTAAAGTGTATATTATTTCATTTATGCTCTTTGGTGGATTGTTTCCGCAACAATGTATATTAGAAAATAAGTAAGAACAGGCAAAACTATGCACTTACTAATACTACGTTCATATTATATTATTATATTCATACGTCAAGTCATGTGATCTGCAGTTGTTTGTTTTGATAAATAGTATCAACACTTATAAAAACTATTACTAATAATAGAGTAATATTTGGAAAAAGGTACAAGAAAGGTGAAGTGAGACATACAGAAGTGAACTAGCACGATATGGCTTTCACAATGGAGAAGAACACAGTTCACACTTTACATTGCTGCCACTGGACAAAGAGTTAATGGCTTCCTCTTAGAGAAAATAGATCGACACCACGCAATCCCCCAACTTAGATGTCATTCTATCGGGAATCATCAAGAGGGAGTGTGAAACGCTCAACGCAACTTAATAAAATAGCGTCCAGTAGCAGCAGTTTAAAGTGTAAACTGTCTATTTTTTTAATTTTAAAAGCCATATGGTATTCGTTTCTATTTATGTTTCTATCCATACCTTTCCTGTATCTTTTTACAAATATAACAAAACATATCAAAAAGTGGAAAGAGGTATTCCTTAAAGAGATTTATTAATAGAGTATCACGGATTGGTGGCCGCATGGTCTAGCGCACTTCTCTTGCAGAATACTTGACCACCGATGAAAGGGAGATCGAGGTTTGAATCTAGGTCCGGTGAACTGAGGTGTTTAAAAAATAGTTATACACGTTTTATAAATATAGCCTTCCTAATCCCTAGAACTATTAGCGTGATTAGTACATAAGCGTATTTCCCAAATGGGTAGTAAGACGCGGCACTAAAAATAATAGATGGAGATTTGGTCGATGTTGGCCATAGAAAATTGTGTGTTTTCTAAAGTGTTCCTCTTATCGCATGCTTGCTGATATGCACCGTCATTCAAAATTCTCTTCTAAAGTTAGAGACTTTCAGGTGTAATGTTGTGTGACAAATTGTATACGTAATAATTCACTAGGGATATAGATAAAGATTTAAAAATTGACGGTAAAAAAAAGTTAAACAGTTTTGATATAAATTAAAAATACATGCTTCTGTTTTTAGGTTAAAATAGACTAAATAAATAACATTATACTAATAATTAATTATATTACTAACAAATGGTAAAATGTGAAGTTTATCTTATTCGAACATCATCAGAAGTACTGTCATAACCCTTCACAAATGTAGAACTTAGCGGTCTGTTTTAGCAGTTTTAGCAGGCTTCCAAGTCTTATTTTGCCCTCCGGGTTGGTATTTTAATTATTTTTTCGGGAGGAAGGAGGGGGGAGGGGGGTAGGTGAGAGAAAAGATACATTCTTGAGATGTGTTTTAGCCAGTTGGTTTTGAAATGTTTTACTTTTTCTAATATTGGTGTAACCTGAAGTTTTTGTAGTATTTTTTTTTCATTTTATCAATATAAAACCCGTTAAAAAAACTTTTATGTAGTTAATATTGTTTTCTGGGGGTTCGTATCTCACTGCCATGTGCTATTGTTGGGATTTACAAAGTGTTGAATACGTCCGACCTGGTTGCTCTTTGTACATGATTTGGCTTTAGAATGTTATTTATTAAGCCTAGCATTTTTTTAACTTAGGTTAATTTTAACTGACCATCTTTTTTACCCTAATTATGTATATGGCATCCAAGATAATTAAACACATTAAATTGTTTTATTATTTTATTCTCAATTATAATTTTTCAACGCACAGGTTCTTGTCCTAAGAAACCCCAGAGGCTTGGATTTGATGCAATAAATTTTCATTTCAAAATATTAAAAAAGTTACATTCAATGTGGTTTTTCCTCTTTGAACATGATTGCATATACGTATTATAAAAGTTCCCATTCGCTTTACCTCAGTCTTAGCTGGAATAGAAACTGGATTAGACACTGGTTGAGAAGGGAAGTCTACTGGTGGGTGCTATGGAAGGAATGATGGATGGAACAAGGGAAAGAGGAAGAAGAAGGTATAAGATAATGGATAGCATCAAGGTTGGAGGCAGCTACAGAAGGATGAAGAGGATTGCCGAGGACAGAACCAAGTGAAGTCATCATGGTAGGCATAAAACTATTAATAATAAAGCTGACTCACCTAAAATTTTATAAAGGCCTGGTTCGATTATAAGATCTGACTAAAGTTCAACCATATATCTTTATATAGGTAAAGCTTAGTGCTAAAAAAATAATATATATATATATATTAGTTCAACTTTTTCTGGGTGATTAATATTAAATGTGGTGTATAGTTTGTAAGTAGTGATTTATAGGAGGCCGATAAAGCTAGATATAAAAATAAAAAAGTGTTTATACACACAAAAAAAGGTTTTACTCATTATCTAAATTTGTATTGCTAGTGATATTGTCTCAGGCTTTAGACTATCATTGCACTTAGCCAATTTTCATTTTCACGAGGGAAATCAGGTTTACAATAAAGGACAAGAGTTTGACTTTACAAGTGTGAGTTTTACCACCCCAACTACCCTCTGATGCGTGTGCACATCCTTTTAAACAATAATAATCCCTTGAATAATAAAATCTTTAATTTATTGTATCCACTAAGTTTTACTAGTCATCCACGATACCCGAACTTATATTATTCTAATGGGGTAGAGATGATGAAGGTAGTGTAGATGTACCATCATCTGCGTGAGGAATGATTTAGGGAAATAAAACACTTTGATACACCCGGCAAGGTATTTGAACCTCGACCTTCCTGTTACTTGTAGACCAGAGTGCACGAGCCTGACGTTTAGCCCGTGTGCCCACCGATACGGGAATAATTGTTAATAATAGTACGGTTGAACGTGATAATTAACATAAATGTTGTATACTTTCCAATTTAGTCCTCCAATAAATAATCAATTGAAATTTGTGAAAAGATTACCAACAATTTGAAAAACAAACATTATTTTGATAATTATTTGAAATACTCTTTAGATATAACTTTTGAACCAAATTGATTCAAAAAAATGAGTTATCAGCAAATGAGTACCGGGAAGGTTTTTTTTAATATAAAACACTCAACAGCTCATTTGTGGAAAAATGTTAAAGACATATTATTTAAAAAATGTAATCAAATTTAAAAAAAATTAATTCTCAGTAAAATACATTTAAACGATTATATCCTTCTCCTCCCCCCAATTTCGCAGATATACATTTTTTAAATCGTTTAAGCCATTTTTTACTAAATAAAAATTCAAAAAACATTCATCAGTAAACTAATATTAATTTATGGACTAGAATAAAAATCAAGAAAATTCTCTGAGGTATGGTCACATGCCATCTAAATATTTCAAGTTTGAACAAAATCTATCGAACCGTTCAGGATGTAGTCCCAGTTATAGAGAGAGGTAGACACGGGGAAATATAGAATTGGTAAAATCTACTTTTTTGTGTTCTGATACATATTAAACGTGAAGATTATTCATAATACTGAAATAGAAAATGTTAAAGACTACAATACTTTTTCAAGATGAGAAAATAAAAATCTTATCCAGATGGGTAGTCAAACTTTGAGCGCGGAAAATATGAATTATTTAAAAAAATAATCTAAATTAAGAGGTTGTATCAGAAGACCTTTGAGTGCTCCCTGAAAAGAGGTATTCGACTGAAAGAGTCATAATTAAGTAGCTAATGATTACAACCTCGGCCGAGGCTGGAAAGGCGGTGTTCCGTAACACCCCTTTAATCCACACAAACACACGCAGCGGTTACCATGGAAACCTGATGACGCCATCCGACGACTTTCTAATCTACTCGATATACTTCCCATGAGACGAGTTTCCATTCGTTTCAAATTATAGGGGACTGGAGAAAAAATAATCAAGAGTGTATTTACTTTTACAAAATAATAGGTTGTTGGAAAACACAAGATTGTGTCTTCGTCATACCAGCAAGTTTGATTATTACTCCCGAGTCTAACACTGGAGGGACCTTGTTTGATTCCAATGTTCGAACACATTTTTAACACAATTATTTGGATTCACAATAATTCTCCAAATTAATCTTAATGTTGTTTATTACGTGACCTACATCTTAATATTTGTCCGGGATGTTCTTACAACTAAATCAATGAAGTAAAGATTATGGGGGTAGAGTTTAATTAAATTAAAATGTACATTTTCAAGACAATACATTTAAAAATATGAGTGTAATTGATGTTACATACAATTAATTAGGTCATATAGGCCGTACAAAGGCAGTATTTGTCTGCTGCAACCGGATTTTAACGTATGACGTCTCAAATCCTACGATATGACTTGTCCATTTAATAACAACCAGCAGCGCTATTATGACCACGACGCAAAACGAATTTGCGACCGTTGGAAAGAAACGATAGACTTTGCGTCATAAGTTTATTTTTAGCACCGCATATTACTACCCGTTTGGTTTATACGCTTGTGTACTAATTACACTAATGGTTTGGGGATTAGGAAGGTTTAATTGAGAGGAAGTGTATCCGTATTTACGTGGAAGGATAATAGACAATCATTTAGGAAAAACTACCCTCAGTGCATCCGACCGGGATCGAACCCCGATTTCTTCGTCTTTGGCAGTCTAGTCTAACATGAGTTTAGCACGTTAGACCACACGACCTACAAGGCGAGTTATTATAGCTGACCACTTTGCGAGCGCAAACATTTTCTTAATAGAGTGACGCTAAACAGCGCCGCCATTCTACTTCTTGTCCTTTGGTTTGCGTTACGAGGTTATGTGTGCTTTGTTTTGTAATTTTTTAAGTGTTTCGTGTTACATGATTTAAACATGCCATCTTACTAGCCATATATAATAATCTTAAAACGTTTTTATGTGTGTTTCATTCACAAAAGTCAACTTTTTATTTAGGCCTATATCATAATGTAAGCCAAGCGAGGGGATAGTACATTTTACACTATGTTAAAGACATATTTTATTTGAAACATAACACCATCAAAAATCATCAACACAATTATTAATGATAGATTACAGTATTAAGATTAATGGTTTTTAGGTTTTCTATAAAGTGGAGGTTAGGCTTCAAAAAGTATGGGATGTTAGTAGTATGTTGATCCACCTCGTGAGCAAGCATTGATCAAGGCCTCATACTCTTTGGTCTGATTTTTCAGTAGTTGGGAGGTTGGAATTTGAATATAAATGAGTGTGATGAGGGTTTTTTTTCACCCTAAAGGGTTTCCCACTCTACCTCTACACCAATCCGGATACTTTTATTCTATAACTCTACCTTCATAATTTATACCCTATAGTGGGTAGAACAGATGAAAAGACAAAGATGCCTTGACAAATGTTACATAGCTTAGGCCTATTTAAACTGAATCGGACCTAGTATATACACATTAATGTGGGTTGTAGGTTGTTGAAATATTACGGCCAAGGTGGGAAAGATCCCTTAATTAGAGCCTAGTTTAAGGTTTATGTGCAGTTATAATTAGGCTTTTAAATAATAAAAGATTTATTACATTTATCTCAGAGTGATAATAATTTGTAGTAGGCATAGCTACCCTGAATTGAATAAACTGCACAAACAACATATCCCAAAGAAGTAAATCCTTATATGCTTAGTCACTTTGATTAAAGTCTCAAGAATTTCTTTCAAACAACAAGATGCATTTTATTATTTAACACTAAGCATCCTTATTTTTAATCATCCAATCCACCCTCTCGTTCCCCTAATTGTTAAATGGATAAGCATGCCAACTAATAGGCCTACTAGTTATAAATGCCCATTGTTTAGACATGTTTTTGGTGTCATAGTCGAGAATAGTAAATGTAAACACAATTTGTGTGGGTTCTTGAATGCTTTAATCAACTTTAAATAGATGGTTTTATTTTCCCACACATTCTCACAACATATTTGTTACATGCTTGGACGTTGGAACTTTTTCGACTCTCTGAAATAACAAAATTATCGCATAACATGTATGTTCAAGTTGAGTACCGTATATATAGGAGATTTTATTTATCTAACCTCAGCTCGTATAAACAAAATAAATATTAAAACACTTTTTTGTAAGAAACTATTTTTAAACTTTCACTTTCTGACTCAGCAAACTCTAGAACTGTAGGCCTACTAAGAAAGAAAAATACAAAACATTAGTTTACTGTTTGAAAAGGGCTGTTTTTGAGACAAAGTCATAAATTTTATTTATAAAAATAAAGTTGTTTTAGTTAAAATAAATATAAGAATACATTTATATTATAAATTGTTGAAATTATCTTTGACTAATAGGATATGACATACTTAATCAAGTATTAACACAAATATCATTCGGTCGTAAAACCTATATTTTACAAAAAATTGTTTCTCTATTGGCTAAATTCTCATATTAATTTATTTTCTCGTGTGAGATATTGTAACTAGCTTATTGTATTTTAATAAATAACTTTTGTTATAGTCTTATTGTGTATGTATTGAATACTAAAGGCTTTGGGTCAGTTTCATAGTCAAATTTAGTACGCCTCAAGTGCGGCACTACACTAAATACAAGACGACACCTACCTAAACCAGAATGGAATGGGCCGTTCTCGCATAGGAAACTGGCCCATTCCATTCGAGTTTAGGTAGGTGTCGTCATGAACTTAGTGTAGCACCGCACTTGAGGCGTACTGGCCCATTCCATTCGAGTTTAGGTAGGTGTCGTCATGAACTTAGTGTAACGCCGCACTTGAGGCGTACTAAATTTGACTATGAAACTGGCCCTTAGTATTTTTACATTTCAAACTGGAGGCAGACAAAATGATGCAATATATTTATTAAGTTAAGCTTGGTTAAATCTTTTTTGCAAATAATATGGCTTGTGATCAGCTGTTTGAAAAATAAAAATATATGAATAGTTTTCAGTCATGAATACATCATTCTTGAAATAAATTTACCTAATTTATAGCCTCTACCTTCTTAAAAGGAATATTCTTTGAAAGTTGGCTGCCAACAGTTGACGCAACCTGATTTATTTTTTCTTCTGTGAGTTGAGGCTAGAAGCAAAGTCGAAGCTAAAACTAACGGACGATACAAATTGTGTTTGTCATTATAACCTAAACGCTATATTTTCCTAGAGAGTGATTTATCTTTCACACGTCACGATTTCTGTCGTACGAGTTTTTATCGTGTGCCTACTAATACATTAGGTGGTATGGCGTCTTTCACACAATCCAACTGTTTAGTCGTCTGATCAAAAGTCGTGGCCGACTCGTTTACTAGTCGGATGACCTTACTATAATATACGATTGTCATGTCCGCAGTTTGGTCAAATGACTTGTAGGGGACTTTTTGAGGCGGTGGGAGGGGGGGTCGACGATACCTTTCACACGATCCGACTAAACAGTCATCCGGCAGCCTCTTGTCTTATTTTCGTAATAACTCAGTGATAGCTAGTCAAAGATAATGGCGAGTGAAGTTGACACTGATTTATTGATTTCGTTAGTGGAGTAATATAATAACTAGATACTGTATCCCGAATAAAGTACGGTCTCACACATAATATGACCCTCAAATTTTGAAGGTGTTCTACATGAAAAAAAGTTATCAAATAGAACTCGAGCTAAGAACTTAACAAATATTATTGATAGTTTTAAAAATTATTCTAAAGTTGAGAGTAAGGAGCGATATTTATCATAAGATATAAGACTTAGAATTGTTTTAAAAATATATTGGTTGAAGTTATAATATTGATACAATTGATGAAAACTCGTATGGCATAAACCGTTTCGAGTGAAAGCCCTCTTCCGATCGCACTCGTACGGCAAAAACTCGTAAGACGGAAACCGTAAAGTGTGAAAGAGCTGTGAAGTTAACTAGTGGTAGTAACTAGCTTTGCGTCGTATGGTCACAATAGCCCTTCAGACGTTTTATACCACACTAGACCCTCCCCCCCTCAGCCAGCATTATTATTTTCAACACACATATTGAAGAATCATCATAGACTCTACCATAAAATATGAGTGACTATCGACATTTTTATGAGGAATAAATTAAATTTTCAAAATAAAATATAGCTTATGTTACTCGCTGATAATGTAACTTTATATTGGTGAAAGAATTTTTTAAATCGGTCCAGTAGTTTTTGAGTTTATCCATTACAAACAAAAAATCAAATCTTTCCTCTTTATAATATTAGTGTAGATTGTTAAAGGTATGAGTGAGGGATTGTCCACCCTCTTCGTACCCCTTCCCAGAATTGTATTTAGCACCGCTTCTTATGACCTTTTTATGTTATAAGTATATGTACTAGTTTCGCTAGTGAGTTAATGATGAAGAAGGTTGAGTTCAGACGAAGTGTACCACATTTGCGTGAAGGCAGAGTATAACAATGTTTAGGAAAACCACCCTCAGTACACCCGAATGGGATTCAAACCCTTATTTCTCTGGTATCTGCAGTTTAGTCTATTGCAAGAGTGACGCCTTAGACCATGCGTTGACTGGAGCAGGTTTCCCAGAAATAAAATCTTAGATGTGTGTCTGGATGTGCATCACAGTTCTGCCATATGTAATAAAAAAAGTGTTGTAAACATTAAAAGTTTTAATATAATATTTACCTATACAAATATTTACCGATCTAATTGGTTAGATATAGTAGTATCCTGGTAGGAAGGACCTTTAAGACTTTAAAAAAAAATTGTCAACAATTACATCATTTTACTAATCTTATTAGTGTTACTTTATAAGTTTTCTAATTTTTATTTTTCATCCATTACAGCCTGTGATCAGTTTTTTAAAGCCATACATTTTCCAAAACCGGCTTGCTAGGCCTGTCGTAGCTTCATATGACTTAGACTCTAACTTAATACTATGGTAGGTACAAAAACCAGTCCCCGGCCGATAATTTGTCAATACGAAAGGGTGAAACTATACTTTCTATAATTATACATTTTTGGTCATGCTGGGAATTGAACCCAAGACCCTTTGCTCAGTAGGCAGACAGGCTACCGACTGATCTAAGGTGTCGGACTACTTTATAGGTATCTAACTTCTTACATTTATGTATATTAATAAGACACGGTCTTAATTTTTAATTTTAATTATATCAATAAAAATTAAGATAGTGTCTGTCAATTAAATTTCAAGATATCTACCACATGCAGAGGTACACCATTTTAAAAGTTAGTAGCCTCTATGCACGAAAGTGTGCACCTTAAAGCCAGAATTTTATTAGTTGTAAATAAATATTATTTTTAAAAATCAATTAAAAACATGGCAGGAAGCTAATACATCATTAAATTAAAAACATTTCTCCCGATCAATGCCGGGTACTTCATCTAGTTTATGAAAAGTGACAGCTGAAGATTATATTACTTGACTTATGAAAGTAGTTTTGGTAACTTCAGATACTGTTCTTCTTATAAGAATCCTAGTACATCGCTCCCCGGTTGTAACGTGGATTTGAAGGGTATAAATCTGAACATCGTTATAAGACCATCGTTCTATAACAAATGACTCCATTTTTAATATAGAATAGTGACTATTTAAGAGTAGTAGCACAATAAACATAGCAACAACTAACTTCAGAAGGTTACAAATAAAATGACTGACGAAACAAAATTAAGACATAACTGTACTTAGGTACACACATGCTGTGTGTAAAAACACGATTTCCGAAAATTATTTTATTTTCACGTAAACCAAGGCAAGTAACCATAAAAGTATTAAACACATTTATTTAATAATTTCTTAAACATGTCAGTATGTCTTTTTATGGGACAAGTTTTTTCAAGATTAATTTTTTTTAGTGAAAATAACTTCATAGCCTTTACCTTTCAAAGGTACGATAAAAATAAAGACCCTCGGTATATCAGTGTGTTCGTTATAACAGACTAGGGAGTGGTGTGTACATCTCTAACTAGGAACCCGCCTCGGTGAAGTAGTTGGCTAACGCGCTAGTCGTATTGAGCTTGACTGCCGAGGACGGGGAGATCGAGGTTCGAATCTCGGTCGGGTGAACTGGGGGCGGCGGAGGGGGGTCCTAAATGGTTTTCCACTCTCCCTCCACGCAAATTAGAGTTCACTTCCTCTAATTCAACCTTCGCAATTCCCAATCCACTAGCGTGCTTAGTACTTAAAGAGTATAACCCGAACGGTTAGTAAGACGTGGTGCTAAATATTAATAATAATAATTACTATTATTATCAGCACCGCGTCTTACTACCCGTTCGGGTTGTACGCACTTACGCTAATGTGTAATTGTAGGGTGATTGTGAGATGAAATGGAGGACCTACAGTTTAACGTGGAATCCGAACCACGGTGGAGGCCTGGCATTCCCCACATTCACAAGATGTCTTGTCAGAGGTGAAGGAAGGGTTTGGTAATCAGATAAATCTATGCCGGTACCGGGGATTGAACCCCGGCCGCCAGCATAGAAGTCCGACACCTTACCCCTAGACCGCCAGGTCACCTAATAATAATAAAATCTAACTATCTGACTAGGAGAATATAATAACTAAACTCATTGCTGAACTCTGGCGGATAAAGCTAAAAGCAAAACTTAAAAAAGAAAAATTGAAACTAGAATAGCAAGAATACAAACGAAGAAGGAAGTGTGTAAATTTCCAATCAATTCACAGACTTTATATTCTAGATTCATTTGAATTTTCTAATGCTAGCTTTGGTTACCATTAAAGTAAACCTTATAGAGAAAGGAACAAGACAGTTAGATAGGAAAGGTAAATAATAGTACTAACGCTAGTTAAACTGAGGAGAAGATAAAAAATAATAGTTGGTATAGCGGGTTGGTATTGGAACCTTGACCTCCCGAACAAAAATTAACGCGTGACACTCTCCCGTTTGTGTGTGTGTGTGTGTGTGTGTGTGGGTCAAGTTTTGGGATCTTTTGGTATATAAGTGTGAGTTTGAAAGTAAAGTTGCGGATAGGAGGGGAAAGAGACTATAAAATTGTGTCAGGTAAGCACTCCGCTCCGTCTCCCTCATTCCCACCCAATCCAGATCTCTTTATACGATAAGTCACATAACTGCAGTAAGCCCCTGGTTGTCTGGCAACGCGCCAAACGAGCCCCTGGACTACATGCAGTCCCGCGCAACACTCACACTGTTGGACGAGACGCAGCCCCGGGAGTTTACTTGATAGATTTTCTTTGACATTTTCAACAAAATACAGTGAGAAATGAACACATATCTATTTTTATACTTTAGGATGATGCTAATATGTGTAAAAACTAGTCATCAAATATGCATCTAACGCCGGCATTGGAGTTAAGGAACTTTCGATTGTACATAGGAGGAAATTCATTTTCAATAAGTTTCTACAATTTAAAATCAAATAAAAAATACTTCGTGGAGTGAGCAAGCAACCGAGCTATACTGAACAAGCGGCCGCCACCATTACCGAAGACAGTGCCAACAGCTGCGGCTATAGGGTGTCATGTGGTCAGCACAACAAGTCCTCCAGCAATTAATCTCAGTTTTATAAACCTGAGTTATTACTTATTTATTCAAGTAGATCTTCATTAGTCCTCACAAGGCTGAGTTTGACGCCGTTCCAGACCCACTGCTTCACAAATACATTTTTGGAAGCAATGGGGATTGAACCCGAGACCTCTGAAACTGTAGTTATATTAGTGAAATAAAGCTCCAATATCCAGTTTAACAAGAATAAATAGCTCAACTAAAATATTTGAAAACGTACTGTACACACAATGAAACTTATAGCTTGTTGTTTTAACAACACAACGATACTTTTAACAGGCTTTATTCTTTCCATATGTGTATGATATAATAATTTTATACAATTCTATTTCATAAATGTATTTTTTAAAGTTTTAACAGCCATATATACATTTACTAAAATATACCCAACTTGCAAATATCTTCCTTGAATACTACTTTGTATTTTTAATGACTTCTTGTTATTCACAATGCACCAATTTATAACAAGATGTTTATTTACTATTCAATCATTTGTTTGTTTGTGTATAACATACGTTTCAAACTCGTTCGCCAGTAAATACCACATTGAACGTCGAAAATAATGAGGGGGTCGCATTTCATAAAGTTCAATATTGTCACAAACTTAAGTGGAAAAATCTCAATTTTAAAATCCTTTCTATTACAAAAATAAAATAATATTACATAACATACTAAGACTTATCCTACTTTTTTTTTATCAATAGTTTGAAGCTTAATATTTGCATCAAGTGTGTTAGTGGCTTTAGATCTATATTTTTTTCTAGTACCAAGTTTTACTACTCAATCTCTTGTTGAATTCACTTTTAAAGTATACGACAAATGCGTATCAGTAAACGTGATTGCTCAGATGTGCTCGTTGCTTTTCATGAGCGAAAACAAACTTGGGCGCTGACAAATATTGAACATATTTGGTGCGCAAATTTAACAATTTTTTGGGGAATGATCTTTGGTGATTGGCGAGTAAAACTTGGTACACTCACCACACTTGCTAGATTTCACCAAATGATGAAACATTTTCAAATGTTATATTCCGGCCACATTTATAAAATGACGAATTGGGCCACATGGTATTTTGGTTCAACAGAAGGTCCATGGGCCACACATAATCATGAATCGGGTCTCAAGTTTGACATGCCTGGGGTATATAATTGATTTCTGTAAAATTTAATTATATAACGTATTGTTTATATCCGTGCTAAAATCTTAAGAATAGCCCTTTTTAATATCACATTACTCTCCTAATAACCGTATAAATGTTCAAGCTAAACAAAATTTAAATACAACAAAAAAATCTTGATTAGTTAAGTGATACCCACTTACTTCAGTGGCCGCATGGTCTAAGGCGCTACTCTCATAATATAATAGACTGCCGATGACGGGGAGATTGTGGTTTGATCCCGGTTGGGTGTATTGAGTGTGGTTTTCCTAAATGGTTTACCAATATCTCGCCACGCAAATACGAGTACACTTCCTCTCGATTTAACTTTACTCGTTCCTGAACCATTAGTGTAATTAGTTCATAAGCGTATAACAATGGGTAGTAGGACGTGGTAATGAAAAATAAAAAAAATAAAATGTGATCTCCAGCACTTAGCTCACGGTAAATTACTTTAAATTAACCTCAGGTTTCATAATAATCCCACCTGAGACCATGGTGTGCAATAACACCACACATTTGAGAAGCTCCAACTGACTTCAAATCTGACGTTATTAGACCATCGCTTCAGTCTAAGCATTCCAAAGAAACTAGTATTTAAGAATTGAGGTCTGGCAACCTCTTCATAAGGTGATCGTTTTCGAAGATATTAGAACTAAATGGTAGATGACACTTAAGTAGCCTGAATGTACCTAGAGCTGAGATTTATGGGTAACTTTGGCACAGGTCAAATATGTTAGATTTATTTGACACGCACATTGATTTACGAATCAAAGCATTGGTTGGGAGGACCTAACTAAGTGTACAATTTGATCTTCAACATACATTTTTATGTGGAACATTATTGTGAAAACACTTTTTTCTAAGAAAATCTCATAACAATGTTGGGGAAACATAGTGTTTTACATTCACTGGCACTAGCAACAATATTGTGAAAAAACAATGTTGTATATCAATGTTATGAGTGACAGTTTTCTGGAAACGAAATTGTTATAAGACAGAGGTATAAATAAAAATGTCGTGTGAATACATTGTTGGGGGAAATATTGTGAGTAACAATTTTGTTAAAACACATTATTTTAGGAAAATTCTGTGAACACACATAGCAGTAGAATAGTGCCGTAAATAACAATAATGTGAAAACACGTTGTTAAAGGACATTATTGTGGATAACACTGTAGGTAATACACATATCTGAAGGAGAATTCTGCGAATAAATATTTTAGAAAACAATGAAAAAACTGTGAATATTATGATTGATAAAACACATTATTGAAGGACAAAGCTGTGACTAACATTTTTTGTAAAATACATTATTGAAAGACAATGCTGTGAATAACCATGTTGGTAAAACACATTATCGAAGAACAAAACTGTAACATTTTTTCTAAAACACATTGTTGAAGGACAATGCTGTGAATAAGAATGTTGGTAAAACACATAATTAAAAAAAAGATGTAAAAACTTTGTTGATAAACTATGGTATTGAAGAACAATGCTGTGAATAACAAAGTTAGTGAAACACAATGTCGAAGAACAATGTTGTGAAAACATTTTGTTGAGGAAAAATATTTTTGAAGGAAAATATTGTGAATACCTAGCAAAGTTGGTAAAACACATTGTTGAAGGAAATTGTTGCGAGCAACAATGTTGGTAAGACATATCACTAAAGGACAAAGCTATGAATAACTTTGTTGGTAAAATACGTTGTCGAATGAAACTGCTATAAATAACAATGTAAGTGTAACACATAGGTGTGAATATCAATGTTGGTAAAATATATTATTGAAGAACATTGGTGTGAATAACAATGCTAGTGAGACACAACCATTAAAGAGCTGTGATGCGTTGCAGACGTCCAGAAATCCCACGTTACTTAAAAATTGGTTTGTTATTTCAAAATATGATTCACTCCAAAATATAGGTGAAAGGTATAAACGTAACCCTATTGAATTAAAAACTTATATTTTGAGTTTTATAATATAAAAATAAAGCTAAAGTGAAATCCATTCATTTTAACGACATTAACACTAAATGTCTCAGATCTAAGTATAAGGAAAATGATTAGAAATATAAGTATACTCGTCATAAAAAAAAGTTAAGTTTAATCCACTAACACATTTGGTAAAAACGTGTCAAGTTCTAAACCACAAAAATCCTTAAATTATTCAGCCTCAAAAAGGAGTGTGATAAAAAAATGTCAAGTTTAACTTGCAATATCTTCTCAAATAACTTGTCACTTCTCTTAAGTCTATCTAAGGGTGCTAATCTGATTTCAACTCTTTAGTTAAAGTGCGTAGAACTTTAACTAGCGACTTAAAATCAGATTAGCGCACTTTGATAGACTTAAGAATATATAAAAGTTATTTGGAAAGATATTGCAAGTTAAACTTGGCATTTTTTTAATACCTGACTCCTTTCCAAGGAAAAATAATTGTAGGATTTTTGTGGTGTGGAGCTGGGAACGTTTTTTTTACGTAAATGTCGTAGTGTACTTTTTGTAAATATAATATACCAGAATAAATTTATTTAAGTAAGTACAGTACCTACCTACTGTAATAAATTAATGTCCGACCATAATAATAACTTTTGAATTATGTCTCCTTTCAATATGAAACAAATGGTTCGGGAATCTACTTACAAAGGCCTTTAAAATAATATTATATGTGGCTTTGATAAGAATAAACAGAAATCTGCTTCCTCCACTACACCTTCCACCCCTCTTCCACCCATTTTTGGGAAACATGTTGGAAATTTGAGTTTTTGTGTTTTACCCTTAGTTTACATCCTCTATGCAAATTTTCAAGGCTATATGTTGATTGGGAGAACCCTAAAAGTTTTGATTATCAGTGAGTTAGGGAGTACTGGTGAAATAAGGGCATTTTAAGTTTCACTAACCGCTTAAGCTATAAGCTTCAACTTTGAAAATAAACGTCTAAAATAGTTTGTATTAACAGGGTTTTAAATTTTTACGTTCCTCTCATTCATTGAAGACGATTTAGAGAGGGAGGTGGATGTGACCCTTCCTGAACCCACTTTTGAAAACCATATTAAAAAGTTCAGATCTCGTAATTTATCCAATGTTTAGGTACCAATTACTATCCCCAGGCCAATGTTCAAGGTTATATGTTGACTAGAAATACCCCAGAGGCTTAGGTAATCAGTGAGTAAGCCAGTGAGTCCCAAAATATGGGTTTTTTAAAGTCCGATATCTCACTACCCATTGAAGAAAAAACTTCAACTTTGGAAATATATCTAAAATAGTTCGTGTTAGCAGGGTATTAAATTGTTACGTTCCTCTCATTCTTTGGAGATGAGTTAGAAGGGGGTGGGGTAAATGTTGTCTGAGTTGTATCGTATTAAATGTTTACTGCATCTCTGGAGAACTTTGCTGGTGTTATACCGTGCACCTTTATAGGATTAGAACAGAACATTGTAAGATAATCAATTACTATTTTTGTGATTTTAAAGTTTCAGAACTAGAAATACCAACTTCATTAGAAATGCCGGAAGGTTAGAAAATGTCTCTTAAACTAGGTGACGCCCATATTTCCCACATTTCCCTCCAAATATAATGTAATTTATTTGACTGATGATAGTTAACTTAAACTTTATAAGCCAACTAACAATATCAACACACAACTTATAATCTAATCTAATTCTAGAACAAACACGTAACTGGTCCTTAGATAATCAATTCATCACCAAGAATACATTTTAAATCCACGCCGGAAATTAAACGTGGAACCCTTAACTCATTACGTTGACATGTTGTAGATTGAGACAAGGAGTCAGACAGACGTTTTAAAGTTACTTTCTTTTTTTTAAATCAACGCGTCTTATTAGCTGAGTAGGTTAAACTCTTATATGAGGATTGCTCTAATAGGATAGGGATAAGAAAGGAAGCATTTTAGAGATAGTCTATCCACATTTACGTGGAAGGAGAGTGGGAAACCATTTAGGAAAAAACACTTTCAGTTGACTCAACCGGGATTTGAACCACGATCTCTCCTTCATCAGCAGACCAGTCTAACACGAGAGTGACGTCTTAGACCATCCGACCACTAAAGCGGGTTTTAAGTTATTGATTACGAATACAAATTTGGGGGCCACTACAAGCCGCATCAGTGGCTACACGGTCAATAGATTGGATAACCAGTGATGGGTAGATAGAGGTTAAAATATCGGTCGGGTGCACTAGGGGTGGAATTCTACACATTATTTTTCAATGTGGTTTTCCCATTTCTCGACGCTAATACTTGTGCATTACCTCTATGTTACCCCATCAATAAATGTCCAATTGTATAAGTCGTTCATAACATTGGTGTTGAAAGTAATATTAAAATGAAAAACCTTGTTAACGTGTATTTTTGGACTGCTGTTTGATAACAAAAAAGTTTCATCTAGAGACAACCAGAATATTATTATCATTGGGGAGTAGAAAAAAAAAGTACGACTACATTTTATGAAAAGCTTCTAATTAAAAGGTTTCTATAACTATACAATCATAAATCCTTAGGTAGATTCATATAAAGTTAGGTTTAAGACATCTGCTTATCGGAGTGATTAAATTAGTAACTGTGACTTAGTTGATTTTTTGTTAATGTTTTGTAGAAGTTTGAAAATTAATTTTGTGTCTTTTAATTCAAGCTATGTATCATCCCAATCTAATATTTTTACACCTTTATTTAAAAAAATAATTGAGATAAGTTTATTTTTTGTTTTTAAGTTTTTATTACCCGCCTTGGTGGCGTAGTTGGCTAACGCGATTGTCGTGATGAGCTCGACTGCTGAGGACGGGCAGATCGAGGTTCGAATCTCGGTCGGGTGAACTGGGGGTGGTTTTTCATAAATGGTTTTCCACTTTCCTTCCACGCAAATGCGGGTTCACTTCCTCTAATTCAACCTTCCCAATTCTTAATCCATTAGAGTAATTAGTACTTAAAGCGTATAACCCGAAAGGGTAGTCAGACGCGGTGCTAAATATTATTATTAAGTTTTTATTATGTAAGACATATGAATGCACACTCCCATTCCCTCAAATATATTGAAAATGAAACTATAATACTTAATCGTAAGCTGCGATTTCTTATAAATCAACAATTAAAAACTATATAGAGATTAATATTAAGAAATATTATTTAGGGGCTAAACCCCACATTTATTAAAGAATTAATGTTAAAAACTGTTTACAACACACACAATAACTATTCACATCATTTTTATAATTATTCCCAATTTCCATCCCCTTAATAATTTTAACTCCCTGACAAGGTGACGTCACAAAGAAACGTCACAAAACAAAAGCATAGTTATATATTTCAACGCATTGATTTAAATAAGTTTGATGTTTTTTTCATCCTTGTATCAAACTATACTTGTTGTAATTTTTAATATTTTATTAATGATAGTTTGACCATTTGACTATTTTAAATGCATTAATTATTGAGTCAATGAAATATTTTAATATGTTATGAAATTTTGTTATAAGTTAATCGTCATTAGTATCCACATTTATAAATTCTTAAATTAGAAATCATATCTTCTGAATTATTTAAATAACAATATCTAAGTCTTAACTTATATATTACCCATAAGATTAATGACTTGATATTCAAGATATACAAGATTCAAATTAATATACATTTCAATACTGTGCTATATTGAAGGGATGTTTTCCTTGAAGCACAACTATTAGGGATGGGGGAGGGCGTGTTCCTCCATCCTCCCTCCAACCAGGCACTCATAGATCACACAATTCTTTTTTTCGTCATGCATATTATTATGAAGGAATTTCAAATAGATTCTCTTCATGATGAATCGTTAATTTTGGATCTAGGTACCACGATGGTACGAAGCAATGGCGAAGGAATGAATTAACAACCCACACTTCCTATTATAGGAAGGGGTAAGTTCTTGTCATCAGCGATACATCGCAACAAAACGATCACTTCTTTAATTGAGGTTTCTAATAATTGGGAATACATCAATCTCGTTGACTTGGCCTAATTGACTTAAGATAATATGTCCTATTCTCCCCAAATCTCTTGTTAGAGAAAATAAATTGCATTTGGAGTTTCATTAAAATATGTTTCATATCGTAGCTAATGAAATCAGAGAAAATTTGCTCAGAGCTCATCTACGAATCAATGAAGGCCATGTTTCATAATGGATTTGAAAATATTTATCCATGTACTTTAGTTGAGTTGTATTTGCCATCTTTCTTTATACGGTGATACCAACCATAAGCTACGAAGAAAACCAAATTAGGTAGTCCTAGTTACAGCTACCAGCCTTTTACTGGATAAAATTGGGACTTTAATGGAGGTTTTTGAGCTTTTGTTTGTGTCCAATTATTTAGATTTGCAGTATAACTAGCCAATGTATATACTATATTTAAATAAATATACTTTTTATTTGGTTGTCAAATCATGGCGTAAAACATGTTCATTTAATTCAAATACGAGTTATATCTAAATACTAAATATTTAAGTACTAGCACTCTTTAAATCTGTTTAAAAATACTGCGATTATATGTATTAAAAACAACTTATTACCTTAAAACTTTATTAAACATTCACTCTTTTATTCATTTGTGTCAGAATTCATGATGTTGTATGGAGTTATTAATATCAGCAGTAGGTGCAGGGTTAATTTAATGTGATCCACAGAACAATAAATATCTTGAATTTACTGACGGTTATAGCTCATCCATAATTGACTAAGTAATATAAAAGTCTACGAAACAAAGTTATCGGTCTCTAATAATATTTATGTTATCTTTTGGAATATACTCTTAGGACTCACATTTTTACGTAGAGTGAGGTGAAAATAAAGGTTTTAATTACGGTGAGAATATCAAACAATACACATAATATGAATCCATAAAATGTAAATTTGAACTTGGTTTATTTTTTATATATTTTTTTGACTACTAATAAGGCAGAATTTATTCTAAAACGGGGACATGCCTTGTTTCAACTGCTAGAGTAAAATAGCTGTTTGGATCTATCTCCCTTTTTATTTATCTGGTTTGGAAACTGACTTCAAAGAAACCACAGCATGAATAACAAGATAAGGTTAAAATATAATTAAAAGTTTTGTGGATCAATAGTTTGTGTATTGAAATCAAAGTTTCTATTTCCTACTCGCTCTGTGTTATTTTTTGACCTTTTTTATATATAAAAAGAACATGGCTGCAATATGAACTCAATGGAATTTTTTCTACAAAACAAAAAGTCAACAGTTGATAAAAACAACTTAGGATGTAATGAACTGATTCTCTTGTGATTTTGAAACATTTTGAAAAAACTGTAATTAGCATGAACATAAATCTTCCCCCAGTATTTGAGTAAGTCAATTTTATTTGTAGGAATGTAATTTAAAATAAATAAATATATGTTTAAGAAAGATGCAAATTGAGCTCTTAGGAAGATGGAAAAGAAATAGTTTTGTGAGCTTTGAAATATGATAATGGAGAAGTCTTGAGAAAATCAGATGGAGAGACAGGCTGACAAATGAGGAAGCTCTATGAAAAGTGGGATAAAGGAGAACCATTTTGGATGTTATTCTCTGGTGCAAAGCAAACTGGATCAAACACATCCTTCGGAGGAACTGTCTTTTGCTCGACGTCATAGAAGGAAAGGTTGAGGAAAAGAGGAGCTTAGGAAGAAAGAGTATTCAAATATTGGATGACTTGAAGGAAAGAAGAACATTTTGGTAGCTGAAGGAGGAGGCGGTCTAAGTTCACTGACAAAAGAAATTTACCTGTCGTAGTACAGAACATCTAATAATAAAATAATGTATAAATATTTATAATCCGAATGGGCACCAAGGTGGGTTGGAACAAAACATTTGGCTAGGTAGCTAATCCGGGCTAGTCGGAAGGAATGTTTTTCATGATTTTATACACGTGTAAATACAACAAATGTAAATATAACATTGTTGAAATACAAATATTTATATATACGCGTGGAAGAAAGGGCTAGAGAAATGTTGTAGTAACATTGAGAGAGAAAAAAAAAGAACAAGCCTCAAATATGGTTGGACGCTGGAAAATAAAAATAAACTACGTCCAAAACAAAGTTTGCATTGCTGCCATCAGAGGAAATGGTTATATAACCCTTCTCTAATCTAAACTCTCGCAGGTGGCTGGAATGTTGCTAGGAATGGTAACGCACACGACATGGATCATCAGAAATAATGTATTCTCAGTGTCCGGGCTGTACTGTGATGATAGTTATCATTATCGTTGTAGTAGTTAAACCATTTCTTAATAAAAATATAATTACAGTGAAACGAATATAGCTTAACATATGACTATAGATAGCTATGAATATACTCTTTAAGTATGTGGGTGGTTAATATTTAGTTTAGTTTTAAACAATTAGGGATTTTCAGACGGCTAGTTAGTAGTTAGTGATGGCACATTTACATATGATTTGTTACTAAATAGTGATGGCACATTTATATATAACTTGTTAGTAAATAGTGATAGCACAGATACACATGATAAGCTTGCAGTTAGTGATGAAACTGCCTAGTTATTAGTTAATAATGTCACATTTACATATGACAAGTTTGTGTTTAATTATGTCACTACCCACATATTAGTTAGTGACGGCACATTTACATATTAATAGTTTGTAGCTAGTTATGTAACTGACTAGTTATTAGTTAGTGATAGAACATTTACGTATGGCTAGTTTGTAGCTAGTGGTGTAACTAACTAGTCATTATATAGTGATGGTACATTTGCATATGACTAGTTTGTAGCTAGTGGTGTAACTAACTAGTAATTAGCTAGTGAGGGTACATTTGCATATGACTAGTTTGTAGCTAACTAGTAATTAGCTAGTGATGGTACATTTGCATATGACTAGTTTGTAGCTAGTGGTGTAACTAACTAGTAATTAGCTAGTGATGGTACATTTGCATATGACTAGTTTGTAGCTAGTGGTGTAACTAACTAGTAATTAGCTAGTGATGGTACATTTGCATATGACTAGTTTGTAGCTAGGTGTGTAACTAACTAGTAATTAGCTAGTGATGGTACATTTTCATATTACTTGTTTGTAGCTAGTGGTGTAACTAACTAGTCATTAGCTAGTGATGGTACATTTGCATATTACTTGTTTGTAGTTAGTGATGTAACTGACTAGTCATTAGCTAGTGATGGTACATTTGCATATTACTTGTTTGTAGCCTGTGAGTAACTGACTACTTATTAGTTAATGATGGCACAGACACATGTATTAGTTGAGAAGATTCGGAGGCCTGCCAGTTATTTCATAAGGATAAAAATATTGGCTACACCACTGATGGTCGTATTAGTGCTGGTGGTTTTGAATACGGTGACAATAAGAAGAACATTTATAAAGGATCACCCTATATACCTTGTCAATGATACATTGTTGTCGGATTACATTTTCAAGTTTAAATTCACAATGAAGTGATTAGCCTTATTTTAATTAGAGATGATAAATCAAGAGTTTAATAAAATGCTTGCTGAAAAATGAGTTGGTCTATAATCTAGATAATGTAAAAAGTATCCGATTGGCTGATTTTTAGTGGTCCCCAGAGCTAAAATTTCCCCACTACTGCTGCATTTAATATTCTATTTAACTAAGGGGAGCTACCAGCTTCGATGGCCACATGATCTAAGACCAGGGTGGGCATCCCTGTCGCCAATCACCAAAAGTGGCGAATAGTCGATGAAATTGTGGTGAACTTGAGTGTGACAGCTCTCACAGTAAAATAAACTTTTTCTTAAACAGCCTACTTGTTTTAACTTGATATTTCCTGCATATCGTTGGAAATATTCCACTTGATCACTGAGTTCACATATTCAACCAATGTTTCTGTAACTTGTCACACAAAAGGATTGTCAAATTTCTCAACAAATTGTCTTACGTTTTCAATTTTGAATAGTTTGCATTATTTGAGTTTGAGAGAGTTGTAAGTGACTAGTCCAATTGTAAGCCTAAAAGTTTGGAATAATTTTTTTTTAGCACCGTGTCTTACTACCCATTCGTATTATACGTTTATGTACCAATTAAACTAATAGGTTTAGGGATGAGTAAGGTTAGATTTTATAGGAAGTGTACCATCAGCTGCATGGAGCTATAATGGGAAATCATTTTGAAAATAAAAAAATCTCAGTACACCCGACCTATATTTGAACCTTGATCTCTTCATCACCAGCAGTTTAGTCTACTGCGAGAGTTGCGCGTTAGACCATGTGGTCACCGAAGTGATTTTGAGTAAATTTGTTTAAGCAGTGTGTTTTGTTTTAAATTTTCGATTGAACAACCTGTTTTCTCTTTTTATTTTTAATGGTGAGGTGAATTTCACTCCTCATTCATCATAAAATATGTTTTACATCTTTATTCCAAGGTGTCACTCTCGCAATAGACTGGACTGCTGATTACGAGGAGATCAGGGTTCAAATCCAAGTCAGGTGTACTGGGTGTGGTCTTTCCTAAATGGTTTTCCACTCTCTCTGCACGCAAATGCGGGTACACTTCATCTAAATTAAATCTTCCTAATTTATAGTACATTAGAGTAATTAGTAGACTTACATAGGGGTATAATCCGATTGGGTAGTAAGACGTGGTGGTAAAATATATCTAACTAGGGAGAACTCCGTAAGTAGGTTGTACCATAACTTTATAAAATATGACAAAATGATTTAAAACATCATTTAGATGCGACCCATAAATACCTTGTATTTTTTCAATATAAAAATGTCAATGTTTATGTTAGGGTGTTTTCATGTGCTGCATATTTAGTATATTTATATTTTAGAAATAAAAAGACTTGAAAATGTCGCAACAAATTATATATTTTTAAAACGAGCTTCATTCCTGAAAACTGCTATTCATCCGTAAAAAAAGAAGTGGCTACTAGAGACATTTGCGTTTTATCACTTTTTAAATAAATGGGTTGTATAACGTACCTTCACTCCTTTTTTTATTTTTTTAATGGTTCATTCATTAATCTTTGTCGACTCGTTTCTGTCGTAAACATATTCTAACAGCGCATTTGAGCAAATAGAACATTTCAATAATTTTTAACGCAGACCTGTCAACTAGAACACAAACAAATAAAGAAAATGTTACAGATATTAAATGTAGTAATTTTTTAGGGGGTGAGGGAGGATGGTGGATTCGTGGATTCAGGGTGGGGGGAAGTACTAATTTTATGGGCTTATTTTTAGGAGCCAGTATTTTACACACTAAAATATTCCTGTCAACGTTCCGCCCAGGTATCGTAAGTAAAATTATATTGTTATTATTAGCACCACGTCTTACTACCCGTTCGGGTTATACGCACTTACGCCAATGTGTAATGGTAGGGTGATTGTGAGATGAAATGAAGGACCTACAGTTCAACGTGGAATCCGAACCACGGTGGAGGCCTGGCATTCCCCACATTCACAAGATGTCTTGTCAGAGGTGAAGGAAGGGTTTGGTAATCAGATAAATCTTTGCCGCGACCGAGGATTGAACCCCGGCCGCCAGCATAGAAGTCTGACCCTAGGCTGCCAGGTAAAATTATAATTCTAAAATCAAATTTGGTGATCTGCCTCTAAAATAAAACCTATGTCAAGGCCTGGTTTTGTTCTCGATTTACTAAATAAATGAATGTCATTTGAAATGTATATAATATTGGCGTGTTTGGGATACACCAATCTGTGCCTCAGTTTGAGGAAATATTATCCGATTTTCCGGGGACGCCCGAATGTACTAATCGTACATTATGTTTTTGGGAGCTCTTTCCAAGCCCCGATGAGATGAGGGGATGATAGTGAATCTGACGGGGTGGAGACAACGAAAATCTTAAACTAACTTAAACCTAATTAGTTAAGCCTATTAGTGACAGTCGGAATTAATTACCTTCCTAAAAAAATTAACCTTGATTCGAACACGATACCTTTGGATCAGCAGCCAGGATTTATGACCATTATACTACGAGGTTGGTAATTTTATATAAAGCCACAGAATCACATTGACACATTGGTCTACAGTATTTTTAATTTGTTTTTGTTTCAGTATAGCTTAATTACAAAACATTTTTAGCTGTATATTACCAAAAATAATGGAGTCTGGTAGTAAGAACCATAAAAATAGTTACAAAAGTTACTAAAACTACTTTAATACACTAATACGTCAAGTCGTGTGCTCTTCAAGTGTCACGTTTGATATATATATACCCTATTCAATAACACTAATGATTTACAAAAATGTTATCAATGTTGACAGCATAAAAATATGTTTATATTTAAAAAAAAGTCCTTCCTACCAAAATTCGACTATAGTTTGAATACTTGGGTTATTTCACCACTTTTCAGTGGCGTGTAATGGAGTCCTTCCATGACAAGCAGATCTTGTTTAAAATGTATCTGTAATATATTTTTTCATCCAATAGGTCAAGAATTTGACCAGTCACACATCCTCACATCGGAATATACTCACGTTAAAATCTGACCCATACGTTTTTTTTACTTATTTTAAATTGTATCTATGAAATTGTTCTCATAACTAATTATACATTATATTTACTTTTTAGCACCTAGTCTTACTATCTATTAGGTTACACGCAAATGTACTAATTATGCTAATGGGTTAAGGTTGAGAAAGTTTGAATTCGAAGCAAGTGAACACGAATTTGTGTTGAGGGAGAGTGAAAAAATATTTTTTTAAACACCCTCGGTACCCATGATAGGAATCCAAACCCCGATCGCCCTGTCATTGGCAGTCTAGCCCGATACAAGAGTTACGCCTTAGACTATGTGACCGCCGAAGCAGGTTAACTCTACTTACCTTAGCAATATCACACGGCACATTACTACTAGTTCTATATTCTATATCCTCCCAACACTTTCCTGGTTCTAAGACTCTACATTTATTAGGCCTAATCTATTACCACCGTTCAATAACATGAATATAAAAATACATGACTATGGGGCGTATCATGTACTGTACACTTCGTTTACCCGGAAAGGTATCAATCCTTCCTTGATGGATAACACTTCGACCCTATCTTTTAAGCTACGCCATAGTGGAGCCATGAAAGGTAAGCGTTACCTTTCTGGTTAATTGAAAGGCACCTTTTAAAAGGAAGTTTAAGTCTTTAATTGACATCGAACTGGATTCAGAACATACTCATTCAATTAAGTCCAGCCCGTTTCGATGGCAGCGTGGTTTAACGTGCTCCTCTTATAGTATACTATACTGCCGATGACAGGAAGATGGATGTTCTAACCTTTATAATGGTGTATTGAGGGGGTTCCAAAATTGTTTTCCACTTTTCTCCACGTAAATGCAGGTACACTGTCTCTAAATATAACCTTTATGATACCTAAAGCCACTAGTGTAATTAGTACATAAGCGTGTAACCCGAACGGGTAGTAAGACGTGGTTCTATATTAAAAAAATTAAGTTTACATCTACCATATTTTTAATATAAATTTTGCTACTGAATCTTATTAACCGTTCGGCTTGTATGCGTATTAATTAATTACGCTAGTGGGTTAAGGATAACAAAGGTTACATATGAGATAAAGTGTACCAGCATTTGCGTGAATGAATAATGGAAAATCATATATGAATAACCATTTAAAGGTATTGTGGGTAAAGCGTCAATAAACCGAGTCCGATGATTAAAAAAAGTTGTCTTTTCCACTTCTGAAAATTTGACAAAATTCAACTAAAACGTTTTACAGTTTGTGTTCTATGCAAAGTCTTAATGCATTAGACTTTCCAATAACATTACCCTACCAAGGAGTACTTCTAAAAGGATTTAACCTAATTTTATAAAATTCATAAATACATCAAAACATTTGGAGCAAGTCATGCTAGTTCTGAATTAGAGTTCGATTCTGATGAGGAGAAACATTTTTTTAAGTTAAATTTTATTTTATTTACTGTTATTTATTTGAGGGTTACTAAAACAATGATCATATTTTCATATGTTAAGTTATGGGATCCTATAAAACTACTTTATATATATATGCTAGTATAAATATATATGAAATAATACTAATAATATGGTAAAATGTGCTTAATGCTGATAGCAAGCCAATACGTTAATATTTTATAAACGTTTCCTTCTATCAAAACTACACATAAGCTTTGCTAGCGTAAGGAGGCTACCTACCAGAGTGTTGAGATGCGTTGCGGGAGTCCAGAAATTTAGCTTTATTTAAGAAGGAGTTTTGTTATTTCAAAATATAGTTTATGCCAAAATGTAGGCGAATAGTTTCAATATGCCCTTGTGAGATTAAAAACCTTAGTCGTAAAGTTTAATAATTTAAAACAAAGCCGTAAAAAGATATAATGTACTCTGCTCATTTTCAACTACGCTTAACGCGAAATGTTGTAGCACATAGTCCAAAGTAAATAGTTATACATATATATATAACCTTCTTCAAATAACGTCAATTTGTAAATGTATCACAACATAACACTCTAAAATAATTGACTATTGTTTTAGTTGCTTTATTGCTTCAGAAATTACATATATATATATATATATTATTTACCACAGCGTGAGGCTATTTCTTTTCAAATAGTCGGTGACCTCAAAAGTTCACACCTTAGGTTAAGTTTATTATTAAGTTCTGTACTAGAGTAAAACTGTTAAAAAACCTTCTTAAAACTTACCAGAACAATTATGTCATAAAACACCCAATGTTTGTTGATGTAGACGGTAGTAGATTTGAGCCGAACTATGGGAGGCCTCCAATGACCCCGTGAACTTTGATCTCAAGATCTAAACTTTCAGAACGAAAACTGCAAGGATGAAAGTTAATACAATTTTGTTGGGTTGAAGTTGGAGTATCATAAAAGGTTCGGATTGATTGGACGGAAAGTTTCTTCTCATAGGGAAGTCCCAACATTTTGATTACCTCTCTTTGTGCGCCAGGGGTAGCTAAAAAGCGGTTCGATAATCCAGTCTTTATTTCTTGGAATTAGTTATTTGACGTCACTTGGAACATTTCTTCTCAACCCTAATTGTTATAGTTTTATCTTTTGGGGTCATATAAAGCAATTGTAAACTTTGTACTAGTAGGATTGCTTTTTTATTTTATAGTTTTTAAAGCATTGTGAGTAAATTTTGCCATTGAATTTCTCGAAAAACATTGGGCTAAAAGTAATATTAAATTTTGATGAGAATATGTTTAAACAAAAACAGTTCAATAAGTTAGTTTCACAGCATTGGAATTGTGTCCCCGGTTTGAATCCTCCGATAAGAATCATACGAACGGCATCCTGATAATTCTAGGCGGACAAATATAACTGCATAACAAGTTTTTTTAAGTCAACAGCCGAATTGCGTACCAACGTGTCATATAAGGTACCTTCATGGCTTGTTTCATTAGGTTTCATATGTTAATCCATCAACTCTCTTCAGTTCTACCCACACTGCCAAAAACACTGTAGTAACTGCGTTCTTCTTTGGAAAAATTGGATACTAAGACAAGTAAGGATAAACCCTTTTTTATTAGTGAATAATGGCAAATAAATAATTTACTTTTTCCATGGTAACAAACTTGAAGTTTTTGGAACAGATTAGCGTCATTTACACGTTTCTTCAAAGCCGTCTTTGCAATTATTCACCATTATAGGCAGTACAAATTACATCTACACTCTTTTGGTCTTCTTTTTGTTTTCAAACAAAACCGAAAATACTTACATTGCAGCTCTTCAACATCTAATTTTAAAGTTTCGTGAACTTGGTTTGGAGTTTGATCCATCTACGGTACTCATTAATTTTGAATAGGATATTCATCAAGCTTTGGGAAGAGTATTACGTCCACAAATCACCAAAGATTTCGTTTAGGCCAAAGTTGGTAGAGGAAAATTCAAAAATCAAGTTCATGAGGCTACAAACTCTGAAATTGGACAATTTTTAAAACACTTTACAGTAAGAAGCCTTACTGACTACATTTTAGAAAAGTACAATACGTAACAAGAAATATAAAATTTCCACCGCACGTATGGGCAGATCCATCTTTCGATGCATCACTCACTCCAAATTGTTGCGAATCTTTTAATTCAAAAATAAATACAATTCTATACTCAGCACACCCGAACTTTCTCAGTTTATGGAAGTGTTGAAAAATGTGCAGTGTGATTCCTTTATAAAACTGCGCAGTAAAATATAAATACGACGTGACGCGATACACAAAGAAGCCTCCATGAGGGAGCAAACTTTGAAGTATGAAACTAGTGGAATATCTCAATTTACATTTATTAAAAGCGTATGTAACAAATATTTACCAGTGAATAAAAAGTAGACAATCAGTTTTGGATGCAAAGCTATAAAAATATAGAATTTTCAATTATTTTACCAAGAAAACTCCATGATATACTAATTTTTTAAAATAAATTTTAACCTCTAAAAACACAATATATTGTTTTTTAATTATTATTTGTCATAATACGAGTACGTACAATATATATACAACGTGTATCTAAAACATTGCATCAAACTTTGGCAGGCTATTCCTTTGGTGAAAATAGAATAATTCACATCAGCAACCTAGGATCCATCTTAAATATTAAGGGCGGTATTCACCCCTAAAGATAGAGCTAAAAACGCCTGTTGTGTGAAATAGTATGAAAACTGCTTAGGGTATTACAACGAATCTTTATATACCACTTATTGAAACCTTGATAATTAATAAACTAAAAGTGCTGTTACAGTTACCCACCCTCATCATGTAAAAAAGAAGGCGGTTGTAACACATTTTTCTGCAATCAAATATGAAAGAATTAGTATTACTAGTTTTGATTATAAAGCAAGGATTATAAATTAACAAAAAAGGTATCTTGGAGAAACTGTCTATCTTTCCCCGTTTTCGAGATAATCACACATTTGAGCTCAGAGACAAGTGTAAATGCCTGCCAGGTAGGCAACCAGAATTGCCATGTTACTTCGCACTGCAGTTTAACAATCTTTACCGTCATGTGTGACTATTTATCACGTACATTTGGTAAACAGGGCTGGTTTGTGTGTAATGATGGAGAAACTCAGATACTTTTCCTTCTTCATACTAATTGTAGTTCTTGTATGTTCTAGTTACTAGCTTCAAAATCAGATTCATAGCAAGTGTTCGAAATGTCGGCCCCTAACTTCATTGCAATAATTGAGGTGGTGTAATAATCTATCGAAAACACGTGGTGTTTCTTTAACCTTATCACATGCAGCACCTATCCTGGCTAACGGGTCTTCCTCGGATTCAACCACTGTCTCGTACACCAAAGATTTGAAAGACCCCCACAGAAATAAGTCTAACGTATTAAGGTAAGGAGAGCAGGGTGGCCACGCAACAGCCATATTGGCTCCCTACCTGGCAGGAATTAACACTTGTCTTTGAGATCAAACACGCATGATTATCTCGGAAACGGGGAAAGATAGACAGTTTCTCCAAGACACCTTATTTGTTAATTTTTACTTCGTGTTTTGTAATATTAAGTCAAAATTAGTAATACTTACTCTGTCATATTTTATTGCAGGAAAATGTGTTACAACCCCCTCCCCCCTTTCTTTACATGATGAGGGTGGGTAACGGTAACAGCACATTTAGTTAATTAATTATCAAGGTTTCAATAAGTACTATACAAAGATTCGTTGTAATACCTTAATAAGTTTTCATAATATTTCACACAACAGGCGTTTTTAGCTCTATCTTTAGGGGTGAATACCACCCTTAATATTTAAGATGGACCCTAGGTTGCTGATGTGAATTATTCTATTTTCACCAAAGGAATAGCCTGCCAAAGTTTGATACAATGTTTTAGATACACGTTGTATATATAAAAAGGGATTTAAGAACAGGTAAGCATTTAGATTATTGAATTATAACTTAAAGTTAACTTTTTAAAAAAAGGGACGCACTTGGTGTAAACATTCTATTTTAGGACGCAATTTAAATGAAGTCGTTAGCTTCAGTATTACGGAAAATGGTCAAAATTGAATTTTCAAACATAATAGGAGGGAGCGAGCATTTTTTTTCTCCAAACATGATTTATAATTATAAGATTGATGTAAAATCAAAATTTAACCAAAGGTCTTATGTATGATCACTAACGTTACTAAAAAATCATCGATATAGCTACAAATAAATTCTCCATATTACAGTTTTTGTACTATGATTTCATGTTGTAAAGAAACAAAACGTTGACCTTTATATACATTTCAGAAAGAGGTACAGCTATTGAGATGATGATGGCGGGGGTCAAGGAAGGGGAGTTTGCTGGTAAAGGTGGTTGGGAATCGTCCATAAATAGATGGACTTGTGTTTCACTCAGTACCATCCTATGCCGCAATGACGCAATCGCACGTGACGTCATGTATGTTAAGGAATAAGAGCGGGGACAATATGTGACTTGGAATAAGCACCATATCTTGGGCCGGAATTTGTTTTGTATGTCACGGAAAGCTCGTGGGCTGTTTTTAAGAGAAATAAGCCTCGATGGGAATTTGTTATATTGTTCCCTCAGTACCAAACTTTAGTCGAACAGCTTAGCTCAGTCGGTAGCTCGTCTGATTACTGAGAAAAGGGTCCCGGGTTAGATTCCCGGCATATACGAAAAATTCATCATTGATGAAAATATGGGTTTACACATTCACGCTGACAAATTAACGACCGGGAATTGGATGATGTGCCTGTCTTGGTCATAAGTTAGATTATAAAATATATTAAGCTACGACAGGCCTAGTCAACCGGTAGTGGAACATATATGGCTTGAATAAAAAACTGACCCAGCCCATAGGCTGGAAATAATATGTTATGTAAAAAGTACCAAGTTTTATTGTTCCCTCAGTACCAAACTTTGTTGTTCCTTTAGTGCCAAACTATATTGTTCCCTTACTACTAAACTTTATTGTTCACTTAGTGTTACAAACTTGACCTTATATGGCAATAAAAATTCGTGTAGTACATTAAGACTATTAGATACTCAATCCAAGATTTCGGCAAAATATTCTACTTTGTGCTTTTTTAGGTTTATATACTATGGGCCAGTTTCATAGTCAAATTTAGTACGCCTCAGGTGCGGCGCTACACTAAGTACATGACGACACCTACCTAAACCAGAATGGAATGGGCTAGTATCCTATGCGAGAACGGCCCATTCCATTCGAGTTTAGGTAGGTGTGGTCTTGTATTTAGTGTAGCGCCACACTTGAGGCGTACTAAATTTGACTATGAAACTGGCTCTATGTCTACTTTTATTAAATGTTATCATTATTATCATTTATCTTCATTTGAGTGGTTTGAACTTTACCTCGATTTTGTTATGCTAATTTAATAACCTTAGCTTGAAAACAATGCATTTTCTTTTATTTAAATTATTTAATTTTATTTTGGGTTATTTATTTTTATATAATTAATATTTTAATGAATTAAATTTATTAAAATTAATAAAAGAATCAAATTTCTTAAATGTGTTTTCAAAAGATATGTTTAACATAAAAGTTATTACTTTTATAAATGATTTAATAATTTTTTTCTCATATTTTAATGTTAAGGCAGCTAAAAACAAATATATAATTTTAATTATAATGTAATGATACATGGATAATCAATTTATTTGGACCTGCTTCGATGTACGCAAAATCTAAGGCGTCACTCTTGCAATAAACTGCCAACGATGGGGAGATCGGTGTTCAATCCCAATCAGGTATAATGAGGGTGTTTTTCCTAAATGTGTTTCCACTCACTCTCCACGTAGATGTAGGTGCACATATCTTTAAAATAATTTGACCTTCCTCATCCCTAGCTCATTGGCGTAATTAGTACATATATGTAAAACCTGAACTGGTAGCAATAAGGGGTGCTATATATATAATAAAAAAATACAATTTATTGGTTCTAGCTGTGGATCAGCCCATGGCTATTAAATCAACTTAACCTAAGGTAGTGGTACTATATTCTCAGCCATAGCGCATATATTAGCCCCCTTGACATGGTTATTAGGAGATTATGAATATTTTTTTTCAAAATATTTCGCTATCCTTGCTTTTATTTGGTATATTTTATGATACTTTGGAATTGATTTCCGTTGTTTGATATCTTCACGCAATACGGGAAAAGTCACACACGTTTACACACTAAAGTCGACAGATAATTCACTATGTTATGAAAGAGTTGGGAGTATCTGCTGATGTCACCGTCAGAATACCTCTTCATGTTTCATGTCGTCCTGTTATCAGGAGCACTGGGCCTGACAAAAACAATAACAAGTACTTTTAGAGGGGGTGGACTCTATACTGTAGAGTAATTAATGGGCGGAGAGAGGTGGAAGGGAGAGGATGGGGAAGGAGGGGGAGGGTGGTATAGAATACGTTACGTACAATAATTGGAGTGAGAAATGTACAACAAATCCGTTTCATTCGTGGAAACGCTCTGGGGAAGTTTCGTGGCCACGGAAATATTTTTTTAAATATTCATTGGTGTGATTAGGGACTTGTCCAAAATTCTTTTGAATGTAAAAACTACTCTACTTTGTATAACAAAACCAATATAGTCTATCCCACAGTAATCTAAATATTTGTCCCGAGTTGAATTATATTTTTATAAATATACCATATTCTACTATGATAATAACATTTTAAAGTAATGAAGATCGTGTTCAAATTGGAGTTATATAAATTAAGTACGCAGATGGATTTTTTTAAAAGTAATAATATACATTATACCAATTATTTACTCTCACAAGGTATACAAAAAACGTTTCAAATAAAATAAATCGGGTTGTTTCAAGATTTTTAAACATATTTAAAAAAACATATTCCTATTAATTGAAGGAGTATTATGGAGATCAATATAAAAATGTGATGGAAGTACACACAATTAATATTAATAATTTATTTGATTTAGAAAATGCAAAAACTTCTTTTTAAAAAATAAAGCTGTTTTTTAAGTAAAAATTCATGTTTATGTAGAATTATAACACTCGAAAAGTGTTAACTATCCTATAAGAATTATCTTACTATAAAATTTAAGAAAATATAATATATGCTATCCAAAATGAATGTGTTTCGTCGTGGGCAGTAGCCTGAATTATCAAGTCAGCGCATGCGCACTGAGGAAATTGATATCACCGGATTTTCAGTTGAGTTGTTCGAGTTTGACAAAACTTTGAAACCAACAGAATTGTTTATAAATATGTGTGGTGGGATGGGGTGGAAGCTATTTTAGGTGGGGAGTTAAAGTCGTGGGTACAAGGAGAAAAGAGCCCCAAAGTAAATTAAGTAAATATAGTTTATTGAGTGCTAGGGTTTATTTTGACATCTATTTGGGCTAGCGCATGCTTTGGTTTGACTATTACATTCACAAACATAAGAAATATCTCGTACACATTTTAAATGCAATTAATAAAATAGTGATAGCTGTAATGTATATAATTTATATTTAAATTTTGTAATGCAGCAGTTTATGTCAAAGTTTGACATTGAAAAACAATATTTATAACCAATATATTTCTTAATGAAGGTTGTTTTGGGGGAAAAAGTGCAGCTTATTTTCAGGCCTTTACGGTAGGCTATTAGAAATAATAAATTCTGAATATATTTTGAAAATTTCTCAGAGCAGTTATTTGATTTTTTCTTTTCATATTTCCCGAATTTTTGAGATTCACAATTTTCGACACGACTTATAGATGATTTTCTCTCGTATCAATCGAGGTATTTTTTTAGTCTGGCACACCACTAATAATATCCTTTAAAAAATAACTAAAACGACTGGGGTATTTAATTTTCACTTTAAACTGCAAATATCAACATTAGCATAGCAACTATCTATGTATATGATATTATGTAAGCCTGGCGCGTAGATATTTACCAATTTAACATCATGACAAACATGTTCCCAAACGGTAAATATATTTATCATCAACAAGCAACACCCGGAATTGAGCCAACATGTTTTAGGATTCTGGCATTACACTTTAAGGGTACCACCTATTTAAAGAAAAATATCCTCGAACCAAGGTATTTCTTATGGGAATGGTTGTTCTTAAGTTAGAAAATTCGCTAAAACAATCCTCAATTGAGAGGGTTGGGTTAAAAATATGATAACCCTAATTAATTTATATAGGTTATATTCATTATTCAAAACTCTATGAAATCTTAAAATCAAGCTATAAAAAATAGATAAAATATTCGTCGATATTAGCTATACTCAGGGTCTTGATTTTGCTATAATAATAATAATAATAATAATAATAATAATAATAATAATAATAATGATAAAACTAAGCACCGTATATTACTACCCGTTCAGGTTATACGCTTACAAACTAATTAAGTTAATGGGTTAAGAATTATGATGGTTGAATATAGAGGAAGTGAAGCTTCATTTGTGTGGTAAACCATTTAGGAAAAACCACCCTCAGTTCACTCGAGTGAGATTCGAGCCTCCATCTCCCAGTCCTCGGCAGTCTAGCTCAACACGAAACTAGCGTGTTAGCTAAATACACCACCGAGGCGGGTGACTTGGCTATAAAAACAACTTTTAGTTCAAGAGGTAAACTAACAGATATCATTGCTAAAATATTTCATCATATAATGATGGTTATCATGTTTGTCCATACCCCCTCAACTATATTTAAATCCTCTGCTATGATCCTTTACAAAATATCTTATTTGAGGAAGACTATATCTATGTTTCTAACATTTACTTTGATATCAGAACTACAACACTTTGCATGAAACGTTCTTGATAAGAAACTAAGATCATCTTTTTATGTTTCTTTAAAAAATTATATGACATAGGGTGGTTGCACAAACAATAATCAGTGGCTTGATCAGAGATAACATATAACTTGAGCTCCAATAAATGTCTTAAACCTAATTTTAAGTTGCAACATTAACAACGAGGAGGAGGAGGCATCAACTGTTTGATTCTCTGATCATCTAGTTAATGAAAGACAAAACCTTTAGATTTTATTTAATGAATTAGTTTTTTAATACTGATTTTAATGATTAATTAAACCTAATAGTATATTTTAGTATGATTTATTTTTTAAGGATAGTAGTATCAATTAAGGGTTCTAAAGATTAAGTTAAGATGAAAATGAAGCTATAGAGAACGGTTGAGATCTAAAGCAGTTACAGGAAAGAAAGGAGATTTTATTTAATCAAAGAGAAATAAAATTTTAGATGAGGTTTAGTCTGAGTACATTTTATTGTGTGTATTTATTAATATCCCTAAAAATTAGGTAAACACATTTCATTAAGGAAAGTTCCCGATATTGTAATTTTTTGAAATGAATATATAAATATAAGGCAGCCTAGGCTACCAGAAACATAATGTTTATAATTTATAACCGAACTTATCTATAGATTAAGGTCATTTCCCAATATGATTTTTCAAATAATTCTTTTTACAATGTTGCCATATTTGTTTAACTTGATTATTTGATTAAATATATTGTTAGGGGATCGTAGATTTTAATCTCTAATTAACTTTTTTGCAACACGAATTTTTCTTGATCTAGGATCAAGCGGATTGACAATACCGTGATTGAAGAATCAAAATGATGTTTGTCCAAACGTATTTTAAATTGTAAGATTTGTAACTCTGTAGGGACATGTTTTACCTTTCACATTCATTTTGGTTTGAACTTTACTTAGAAATAACAAAATCCTTCTGAAATAACGTGAAGTTTCTGAGCGCTTTTCTGCACTCCACTAGGTTAATTACTTAATAATGGGGGGAATACACTTTATTTAAAAAACAGCTATTTATTTACGACACTAGGCTGTGTGCAAGAAATGTGAATATCAATATGAAGTTTGCGGGGGGGTAACCAAAATTGTTCACATAAAAACTATAAACATTTAAAATAATTTTCTTTTTCTTCAAGGTTTAGATTTACAAGCCGTCTCATTTTAAATTTATTTTTAATTTTTAAATGATAAATAATATTTAATAGGCTAGCCCTGTGTATTTATAATAATAATAATAATAATAATAATAATAATGAGTGAATGTATGAGTGTATCTTTATTCGATGACGTGTATCTGTTGGCTCAAGGTCTACAGTTTGATTCCCTTCCTTCTCCTCCTATTTCCCCACACTCTACATCGATATCCTCATGCCGCAGTCACGTGACGTCGCGACGCCCGCTCGATAGCGTCTCTCACACACCACGTGACGCTAGACATGCGCGATGTAGCTTCGCGCACTCCAAACAAAACACAGCCCACAGCCCACCGCTTAACGTGTCCCATCTATCAAGAAGACCATGGTGCAATAACTATGATAGGTAGATGCTGAGGACGCGTTTTATACTTTTCAATTATGTCATTTAACGTGTACTTTCTACACACACATACACACATACAATATATCACCACAGGGCCTAGGCACTAGTATAAATATGGCAACACGCCTAATACTAACATTAGCACTTAATAATAATAATAATAATAATAATAATAATAATAATAATAATAATAATAATAATAATATCACCGCGTCTTTATACCCATTTGGGTTAGAGGCTTTAAGTACTAATTACGCTAATGGATTAGAAATTGAAAAGGTTGAATTAGAAGAAGTGAACCCGCATTTGCGTGGAGGGAGAGTGGAAAACCATTTATGAGGGTAAAAAAAACAGTTCACCCGACCGAGATTATAACCTCGGTCTCCCCGTCCTCAGCAGTCGAGCTCAACACGACTAGCGCGTTAGCCAACTACGCCACCGAGGCGGGTCATTAGCACATAGTTATTCACAAGGGAGGACTTGCTGAGCTATGTTTAAAAACACTCTGGCCTCTGAACTAAAACACATGCATGCTAATGGGTACACATGTGCAGAGGTAGCTACATGTTTTCGTGCTCCTCAAGGATGGACATTAAATAGGTGAACATAGCGTACGTTTGTTCTTGAGTGTTGATGAACAGACGGGAATTTGTTAAACCCCAAGAGTGAAATTGACAATTTAATGAATTGGGTAAATCTCTGCTCATTCCATGAACTGGCTTTTTGGCTTGTCAATTTCATGGATTTGGCAGAAACTCATCAGGTTTATGAATTGGGTAGAGCTTTTGCTACTCAATTCATTAACTGGCTATTTCATGAACTGGTCAGCTCCAATCGTTACCCATTTCATGAAATGGATGAGTTTTTGCCCGGTCCATTAAATTGACAAGCGAAAAACGGGTTTGTTCTAAGTTTGTTTAACTTTTAGTTTAGTATACTACCTTTAGCTAAATTTCAGTTAAGTTTGTATTAGAGTGTACAATAAATACCAGTTCATTTAATGGGATAGATCTATTACAATTTTGCCCAGTTCATTAAATGCTCAATAGAAAAAGTTCAGTTCATGAAAATGAACAGAAATTTTTCCAATTCGTGAAATGGGCAGTCTCAATACGGGAGGGGGGAAAAGAAAGAAAAAAGCAAATATGAATATCAGATTATAGTGCTAAGGAGATGCATTAATGTGTGTTACACAATTTATCATGAAAAAATGTGCTTTGAATTCTTAATGAAGCCAATAAATAACGCGATCCGGAGGATGCATATTGAAATAAGTTGACCATCCGAAACATTTTTAGGCTACGAAGAACATTTTCACGGGGATGAGTGGTAAGGGTGGATGAATATGCTCACTAGGAATCTTGGTTTGAGTCAGTATGCCAAATCAAAGGATATCATATTTGTTTATGGGTGCATTCTATTCTCTTTAAGACTTGGATGCTACGTATTTAATGTTACTTATACATACACATACTTATAACACATACACGAGAGAAGTAAAGTATGTTCAGCGTAGGAATTGTTTTCCCTACCAGAAATCTATTATTTAGTAGGATATTGGTCGGAAAAATACCTTTCAGAGAGTAATTTCTACTGTGAATGGAGTATATATAATTGACCAAACGAGACAATGGCCTGTTCTAACACGTTAGTTTGGCTTTTCGTTTTTCTGTTTATACCACAATTACTGTAAAATACCTAGACTAGACCCATGCCTAGAGATTGGGCAGGGACGTTCTCTGAGCATAGGCTGAAAGATGTATGTATTATGGTTTTTTGATATAGCTATCCATTTCAATATGGTGGTGGCTCAAATGAGTTTCTTTTCCCAAGTGATTTGAATTGTAATTTTTAAGAAATAGATTGAGTAGTTTATGTGTATTTATTTGAATTTTGATATACACTGCAAAACTGGAATCTTAAGCCACATGGTCAAGGGTTATTCTCTATGAATATAATATACTATTAGTTATAGTATTATTAGTTTTTACTCTAACTTGATCACAAATGGAAAATAGTATCTTCAAATACAAGGAGAAATTATAGAAGATATTTCATCTTGTAATACAAAGAGAAATCTTGTTACCATTTAAATGATTTATTTTTATTGGTTAAACCTTCACCAATAAATTAAATCTCAATCCCTCTGATCTTGGATATCTTCCTAAAGTGAATATGTCTTCGAAATTACGTCACTTAAAAATACTTTAACTTAACAACCTGGAGGGAACGAGTAAATATACCGCTCCCAGAACTACTAGTAACTTTCATTCTGACTACCTTCCATAGATATTGCACCCTGCGCAGCCTATGACCCCTACCTACCACTTTTCCCCAACCACCGTTCCTGCCTTTGACTCCTGCACCTCATTTCACCCAAGAAGTCGGGGATGAGCGCGTGGCGCACGCCGAAGTCTCGTACGTACGCTGTTAGCTCTCCATTCATTCACAAGCAGCTTGATAACTACGCCGGTGTTTACATAGCCTAAAGCGTTAGGAGCGCAATATACTGAATTACCAAGACACGAGGAGAGGTTGGGGTTTGGATCTCGGCCGGATTCTTTACGGTGTTATTTTTCCATCCCTCTCTCCTAGGTACGCTATCTCGTATTCACTTACTATAAGGTATTTCCCTCACCCCTTACCTACAGACAAAGTAATTACTAACCATTGTGTTAAATTAAGAAAAAATAACCATAATTAGATAACACACTTTTACACACATTAAAAACACAGTTAAACAAAAATAAATCAAGTTGTTAACTTTGAAACTCATATTGTTGGGCATACTGTATACATTTTAGGCTAATTTAGTTTGGTTTTTCAGCGTGGGGGGTTCGGGGTTGGAACCTCGTCCGGGTGTACAGAGGCTGTTTTTTCCCTAAATGGTTTCCTAATCTCCCTCCACTTAATTAAGGATACATTTCATTCATATCACATTTGCAAAATTATTATATAAGCCTATAACCCAAATGAGTGAGGGAAACTAGGTGAAAAAAGAATAGCCTTTAGTTTTCTTATCTTAAGTTAATGAAAACTTAATAATTTTACTATGTAAATGGGCAAAATTTACTTAAAGGGCAAAAAGAATTAAAAGGGATAAAAGGGTAAAAGTTAAAAAAAAAATGTAAATCCGAATAACATAAATATAGCATCAGGCATTTTTAAATTCTATTTTTTTTCTGTCAAATTATATACTTCAATGAAGAAGTCAAATTAATCGTCTACATAGGCTATATTTTAATTAGCCAATTCCACAAATAAATACATTAGAAAACCTCTTTATAAACAACTTTGTATGTTTAAAACACATTGTGCTCTAAACCGACTATTCAGTTCGAAATGTTTTTACGTAATGAGTGCAACGTATAATTGTCCATGTTCAAAGACAGGTTTAGGCAATAATCAGGCTAGCTCAAATTTTGCAAGAGTTCGAACTCGTCTCTTATTAATCGTCACGACGAAAGAAACTGTCAATGGAAACTGAGTGCATTGTAACTTGAATGGCAACACGTTTTCAGAGGGAGATAATTTCTCGTTCTTCTGCGTGATGCCCCAGTCAGTACTTTGCAATCGATGGAGTTAATATCCATATGTTTCACTCGTATTTTGATAGCGTTTATCATACCTATCATTCTGTTTAAGTTAAGAATGAGACACACAAATGCGTTTTATTCGCGCTTCAGCATGTGCGTGGGCAGTTCAATTACTTTCAGACTGGTTAAATGCTGTCTAAGGAAACGAAAGTTGTTCACTGATATAATCGCTAACAACACCAATATAATAATTCCTAGTATAACCAAGAAATTTCCCTAGAATTTCGTTGTTAATATTGGCAAAGTCTTTATTTTTTGAAGCCAAAATTGATTTTGTCATTATAGTTTGATCAGCAATGGGTTACTTGATATTTTGTCCATATACTAAATCCATTACACTGCTTGTTCCTAACAGATCATTGCCGAATCGAGAAAGATGAAGAGCAGATTCTATATCTTTGAGCAATGTTCCAGTGAATGATTTTACAATGTGGTTGAAAATTAAAATTTGTCAGGCTGGTATAAGAACCACCTTAAACAACCTTTAATGCCTGATCCTTAAATTTCAAAATGAAGAAGCAGTAAATGGGGAAGGGGGTTTCCTCAAGGTTCCTAAAACTAATTAATTTTTTTTTTGTATGATATAAAATAGAATTTCCATATGTAAGTCAATATATATTCCCGAAGAGCCAATTGACGTCTGAACATATTTAATTTCAAAAATTAAGCCCCGCAAATGGAAGAGCTTGGAATTGATACAACTATTATAGAACGCTACCTTTCTATGTGGTTTTTACCACTTTTGACCTTTATTTTATTAGATTTACTTTTTGCCCTTCTCAAATTTTTTTTACCATTTTTCCTTAATGCCATTTTTATCCTATTAAAACTTTTTTATCTTATTACTTAACATTATATATATAACATTAATATACATAATTGATTATATTTAATTTTTATTCTTTTGGCACATTTTTATGTTTTTAACTTTTCTACCTTAAAATATTTCACCCAGACAAAGACGGGTTCTTCACACAAGAGGTGTAAGAAGGGCAAAAAGTAAATCTAATAGAATTTAAAAAGAGGATAAACTCTGTACAAATGATAAAAATAATTAATATGGTAAAATAGTTAAAAAGTTTTAAATAGATAAGAAGGGAAAAGGGGATAAAACCGTGGAAAGGGAATTAAAAGTGTTAAATGGCAAAAAGGGTATAATGGGCCAAATTTACTTAGAAAGAAAACTGGTTGAAGGGTGAAAGTGGTAAAAAAGGCAAAAATGGTAAAAAGGCAAAAAAGGGTAAACTGGGGAGAAGTACAAGAAGGTTTAAAAGGTTCAAAAGAACAAAAAGTGTGAAAATAGCAAAATTGCGAGATTAACTCAAAGGTTGATAAGAGAAAATAGTGCAAAAAGTTTAAAAAGAGTTAACTGGGTAAAAAGGTAGCTTAAAAATGGCAAATAGAGTTCTTAAAAAAAATGATGTTATTTCCTTTTTACTTTTTTTTACCTTTACGTTATATTTACACCTTTGTACCCTTTTTGCCCTCAAATAATACACTTTACTCTCCTTGATTTGATGCTCTATTTACCCTTTTTTAGCCTTTTAATCCGTGTTAAACTGTTTACCATTTTACTTACGGTTTTGAAAAAAAATTATTAGCTTTATTTTTTATCCTTTTTGTTATTTTTTACTATTTCTACCATATGCTATTTGTTCCAGGATATCCGGGTTCTTCTCGCAAGTTGGATTAATGAAGAAAAATTAAAAGAAAAAACTTAATGATGTAATTGAATCCAATGTGTTGAGAATAGATACTTGAATGTTAAGCAGATTTGAGCAATTTTGTAACCAAAAATAAAATTTTCACCACAACTCCTACAATTTCTGAACTGATTGTAACCATCAAGGTCTTAATTATTTCGTTTAGCCCTACAGATTTGCAACTAATGGCCATAATTTTAAGAATTATATTCAGGAATATGTTAGCTGACCTTTTATAAAGTCAAAAACTTTATTATATATATATATAAATAAGGAAGTATATAAATATATAAAATAAACTTCATCATTGACGCAATTTTCAAAATTTTGACAACTAGTTACAAATCTGCAGGTCACGACGAAAAGATTAAAATCTCAACGTTTCAAATAAGTTCAGAAATATAGGAGGAATTATAGTGACAAATTTCTGACTGTAGAGGTTTAATAATATAGCTTTAAATACATACGCTTTGGAAGTCCTCAAAAATGTGATTAACTAATTCCCACCAGTTAAAAGGGTTGTAATTTAGAAACCAGTTGCGATATTTTTTATTGATAAAGAGACTAAGATTATAACATTACGAAATAATTATTTAAGAAATATAATACTTTATCTGACAGTGTTTGAATAGTATCAAAGCTCCAAACAAACAGGATGTAATTACAATTTCTACGCTGAAACGTAATAGAAGTGGGAAATGGTGCTCCCTTACTGCCCTTGTCAATTAAAAACCTTTACCCTCCACTTTCTCACGAAACACGCTAGAGTTGACCAGGGGTGCACAACAGCCTCAATATTTACTCTCCAATATAAAATAAACACTAGAATGGACAAGGGTGTTGTTCGTAAATTTATTTTCGTTCCATTGGGGGATTTTTTTTATCAAATAGATATTTTACTTTAAACATTTTTGAAACATAAAACTATAACTATAAAAAATTTAAAATATTTTATTTCTAAATAAAAATTATAAAAGTTAAAGTGTAAAATTGTATCTCTATCTAAATAAAAGGTGTAAGCTTTCAGTGGTCCACTGATCTTAATTTAGAGGGCAGAATTAAATTTACAAAATAAATCCACCAAACAACTCCCGTCCCCTCCAAAAAGCTAAAATTATTTTTAACAAACAATCTACACTTTTCAAATAATATATTTTTATCTACAACATATTCTAATTAATTATTACCACTAAAAAAAATTCTACTCTAAAATATGTTTTTTTGCATATCCTAATATATTGTTTAGCTAAAAGAATAAAGATTAAAAGATTTATATAAGTATATATTTTAATTTATCTTGCAGTCAGCATCAGTTGTCACTTGGTTTAAAGCGTAATTCTAGGTATATGTTGGATTGATGATGATTAATAGGTCGGGAGTCGAATCCTGGCCAACAGTATCTGAAAGCATCAAATCCTATAATATTTTCCACTCAAATTCACGAAAATGAGTGTACATTTACTATCAAATCTCCATTATTGTAAATATGTGTGTGTGTGTGTGTGTGTATTCTGGATAAGTAGTAAAATATATCTTGCATTGTTTGTAGTGTTTAAATTGCCATTATAAGCTATTCGGCGCCATAGAATTCGTCAAGCATCTCTTTAAAGCGGCGTTGCCTTCACAGAGGGCAAGCAGATCTAGTTAATATTCATTAGCCTGTGATTGCGCGCTTGGGCAGGCGGTGTTAAAAAAAAATCCTTCTTTTATACCCACTGTCTAATTTTTATACCCCAAACTTATTTTTTTTTTAATTTCTCTCCACCCCCCGGAGAAAGAAGGATTGTGATCTTTGAAAAAATATAACTTGAGATTTTGATATATGCCGAGGTTTCATGACCCCCTGAAACTGAAAAAGCGAATTTTGCAATGCTATCTGTCTGCTTCTCTGTTACTTATCTTAGAGCCAAAACTATTTTATTGATCTGGCTAAAACTTGTTATTTTGGGTTTTCATAAGTTTTTCCCAAGGAGTTTTGGAATTAGTTACCCAACCTTAATATTAAGACTAGTTCACTTAAGGGCGAAAAAAGAAAAATCAATTTTCTCAAATTTCATTCTATAGATCTTCATTACATTTTTATATCTAGACATTGATAGACATCACAAACAAAATGTAAACTCGAATTTTCTAATCAAAATAACTTTAAGGATACTTAGCACTAGCAGAAATTTTCAATATTGATAATATCTCGTCAGCTATTTGAGAACAAGAATAGCTTATCATTGTAAACTTGTAGTACATTAACAATAAAAATCCTTTGTTTGAATTTTTTTTATTTTATAAAATCAATAATGTCTGAGCTCTAAACAATATTTTTATCAACGCACCTGAAATGTAAATTTAATTTTTATACTTTTTGGTGGACAAAAATGGTCCTCTTGTCTAAATGTTTCTGTAACAATGAATTTAATTTAATTCATGCTCTTTGGTGAAGGGTAACAATGTATATTATTTCGTTTCACACATCCTAGGATTTTCTAGAAAATGTCTGTATTTTCAGATAAAAGAGAAAGAAAGTTTGTGCAGTGCACCGTAACATTTATTTTTATTCTGTGCATCTTGATGAGCGTTCAGACCATCAACAACTTGCACTACCATCATTGAGGTGGTTACGTGATCTAAAGGTTCAAGTTTTCAATAAACAGGTTTGCCAGGGGTGAGATCTTCGAATATCCTGCTAGATGCTGAACGCCATTAAGTTAATTAAGCTACTACACGCACAAAACAAAGAGTATCATGTATTGATAGTTCAACTTTCAAGCCGACAAGGAAATGGGAAAAGAGTATGTATTGAAATAAAATATAATAACTATTTTTTAGCTGCGGTGTTGCGTCAATAAACTCCGTTTGCAGTTAGAACTGTAATTTCAAGTGCCCCAGGACTTCCTAGGCCACCACCCATGCAATCAAGTCCCGCGGTTGTTGCACCAACAAACTTCTTTTGCAGTTAGAACTGTAGTTTTAAGTCCCCCTGGACTACCTAGGCCACCACCCATGCAATCAAGTATCGCGGTGTTGCACCAACAAACTTCTTTTGCAGTTAGAACTGTAGTTTTAAGTCCCCCTGGACTTCCTAGGCCACCACACATTCAGTCAAGTCCCGCGGTGTTGCAACAACAAACTTCTTTTGCAGCTAGAACTGTAGTTTTAAGTCCCCCTGGACTTCCTAGGCCACCACCCATTCAGTCAAGTCCCGCGGTGTTGCACCAACAAACTTCTTTTGCAGTTAGAACTGTAGTTTTAAGTCCCCCTGGACTTCCTAGGCCACCACCCATTCAGGCAAGTCCCGCGGTGTTGCACCAACAAACTTCTTTTGCAGCTATAACTGTAGTTTTAAGTCCCCCTGGACTTCCTAGGCCACCACCCATGCAATCAAATCCCGTGGTGTTGCACCAAAAATTCCTTTTGCAGTTAGAACTTTAGTTTTCATTGCCCCTGAAATAACTAGGCCACCAATCATGCAGTCATGTCTCGCGACGTAACGTCTTAAAACTCCGTTTGGAGTTAACTAAAAGTACCGAGTAAATGTAAACAAATACTATTTTATCTCGCCGGGATTTTAAGCAAACATTTTCGGAAAATAAATAGATATGTAATCACTCTCAATGCTACACCCCTTTGAGTGCTTTGACCCGTGATGCTTAAAAAAAAAGAGGGGACATCTACCATGTATCTGTCCTCAACAAGGGTTAATTTTTTTAATTATTTACTATTAAACTTAGGAATATTGCATGCTATTACCAGGACAAATTTAAAGTAGTGAATGATAGTTGCGTGTCATATGTCCGATCGTTCATGCGTGAACAACGTCACACATTACAAATGTATATCAATTTCCACTCCCACTATTTCGGTTTATAAATGTACTTGCATTAAAATCATTAAAACACCCACTGGTGGGTGCATGTGTGCGTACTAAGGCGTTAATCTCCTCTTCTATCATTCACCAGTGATGTTGGAGACTGGGCTTCGAATTTTTCTTAAGCTGTCTATTAACATTTTCTCTCTCCTATCTTTAGTTTTGTTTTTATTAATTTATTTATATTTTAATTAGTGCATAAAATATTGTTGATACATTGTAAAATACTGTAAAGTATGTACATAAATGTACTTTATTAGGTAAAGATATATGTGTTTAATACTGTATTTAAATATTTTTCTAGGTATTTTATAAATTAGTTTACTATTATATATTCCATACCGACTCTTTAATATAGTGGTAAGAGTTCCTGTATACGGATATAGAAGTCCCGGGTTCAATCTACAGCATTCTTAATGGGTCTGGAATGGAGTCAACTCAGCTTTGTTAAGACGATTGAGGAGATACTTGAATTAAAAAAATATATTGACTCCGGTGTAGAAAAGATAATTATAATAATTGGCCAAAGTGTTCATTGTGCTGACCACTTGACACCCTCTATTCGTATAAGTTGGCACTATATTCACCGACAGACTGCGGCCGCTATGAATGCATGGCTTGATTGCGGGTTGTGATCATGGAGTTTTTTAAATTATATTATTAAAACACAAGTATATATTTATATTATATATAAATATTAAAGTGTAAACAAATACGCTGGCCTTAATTTTGTCCAAATAAAAACGCTATTATTATCTACTCTCTCTCACTGTGCAAAAGTGAATATATTTCCTTTAATTATACCTCTTTCCTACCTCGTTAGTGTAAAAATATTGATATTCTGAAGATTGTATACTTCTCCTTATAATTTTAAGCATCCTAGCATTTACCAAAATATGAAGAGATACATGGTTAATTAATATTTATAATAAGGGGTTGGGATAAACCTAACACATACATTTAAATAGTTATACAAATACCAATTTTTATTAATATTTATCTTAATAAATATTACTAGACTTAAAAAAAAATTCGTTTTAAGAACGAAGTGATTATATTTTTAATGAAAAGATAACACAATTTTGAACACCTCTACAGCTACATTTCCCGGAGAAGGTAAATATTGAAAATTTATGGAATGCTGGGTTTACTTTAGAGGATATTGCCGTGACCTATTTTCCCTCTTTTTCAATCTTCCCCTCTCCATTAATTTTTAATTAGTCCAAAAACAATGGGAGCTATGAAATAATAATGTACCTCGTAAGTGGTGGATATTGGTTCGCATCCAGTGGCGTACAGACGGGATCGGGTGCTTAGGTTTAAAACACGATGGCCATGGGCTTAGGGAGGGTGTTTATGGAGCTCAACCCCACCTCACCCCAAAAGTTTCTAAAGTTTTTAATATTAAGCTTAAAGATGACCTTGTATCAACCTTCAAATAACTTATAGATGCATTCACTTTCCAAAAAATTGTCAGGAAAATATCACTTTAATTGGCTTCTAAAGGCATTCAGTTTAAAAAACATGTGTTGTGGTAAGACCACTTCAAATATCATCAAGAGGCATGTAAGTTTCCGATAAAAATGCACTGGGTGAAGAATACTTTAAAATGGTTATAGGCTATTTCAAAATTAAAAAAATAACTGGGTGAGGACTATTCCAAATATATTATAAGGAATATATTTTTTTTAAATTATGGTTGGCATTTATTAAAATAGCTTTTAAAGGCATCAAAATTCTCAAAAAATTTCCAAAGGATGACTACTCAAAATATAGGTAATTTAGCGATACCTTTGAGATTTTGTATTGAATAGTTGTGTGGGTAAAAATGGAAAAAATGTGTGTTGGTTTGTCTATAATAAATATGCCTGTATTATTTTGTCTACCACGTACACTCGTCCAGGATATCCTCATATTTACACTAGTAAGAATAAGGAGGAGGAAGGTAGAAAATAGAGGAAATATATCCAAATTGGCGTAGAGGTAGAGTGTAGAACTATCTAAGAAGAGCTACCTTTAATATTCTCAACCAGAATTCAAACTCCAACCTCCACGACACCAGCTAGCAAATTTAAAAAAAGTGTATGACCTAGTCCGTAAGTCCATCGATACGGATTCTTTGTAACAATAAGAATTATGAAAAAAATATTTATTTTATTAATTAACACTATGACTCTATGAATAATATAAATTGAGCAAGTAGAGTAAGTTCCTGTTTTAGCTAGATTGTATGACGTTTGATCATTCCCGCTATTACTGCCAAATTCTTGGGCCAATTTAAACCAAATTTGGTAGGGACATTTTTTGAACCTAGGCCGAACGATTTAAATTTATGGTTCTCCTAAAAAAACAATTGGCGTCTATTACGAGTAGTGTCTGTCCGAACATTCGGCTTAGGTTTCGGCTTTGTCCACCTTCGGCTATAAATTGCACCTTCAGCAAAATAATTGGCCTCAGCCAAAATAATTGGCCTCAGCCAAAATAATTGGCCTCAGCCAAAATTATACCGAAGCTTCATTTAACCTACCTTACCTAATGTACGCTCGTGGATGCGGCGCGGGAGCGGTCACGTGACAAGTGACAAGTGACAACTGACAAGTCATTGCATGTTGTATTTTGCGCCCGGTCGGTAGACTAGTCAGTAACCAGTAGTACTGACACATAGTCCGTGTTTACTATAGTCTAGTGCTAATATCAGATTTATTAATACATTTTCCCTCAAATCATGGCTAATGTAATTCATTATTATATACATAAAAGATAACTTACTATTATTTTGTACGGGACTGGATGGCAATAAAACATAATTTAGTAACTTTTTCAAAGCCAAATATTAAGAGGAAGAAGTGATTGATATTTTTGTCATACATTTATTTTGTGTTATAGTTTTGGAAATATATTCTATTTTATTTATCAAAGATAAAAAATATGACCTGTTATTAAAATAAACACGATCTTAAATTTAAAATGCAACCGAAATGGCATTGAACTTAAAAATAGGGATTTTTCACAATATATGTGACTTTTTCGGCTTCAGCTTCGGCCAAAAGAATGACCTCTGGTCGGATAATAATTACGACACTGAAGTCTTTAATCACGTGGAGACAGGATATTTTCTATTAATATAATTTAGTATTTACTATTAAATATTGTATTCATTTGTTTTCTAACTAACTTGATCACCAAGGAAATATATCAACTTCAATCCAAATATAAACTAAAGGAGATATTTCAACTTGAAATGCAAAGATAAATCTTAAGACTAATAAGTCCAGGACCCGGATCTTGATTACCTAAAAATTGTCAAAAGAATGACTTAGAAATTCTAAAAAAAATATCTAAAATGACCAAAGAATATGGAAAAATGGTCATAATAAATGCACACGTATAAATCAAACACCTATTTTGCATATTTAAGCTAAAATATACATTGGCAATGAAAAGCCTTTAACAAATAACCTCTTGCATTCCGCTAAATATAATATTGGTTTCAAATATCTTCTTCAGAAGCTACCCCCAAATAACGCATCCCTCTCCAGCCTAGTTGCAGTGTCGCGCCAGGAATGTGTATTTTACAACCAGACAAGAGTTGAAAGTATATGCAGACTGGACTGTATGTACTGTACTTTCAACAATACAAGCAAAGAGATCACAGCGATAATGACCTACATTATCTTCTCATTCCGACAAATGTTTGTTGAAATAAATGGCACGTACTTTCTCGCTGTGTTGTTTGAAATTTGAGATATTTACTCAATATTAGTAATACAATATACACTAGCGAATCCGAGAACAAATTGTGCTTTACATACATAAACATTTTTTGGCTCACGGTTTTACATTTTATAATTTTATTTTTAAAGTCATTTGAGCATTTGGACCAATACAAAATATCGATATTAGGTCTCCAAGGGTCAACACTTCGTATTACAATTTTGACTTCCGGTTAAAAATTTTGGCATTTTATTAGGGGATGCACATATTATGGTTATCGCATTGCTAATAAATTTCTTTTTTATAAATTTTGGCCAATATTATTATTATCACCGCGTCTTACTACCCGTTTGGTTTATACGCACTTACTATAATATGTAATGGTAGGGTGATTGTGAGATGAAATGGAGGACCTACAGCTTAACGTGGGATCCAAACCATGGTGGAGACCTGGCATTCCTCACATTCACAAGTTGTGATTAATACACTTCTTGTCAGAGGTAAAGGAAAGGTTTGGCAATCAGATAAACATGTGCCGGGACCGAGGATTGAACCCCGGACTCCCAGTACAGAAGTCCGACACCTTACCCCTAGACCACCAGGTCACCTAATTTTGACCAACAAAATACGTAATTATTGACTATTGAGTCTAAAATGAGAGATATAGATAATTACTTTACCAGAGGTGGATACAGGGGGTGCGCGCCCCCCTTCAAGAAATTAAACCAATTATATTTATGTTAAAGTCACTACTAGTTTTATTGTCACGTATTACTATCTCACTAACATATTTAAAAAAATTGTTATTGATGATATTATTAAATGAGTAATATACAGTAGCTATTATTAATACTTAAAACAATCAAATTTAAGTATAAAAACGGTGAAAAATGGGCATTCATGAAATTATCCAAATTTAAGTTGCGTGCCTCTCACCTTATTTCACAAACATTGTTTAAGCTTAAAGTCTATTATTACTATTTCAATTATTAATAATAAATAATTTATTTTTAAACAAAATATTTGAATTATACCACACACATAACGTGTTAGTATGGCTTAGTGGTAAAATTTTGATTTAGAATGAAACATAACTAGCTATAATATATAGTGTAGTTAAAGTTCGATTGTTCGAAAATTTGAATAATTCCATCTATTTTGTATAGTTGATTGAATAACTAAAAACCTATCTATATAATAATTGTTATAGTGTTTAAACTTATTTCCCTCTTAATAATCACTATTTGTTGGAGTTATTATTATTTGCTTTGAATACATTTCAATACTAATCGCAAATTTCGTGTTATACCTTTCATTAGAGGATTATTCTCAAGTTTAGTAATACACTGAAAAATTAATTAAATATTTACTCTCAAATTTTGAAGTATTTTTATGTCACGATATCATGAAGCTCTCCTGCCCCCCTCTCACCCACCCTCCACTGATCCGATCCCGATGGGAGAACCCGAATCCCTCCCCCCGTCACAAATATCCTGTATTCTCCCCTGTGCTGTACAAACATTTCCCCTAAGAGGTTAAAGGAAACACATCAACTTCTTGAGAGACTTATTTGCTTACTCTATGGCATTAGAGAATTATTGCGTTTAAACTTAAGTAGTATCTTTTCACAACTAGAGCTCACAAAATTGTATTCATATATTTGTCATTATCTAAGATACTATTGGTTTTATAAAAATATATTTTAAAAAAAGTTTTTTATTTTTAATAGTACTAAAATTGTACATTGATAAGTTATTTAGTATCTCAAATAGTTGCGGAGCTATAGAAATTTTGCTTCTGTAAAGAGTCCTAAAAGTCATTTTCATTGTAAAATGAAAAAAGCCATTTTGTTTATAATCTTAATCAACACCTAGATACGAATTTTAATCAAAATCGCTATAATCGATTTTAAGAAAATTGAATTTTATGTTTTCACTCTTTAGTAAACTGCTCTTAATCTTAGGGTTCAACAGATACACAGACACACAGACAGATGGCGTTGCAAAAACAACTTTTTAGGTTTCGCGGGGTAATGAAACGTCGACATCCATCAACATCTTGGATTATATTTTTTCGACGGTCATAATACTTTACCTTAAAATGTTTGAAAAGTTAAAAAATACATTTATTTGCGCATGGCTTGAAAACTATTAGTTTTGTAAAAATATATTTCAAGTAAAAGATGTTTACTATAAATATATCTACATTCATGCTATGATAAATAATTTCATATCTCAAAGGTTTACGGAGATAAAATTAAAAATTAGAATTTACGCAGCAGACCGGAACTCTTAAAGTCATTTGGACGAGAAATTTAGGATAGACATTAGGTTTGTAATATTGATAAAAGCTTATAAATGACATTTAACCAAAATCGTTAAAGCCGATTTTGATAAAATCTATTTATTCTCTTTCCACCCTTAAGGAAACTATTCTTAATTTTAGGGTTGGATATCCAATTCAAAATATTCCTTGGGGTACACCTATAAAATTCCTAGACACCAAGTTTTTGCCCAATTGGTAAAATAGTTTGGGCTCAGCTCGACGTAGAGACTGACAGACAGATGGCATTGGGAAAACCACTTTTTCGAATTCGGAGGATCATAAAAATCGGCCTTAATCAAAATTTCAAGTTCGATTTTCTTAACGATCACAATACTTTCTCTACCTGTAGGTAGCGAGAAAGTAAAAATATTGATATTGGGTCCCCAAGGGTCAACACTTCGTATTAAAATGTCTACTTACGGTTTAAAAATTTCAACATTTTATTAGCGGTTTCACATCTTATGGTTATTGCATTGATATTAAATTCCTCATTTATAAATTTTGACCGATAAAATAGACAAATATTGACTATTAGATCTAAAATGATAGAGATAGATCATTGCTCTACAAACATTTCCCCTAAGAGATTGAAAGAAAGAGAACACACACTTATTAAGAGAGTTACTCATTTCTTACTCTATAGCATTAGAGAATTATTGCGTTAAAAGATTAGTAGTTTATCTTTACAACTAAAGACTATAAAATTGTATTGATACGTATATTTGCCATATCTCAGAAACTATTGGTCCTATAAAAATATATTTAATTTAAAAGTTGTTTATTTTTGACTGTGAAAAAAAAACATATATATTTCTAATTCTCCTAAGATTGTATAAAAAAATATATATAATTTTATTATTTACCTCAGTTGCACGAGAAACCTTATCTCAGGACCACTGGGTTTAAACACATGATTAGGAAATCGCTTCTCTTTGCCTGTCTGGTTTCTGTAGCAATATTACATGATACAACAAGAAACTGGTTGATAATGCTTGGGGTAAAACACATAAGAAATGCACTTACACCTGTATTTTATATAATATTGTAATGTAACAAAATTAATAGTTATCATGAAATAAATAAATACACTATTTTATGTTATTTGCTTGGTTATTTATGTACTCTGAATTTTAGTCTTATCAAATCCTGCCTATGGAGCTCCGTTAATTTTACATATCTAAGGTAACATAATTTTCTTGAAACAAAGTTAAAATTTTGGTGTTTGTAAATTTTATATTAATATGTATAAACTTTATTTTGTTAACAAGGTATTGATTACTATACCATAATTTTAATTAAAATTAATAAGTAGACTTGCTGCTCATAGTTCCATTTTCCTTTTTGTAAGTTATCTTAAGATATAGTCACTAAGTGACTGATTAAAATTGTAGCAACAAAACAAAAAATTGGAGACTTCTCACCCATAGCCATTTTGTAGTTGAGAACTAGATATATTTATATTTAATTAAAGATATGAATAAACTTCTCACTTCCTATCCAAGCTAAATTCAACACTCTTGTGTAAATCTTTTTTAGTTCAGAATGGTAATAACTTGCAGCACTGTGTCCCTTTTTACCTCTTGATTGGGCACTTAAAACATCCCGGCTTTAATACCATTTTTAAAAGTGACGCCAAACATAAAACAAAAACTAATCGTCCCCTTCAATTCTTAAAAACAAAACAAAAGAAACTTTCCAAATACACACAAAAGAGGTGATACAATTTAGAACTAGGAATATTGCTAGAATAGTGACGTATGGATGAGAGGTTAAAGAAAGCTCAAATCTATTTTATTTGGGAAGTGAAAATAAATAAATTCAATGTTGGCACAACTGTACGTACTGTACATTAACACAATAAGAGGAAATAATAGATATTTTGTAACTCTAATTAATTGTAAATATGGTTTATAATGAAAGGGGTTGGTTTTCTTTGTCACATGATAGTACTACAATTTTGCAATGATTGGTTATTTAGTATCTCAAATAGTTGCGGAGACATCGAAATTTAAGCTTCTGTAAAGTGCCCTAAAAGTAATTTTCATGTGAAAATGAAACTATCCAATTTATTTATAAACTTAATCAACGCCTAGATACGAATTTTAATCAAAATCGTGTCAATTGAGAGAAAATCATTTTTTTTAATCTTTTTGCTTTTTATCTTTTACGGTCGCAATACTTTACCTTTAGTGTTCGAAAAGTTTATATATATATTAGCTTGAAAATTATTGGTTTTATGAAAATATGTCTCTTGTAAAATATTTATATTATAAGTAGATCTACATATTTTCAATTATGAGTAATTTAATATTTCAAATAGTTTCGAAAATATGATAAAAAAATTATAATTTACACTTCAAACCGGAAAACTTAGTCATTTTGTCGAAATATTGAAAGTAGCCATTTTGTTTGGAATATTTATAAATGTTTTGAGATGAAATTTAATCAAAAAATCTTTTTTTTTCTTTTTGCCCTTCAGGAAACTACCCTTAATTTTAGGGTTGGATATCCAATTCCAAAACCCTTGGGGCAACCCTATGCAGACCCTAGATATATAGTTTTAGCCCGATCGGTAAAATAGTTTAGGCTCTAGTCCGAGGTACAGACAGATAGACATACAGATAGACAGACGTAAATTAAAAAACAACCTTTTTTGGATTCGGGGGGTCATGAAACGTCGACATTCATCAAAATCTCGTGATCGATTTTTTTGACGATCACAATACTTTCTCTATCTGTAAGATAGCGAGAAAGTAAAAAGTATGGGTTTATTAAATATTGATCTTATTAAAAAAATATGTATTCAATATTTATGCCTTGAAATGACTAAAATACCCAAAAATGACTCTATAAAGGAAGAAAACCAAGAAAATATAAGTTAAAATTCCAAAATAACAAAAAGTAATTTAAAAATGACCTAAAAAATATACATTTATATAACCAGAAGATCATTAACAGAGTATGTATGCATGTACTTATTAGCATTGTATGTGAAGAGCCAATAAAAAGATAATAAGTGGTAATAACGATAAGAACATGTGATTATGTACTAGGCATTTTTTTAAATGTAGTAAACAAGGTCTAACATCGACAGAACAACTAGTAGGCTATTAATTAGTGTACAGTTGGTTGATTTATATTATAATTTGTTCGATATTAAGATTTTTTTCCTCCAAATTTTCATTAAGAATATATTTTAAATTTATAATATCTGTAAAATATTAGTTATTTTAAAAATGGATTAGATGTAAAACGAGGTTTTACAGCTTAACTTCTTCCGAGTGAATAAATACATAAATAATCTATTAATTTACCTCGGGTATTACCCAGTACAAAAATAAATAGAGGAGTTTAAAGACAGTATCGGTGTATGGTTGTTTTTGAAGCCAGGGGAGAGTGCAAGATAGGGAAGTGTGGAGAAATATTAAGTTCTTTTTAAAGTTAATAACGCTGTATAATTGATAAAGTTAAATATCTAATATTCTTTCTTATGTATAAGTGGCAAGAGCCACACATATATAAGAGCCTGATTATATTTCAGGTGGTATTTATGAAGATACTACTTGACACAGTAAACATTGCATATGGAAAGAATGTCAACTACTTGAAGAATGAAGGGGGAGACCAATTATACACGTCATCAGTCGTTATCTTGACGTTCCAGCGTGTACACTCCAGTCAGTTTACCGAGGGCTGAGGGGAGGGGGGTACATAAGTTTAATAGCTTAGGACTTTCAGCAGTTTTGTGTAGTGTTTTTTCAATTTATTTTTACCTCTTTTGACAAACATTACAGATACCTTTTCAACTTTAAATACAAGGTACGTAAAGTGTTTTTTTAATGGCTTCAAATAAGCGTGCTAAACCAATTAGTCACAACGAAGGACTTATGTCCCATTTTCCATTTGGTACTGACTGTACTAGAGCGCTTTGGGTATCGCCTCTTACCCCTTGGCCTTTCATACTCTAGAGCGATTACAGCGCTTGACCACGAGATGCAAAGTTTTCTGTGTCGAGTAATATCTACTATGTGTGTATGGGTTCATCCTTGTATCCAATAATTAACCATTCATGTGTTAGTAATGGATATGTAGTATTAAACGTGCTGTCCTAGATTAAGTTAGTTTTTAATTCCTGTTAGTCAATTAATAAATATCTAGATGATAAGGCCGTATATATATGAGTATAATATTAAACGGGATCTGCTTGATTTTGTGAGTTTGCTAGTCCTGAATTCAATTTACTAAGCATCTAGGTTCCAGATATGGATGTGTAGTACAAAGTGGGCTGTCCGAAATTAAGTTAATTTGTAAATATTGATATTCAATTACTAATCATCTAAGTGTTAGGACTGATTGTGTAGTATTAAGTTTGTTGTCATAGATTAAGTTATTACGTAAGTCTTTCTATCCAATTTTTAACAATATAGATGTTAGGAATGGCTACATATAATTAAGTGTAACTTCATAGATTATGTTAGTTTGTAAGTCCTACTATCCAAATAGTAATCTAGGTCTAGGATTAGAGCCGAGGGGATAGGAGGAGAATGTATTAAGGATCATTTACTATATTACGTTTAGAAAGTTCACGTGGAATAGCTTACCGCAAATAAGAAAATCTCAAGTAGGCCTAGCTATGATTATCTAAGTAAGATTATGGTAGGAAGAAAGGTTTAGAAAAAACATACATTTTTTTGCGGTCAACATTAATAACACTCGACTAGGTATATTATTAGTGCTATTTTTTAGATAGTGATACACTTATACATAAACTATAAGAGAGTAAAGATAACATTGCAATAATTACATTTATGTTTTGCAAAATCTAAAAGAGAAGTGTATTGATCAATCATTCAATAGTTGCATGCTAAAAAATACTTATTCAAAATTTAGGGCAGGAATATAAAAATTACTACAATTTTCACAGTAGTTTAGAGTTTCAAGTTTCACCCCCCCCCCCCTCTAGCCCCATCCTATCAAAAATACATTTTCGACAACCATAAAAAAAAGGTTGTAATAATCGGTAGAAGTAGAATGAAGATAAAAGCCATACAGTCTCATTACATAGTTTCGGTCGAACGAGCCAGCCGGCAGACGGAATACAAGTAGCCTTGTTTAATATGGCGCCATTACGTCGATCCTTTTCACCGGTGGTAGCTTTGGGGTATTCACCACAACTCTGGGTTAAGGGCAGAGGCGTGGCATGGAATGTATCCAGGGTGAGCGCAGATTGTTAGAACTAAATCTGGGGTACGGTCTCCCCCATTCAATCCTAATTTTAGACCAATCATGCATGGGCTATCCTCTACGCCCCTTATATGGGAATGTATCTATATATTTAAAATATGGAGCGATTCCTTTCGACAGAGAATCCCAGGAGTACTGGTACAATTTTCATTTTTTCAAACGTAGAAGATAAAAAATGAACCCAAAAACTTCAAATTTAAAAAAAATTCAAATAGGAAACAAAAATTTTAGAAAAAACAAACACTATTTTTTTCTAACCCCATTTCTAGAGTTCTATTAAACCAATTTAATCTTATTTTGTTTTTAATAAAAGCATTTCTAAGGTTATTGTATCAAAGCTTACAAAATTTTGATAATGAAACTGCAAACTATAATTTGAATTAATTGATTAATGTATGGACTCAATTAAGACATAGCTTCCTTTGTTATAAAAACCAGTTGAGGTATCTAAAAAATAATAAAAATATAGTTTTGTTTCAAAATCACAAAATGTCTTTACTACAAACCATATTACTTTAACAAGCAATTAAATTGGTGGATTATGAAATTTTCCTCCTGAATGTGACTTGTTTGCTTTTATACCTACCCAATTATTGTTACGGGTGATAAGAATCATTCAAAGGTGTTCTTTGAAGTAGTTTGGTTCCCCCTGTCAAAAAAATACGCCACACCATTGGTAAAGAAGGTATGGACCCTATTTTTTAATTGCTAAGCTCAAAAGTTCTTATGAAAAAAATGCAAGATCTTTTTTTTAATCACGTCCTATTATCCACCCAGTTATTACACATATGCATGTATACCAATAGAGTAGGGATGAGAAGAATGAAAAACAATTTCGGAAAAAACCTTAGTTTATGTGGTTGTAATTTTGGACCCAAATTCTTCGTTATCGGAAAACTGTACAAGAGTAGATTGACGCTTTTATCCGCGTGCCCACTGGTGAGGATTTTGATTTAATGTAGTAAAATGTTATCTTTAAGCATAAACAAAAATAGTTTATTGCTCTTTGTTTGAAATAACTAATTTGTGGATATAAAAGAGTTTGCTAACATTTTCTTTGTTTTAGGATAACACTTAACTAGCAAGCTAAACTAGCCTTAGTTTTGGTTTAATACGCTCAGGTAATTATGTGGGAACCACCTCGGTGGCGTAGTTAGCTAACACGCTAGCAGTGTTGCGCTCTACTGCCGAGGATGAGGAGATCGTGGTTCGAATCTCGGTCGGGTGAACTGGGGGTGGTTTTCCCTCAATTATTTTCCAATCACCCTCCACACAAATGCGGGTTCACTTCCTCTAAATTCAACCTTCCTAATTCCTAATCCATTAGTGTAATTAGTACTTAAGCGTATAACCCGAACGGGTAGTAAGACGTGGAGCTAAATAAAAATAAAATAAAATTATGAGGGAAGAGAAGAAAATTAATCAAATCTATCACTTCCCCGATAAATAAACTATACATAAACAACACATTCTTTCAGCTACATATATATTTTATACAAAATAAATGATTAAACGAAATTTATTTACAAGAAAAATATATTAAAATATTGTTACGAATCTATAATAATTGGAAAGTATTAACTTTAAACGCAGTTATTTGGTGCTAAGATTTTTTCAACCCCAAATATGATACAAATCATACATTGAACTTTATTAATATTAGCATAAATAACTAATGTATTTACTTACATTTGCATCAGTGTACAGGCTGATAAAACGTTAGGCTCGTCTAGTATGGTTTTGAATCTCATCCGAGTGTATTGAGGTTAGTTTTTCCTAAATTGTTTCCCGCTATTACTCCACGCAAATGTGGGTACATTTGATTTCAATTCAACCTTACCCCTTCCACTTTATTTTAATTAAATTTGGATAGACTTGAAGGGTAGTTAAATAAGATACACAAAAATTACCCTTCAATATTATGAAGAACTAAAATTATTTATCCGTAAATTAAAATTTAAAATTCTGGTATTAGCAATATAGCTGATAAATGTGATTAAAACAATTATTACAATTAAGTTAAGCGTTTAAATTTAAGAAAAACACAAAATAAAAATAAAATTTAATTATTATGCAAAAGATCAAGGCTGACTAAAAGGTGTAGGTTTAGTAGCCTAACTAGTCTCGATGCCACGACAATGTAATGATAAAAGATCCACGTCTACGACCTTCATTATCACCAACGGTTGCCATGGTAACCACAAACCGGCAACAAGTTGAGTGTGACGTAACAGCTAATAGTCTGACGGTATCTTGGGACGGCACAGAACGTACTATCCAGCATCAATCCGACACTAAATTAGACGAACCCGACAAATATTACCTGGTTAGTGGTTAAGGTTAATCTATCTATAATAATTAAGGATAAATGTAACGACACTGGGGATTTGTTTTATCGGCGACATTTCTGTGACAACAATTACATGAAGCACTGGCTATTATAAAATACTGTACTAGAATGCACGTCGTTATCTATAACGCTAATCTGTAATGGATGTCACAAGATTTAAAATTATATTTTAGTTTAAGTTTAAATAATTATGTAGCACCCCGCTGTAAAATAAATCACAATCTGTGGCGTCACGCAATAAAATACATCATAGCCTGTAAAACAGTAGGTCAATGGTCACTACGATTTGTATATCCATGCAGATACTCACCGAAAGCGTCATGCCAGGGAAATGCAAACACACGGGCTCTTCGGGCCAACTCTTGTTCACGTAGAAATAGAAGTCCCACACTCTGTCGTTTAGAAACGTCTTCAGAGTCTGATGGAACTATAGAGCGAGAGAGAGAGAGAGAGAGAAAGAAAATTAGTCAGTGCATAAGCTAGAGATGTTAGAACTAGACGTATGCCTAATAAACGTACGAGTATTCTCTTCTTTCTTCACAACAATACTGTAAAATACAATGATACACATTGTCAGTAGTTTTCAACTTTTATTTATACTCATCCATTCTTAACACATTCGGAAACTTTAATTCTACCACAACAATGTAATACAGTAAAACAACGTAGTACAATACAACAATATAAATAATTGCTGATAACTTTCAAATTGAAATATAATTCATCAATAAGCTTAGGTATATTATAAAAAAACCTCTGTTTTCCACAACAATACAACACATATATTACCAGTAGCTTTCAATTTGACATAGAATTCCTCCATTTTAAACAATAACGAATATCTAGGTTTTACACAACATAACTAACGTCCAACATATGTTATATTTAACATTTTAAACTATGTATTTAAATGTCTTGTAGATTTATGTAATTATTTTTATTTTGTTATGTCGTAAAATGGAGCTAGAAAACAATAAAACAATGTAAGCAAATAAATAGTTACTATTAACTTATAATTAATTATATACATCTTTACAGGATTGTGCGTTACTAAACAGTCATATACAGTTCCAATAAAGGTAATTAAATTCTTATCAACTTTCTATTTTGAGCAGGTAGCGTGTAAAACAAGCTTTATTTATCTGAAAGGCGAGGCAATTCAATTAGATCAAAGATATTTGTAAATCAAAGCAACGGGAACTAAAGGTATTTCACGGAGATATGGGAGTTGCTCTAACAATTCAGACTTTGTTCTTGGTATCGACGTTTCATATATTACATTCATGTTTGCATATTAAGGGTTATTTAAGTAAAATACATTTAAAAATAAAGTTTAATTAATATATGAGGTAACAATGTGTAATGAGACGATACCAGTTTCTCGATTCCGATTCTTAAATTTTTAATTAGACTCATTGATACTCTATTCTTACTGGAACAGGCATACAACATAAAACTAAAAACTATTTTTAATGAATATAATAGACTTTTGAAAAAAAAATTGTCTTTACATATTACAGTGGTCGTTTTAATTTTGGCTTTAACACTTTAAGATAAACTTCACCTATATTATTATTTACGTTGTGAAAGTACATTTTCAAAGAAATCGTAATATATTTCTTAACACAATGTTTGTATATGTTAATAATGAGATTTGTTTTTGTTTCTGGAATATATTGGGAAACATACATTAGAAATTGAAGAAAGACATCAATTTTTAGATTTTAAAGCTTGTTTAAAGTTTTATAAGTTTTATTATAAGAATATATTGAGTAAATAACTAAAATATTTGTTACGAACGGACTGTAAAATTTGATATTCATTCATCTCTTAATAAAGCATTCACGATCATTTGCACGCTTCATTTAGGAATTAAGACATCAAGAATCGAGATGTCTTCTCGATTATCGATTCCCTCTATAACCTCAAGAATCGATAGGTATCAAAGAATTGAGGAATTGTATTTCCCATCTCTTAGTTTATAATAATTTGAAGCATTAATATTATGTCCATCCTATAGCTATTCTACGATGGGAGTGTGACAGCGGGGAATTTTTTAAGCATCGCGTCTTACTAAGCTTATCTATAAATTACGCTAATGCTTTTAGGAATGAGGGAGGCTATATTTATAGGAAGTGTACCCACATTTGCGTAGAGGGAGAGTGAAAAACCATTTAGGGAAAACTACCCTCAATATACTTGACCGAGATTCGAAACTTGATCTCCCCGTCATCGGTAATCTACTCTACCACGAGAGTAACTATATACATTTTAGACCACGTGGCAAGCGAAGGGGAGTGGTGGAACTGCAGTGGTGTGTTGTGAATATTTTTCTAGGGTAAGCTATCAATATTAAAAAATGTAAACATAAAATTTTATATTAAATATATTAAGGTACACTCCGTCGAGTTTGAAAGGTAGCAAATTATAATTCACCGAGCCCGCGAGGTATGATATTCCTCCACACATGACTGCAGAATAGTTTGCCTAGCTACGCCCAACACCTAGGTTAGAGAAGGCCTTAAGTCGTTAAATTATTTCTTGACTGTTGGGAAGGAGTGATGGGGTAGGGCTTATGTCTATTAACGATGCCCGAATGGTTTGATTTAATAAATTAAATTTACTTTATTGTTCTGATAATGATAAAATCAATAATTAATATTTACATACTAAGTTAATTAATTATGTTTGCTCTCATTAACATACGGGCTGATCTTTTTTTTTTAGCTATTAAAGTTTAACCACGTCAAACTTTATTTGGGCACTGTTGCCCACATTGATTGGTTTTGCATGGTAACATAAAGCAAGTCTCCCCCCTTGCAGAATCTTCATTACTGTTTATAGCCAATTATAAATTTATTAATGATTAATTATTATATTCCACAAATGTAACTTAAATAACAGATTAACTCTAAAATAAAATATTTTATATTATTTCCGGGTGGACAAAAAATAAATATTGCTAAATCTCATCCATTGGACATATTTTAGTTATAAAAGTGAATTTATTTGTTTCTTCAAAGTTATTATGACTGTGTATAACTTTGTGGGAGCATAGTTCAATTCCATACTTTAGTTAATGTTACCATAGTGGCTATAATATAACTATTAGTAAGTCGCTTTAAAAATTAATACTTTGATTAAGAAAAAGTGTGGTTTATTGAGTTTTGCGTTGATTATTATCATTTTATAATAAATTTAAAGTATAATGTTAACTGTGTTTTTTTGGTCAAATGTGTGTTTTACTAAATCAATTATGGAAATCCAAATAATAAAACTGGCCGTGTCGTAGGCAAGTAATAATACAATATCAGAGTGAGGAGGTTTAAATGATAATTGAAAAGCAAGGATAAATATTGCTTTGTTTTACGAGCTTAAAACCACTTTACATAATATCTCTGTTTTTTTAAGGTTTGGGATATAAATATATTCAAGTAAAAATATATTGTAGCTCTGTACTATATTTAAGAATATCTGTCTATAGCCAAGGATACCTGGAATTTCACAACCTATTGCGGTGCATTTATTTCTATTCATCATGATGTCTCCTAGGAGAGGATTTCGCAAACATACAGTCAGGGTTTGATTTTCTTTTAAAGATACGGCCGGATTTATTCATCTCCTGAGCCATTTAACCAATTGCGGTGTGGTTGTTACTTTTGTACTGGATCAATATCCAGGCAGGCTTTCGCATTATTTGTGAATAATCAGGTGTTTCGGTGGGAGTCCCGATGAAGGACCAGCCGGATATTTGTATACATTTATGGAACAACACAATTACTTTGGGGTAGTTTTTATTATTCGTTAGTGTATTTATCCAGGCATTTTTTTAGGTTAGTAATTATAACTGGGTGTATTGGTTTAAGTCCCGGTGAAGTGCCAGCCGGATATTTGTATATATCTATGGAACCACTTAACCGCTTTAAATGTAGTTTTTTTAGAATATTTATTCAAGCAAGTTTTAGCATGATTTAATCATGTTTTGTGTTGTGAGTCTCGGTGAAGGACCAGCCGGATATCTGCCAACAACTGATTCCGAAGTTAATTCTATCTTGTAGGATATCAACCAGGAAAATTGTAGTATGATAGACCTAGGTCTTGGGGTTCGAATCCCTGTTAAGGTTTCGGATGGATGTTGTGTATATTTTATCTAGGATATTTATAACCACATAAGCAATTGTAGCGGTTTTGTTTCAAATAGGCTTACGTAGTTTTTATATCCAGGCAGGTTTGAACATTAGTTTAATCAGGTGTTTTGCTGTGAGTTCCTGGAAATACTGACAGGCCTAGCTATAATGGATTTTGTGGATTAGCCGGAAGGTGAAATTCCGTTCTTCCGTGAAGGGGATGATAAAATCCAGAGTGAACTATAGGAGAATATTTATAACTAACATAATCTTAACTATTTCAACCATGTTTACTACTAATTAATGGGGGATAGTGATTAAAAAGATACAAATTAAAGGTGATGTAACCACATTTTCTTGGAGGAAAGTTGGAGAACAATTTAAGAAAACATGTCTCAATATTCCCAGCCAGGACTAAAACCCTGTTTCATCCATCACTAAAAATGGACCATATAATTTTTTTTCTGTCCGCATGAACACCGAAGCAGTATAATATACATTATTTACCGTATTTCCTAGAATATTAATTTTACTTTGTAATTTTGTTTAATATAAGATATTAAATATTTTATTTTGTCAGTGTGTCGAGCAGATATCACACTGGTCTATAATCTATTATTAACTCGGGGCTTTCTTCTTTAAGTTCAATCAATAATGTTTTTACCAAACTGAGATTATCAACAACTCTCAGACCCACCCCGGTGGCGTAGTTAGCTAACGCGCTAGTTTAATGCTTAGCTCGACTGACAAGTATGTGGAGATCGAGTTTCTAATATCACTCGGGTTAACTAGGGTAGTTTTTCCTAAGTGGTTTTACACTCTCCCTCCAGGCAAATGTGGGTTCCCTTCCTCTAACTCTAACCTTTCCAATTCCTAACCCATTTGAGTAATTAGTACTTAGGCGTATTACCAAAACGGGTAGTAAGACGCGGTGCTAAAAAAAACAAAACAAAAAACCTACCTTCAAAAATTGCTTTAAACACTCTTTCCTTGTCCTATTGATTTAAGATTGACTATATGAACAGTAATAATAATAATATTTAGCACCGCATCTTACTACCCTTTCGGGTTATACGCTTTAAGTACTAATTAATCTAATGGATTAGGAATTGCGAAGGTTTAATTAGAGGAAGTAAGCCTACATTTGCGTGGAGGGAGAGTGGAAAACCATTTAGGAAAATTATTATTATTAGCACCGCGTCTTACTACCCGTTCGGGTTATACGGACTTACGTTAATGTGTAATGATAGGGTGATTGTGGGATGAAATGGAGGACCTACAGTTTAACGTGGAATCCGAACCACGGTGGAGGTCTGGCATTCCACACATTCACAAGATGTCTTGTTAGAGGTGAAGGAAGGGTTTGGAAATCAGATAAATCTGTGCCTAGACCAAGGATTGAACCCCGGACCCCAGCACAGAAGTCCGACACCTTACCCATAGACCACCAGGTCACCTTTTATGAGTATTTAACGCCAAGGCTGAATAGTTATACAATATTGGAACTGTATTAAATATTAAAAGATAAATAATTCGTTTTTCGTGGGTGTGTTAGAATCTATTGGGGTAAGGGGGAGGGAATCTTCAAAGATGTGCCTACAAATTTACTGAACATAATTATGAATCTAAAATAATATTATCATGGTGGTTAAAATAAATTTCCACCTATGGGAAAGATGGAAAATGACAAATAGAAAAATAAATAAATATTTTATTTTGTGGGGTTTAAATCACTGTCTCCTATGACTGTTTAAATATTCCATGAATACATATATTTTTTATTTAAGAATATACTGTACACAGGCCCACCTACAAGACTATATAAAAAAATTAAAGTAAATTTTATATTAGTAATGCTTTGATAAAACTTTTTAAAGAAAGTATAAAATGTAAACCTAATAGAATATAGAATGTTTTGAAAAACTTGAATGATTATATTAGATTAAAGTTATCGTGAGGTTAAGACTATGGTTGTAAAATTACAAAATTTAACTACAGTTCAACAAAGGAAGAACCTTACTTGACAGACAGAAAAATTACAATATCTACTTTAATGTATTTATACATAAATTCAAGCAATCCCTATCTGTTAATAGATAGTATCAACAATAACAATAACAAATCTTAATAATATTGTAAAATGTTATCAATGCTTATCACAAAAAAGTATGTTATTATTTTCTAAAATATATCTTCCTGTGAAAATTAAGACGATAGCAGATAAAACGGGTTTCAAACTGAATAAAGATTTAGTCGTGGGCTAGCCAGGATCTTTTCTATTTTAATATAATTAAAGCCTGATTCATACATCGATACCAAAATTAATATACAATTTGTCTAAGACTATAAACCTCAGGCCCACATCGGTGAGTATGCGGACTGAATATCAAGTTAGTCTGGTTTGGTCTGCGGGTGACGGGGAGGTTTGAGGCTAGAATTCCAACCGGGAGTAACATCAGCGGGTTTCTCTAAATAGTTTTACACTCACCCTACACGAAAATGCGGGTATATTTCCTCCAAATTCTGTTTCCCTCTTCCCTACCGTATAAGACGTATATTATTATTATTATTATTATTATTATTAGCACCGCGTCTTACTACCCGTTCAGGTTATACGCCGCTGTACTAATTACACTACTATGTTAGGGATTAGGTAGGTTAAATTGAGAGGAATTGCATTGCATCCGCATTCGCCTCGGAGGGAGAATGGATTACCATTTAGGAATAAACACCCTCAATGAACCCAACCAGGATCGAACCTCAATCTCCCCGTCTTCAGCAATCTAGTCTATTGCGGGAATAGCGCCTTATACCATGTGGTAACCGATGTGAGTCCAGCCACATTTAATTACACTAAATTGTTAGGGAGGATAGATATATAATTTAGAGAAAAAGTACCTTCATTGGCGTGGAGGGGGAAATATAAGCCACTTAGTAACAAACATGCCAGGGATTCGATCCCTAGACCTCCAGATCAGAGGAAAATCAGACTAGAAGAGCCTGACATACAGTCCACGCGCCCACCGATGCAAGAAACTGGCAGAATCAAACCCAAGCCTGACTCAAGATTTTCTAGAGTGATCCTGGCTATCTTGGTGTGCAAGAGTTCACACTAGAGAAAGGGTGGATATGGTGACAGGGGGTGGGGTTGGGGCTTAGAGGGGTGCAATTACCGAGCTTTCATGCAGTGGCCAGCGTTTTGTTGCATGCTGGGTCTGCTCTGACGCGCAATGCAGTAGAACTGACCCCCTTTCCCTTAGAACTCCCTTCCCCCTTGTTCCCAATCTCTCACAACACGCAACATGGCACCCTCTCCTTCTTCCGTCTAGGTGTGACTTGACACCCCTCCCCTCTCACTACCCTGACTACCCTAATAGTTCCTTAGCCCCTTTTCTCAACCCTGCTGGAGGTGACCTTACACCCCTCCCCTCTCACTACCCTGACTACCCTCATAGTTCCTTTTCCCCTTTTCTCAACCCTGCTGGGGGTGACTTTAATCCCATCCCCTCTACCTACACCTTTCAAACTCTCTCACTCTATCATTGCTCACTCCTTCTCAAGAGGGGATTTAACATCCTCACCTTCCCTCCCCTACAAATATTTACTTTATTACCAAAACTTCCTCCTTCTCCATCGTTGTACAACTTGAGACAGTCCAGGGACGACTCATAGGTGTTTACCAGGGCTAGAAGAACTTAATAGAACTGTAGGCCTATAGTAAACTTTTTTCCTCCCACTCAATATAAATTTTACCAACCACATACGACATATTTTAACTAGCAAGTGTTTGAAGAGTCCATTCACCATTGAAGTGGCGGTAACTGACAGCTAACAGAAGATGTAAAAACGGCTAAAAGAAAAACATAATTAAACACAAATTGTTTGTTGTGAAAGTTTTGATTGTGAAAAGTAGCAACTCAACATATTATGGTCTTGTTTATCATATGGTTTGGTGATTGGATACAAGTAGCCTTTGCTATGTGCCACCACCACTCCTACGGTGGGTGACTAGACTATACATTATTTTTTAAAGGTCAAAGCTCGCTACCGAATGAAAGGAAATATCCAGCTCAGGCAACAATCCACGAGCCGCCGCCGCCGAAGACATTCTTCATCATCAACAAATCATCGCTAGCTTAGTTGCAGCTGGGGCCCCACGTAAAAAACTTTATCTGACATCTCAAAAAGCTATTGGATCTACTTTTATGTAATAATACGTCAGTTCACCTGCTATGCGGTCGACAATTTAAATAGAATGTGTAGCTATTACATTTTGATTCATTTAGTGTTTTTTTAAATATAAATATACTGTGTGGATACTTCCCCCCCCCCCCCCCCCCCC
>CABFVX010000174.1:106103-138090 GCA_902151425.1 Timema shepardi | reverse complement strand
CCCCCCATAGTTGAGCCCTCGCAGAAAAGACTCACTTTAACAATTATTTAATCAATTTTCCTTTTTTTCAAATTTAGCCATTATTAATATATTTACCATTTTATTTGAGCTATTCATTACATTTCATTATATTCAACCAGTTTTGGTTTTTAAATACTCATTAAAAACCTATGATTTGGCATTCTAGAATATATATCAGCGAAGGGAGTGTGCAAGGATAGGGAAGTGTTGAGAAAGTTAGTAGGATGGATAAAGTACGGAGCTATTTTTGAGCTTTATGAACAATTTCTTGCCTACCCTGTAAGGGAACGGCGGGATTATGTTCTGATCATAGTGTGTTTTCTCCAACAGCACACAAGATGCTCCTTAAGTCCAAGTCAAGACGATTTCTATTAGTTGAATTTAATAAAGTTTGTTTTGACATGACATTGAATGACATGGCTGTCGAAATATTATTGATTTAAAAAAATTATACCCATTTGTGAAATGTTTTATTTAATGATTACTTTATTCTCGTCTGCGTGCCACCCTTATCGTGTTCACATGTCACCCAGTGGCATGCGTGACGTAGATTTTCACTACCTGTTTTAAGCCATCAGGCTTGCGATATATCGAGCTACTCGATAATGGCAGAGGTCAAGGTTTGTATCTCAAATGGGTTGCATAAGGGTCTGGTTTCCATACATGTGATATATCACTGTGGATTTAACATACCCTCTCCACCCTTATGAAGGTGCCTTCTCTACGAATACTCTTCTCATAACTTATATCATAGTTTAAATCAATGTACCGCAAACTTTACGGTACACTTAACAAGCCTAAAATTTCGCGGCCCACTGTTTTGTTTTGGGAAGGCGCTGTGGCAGTAGAAAATGTATTGCGTACCCAGGCCAACGGTTGCACGGTAAATCATAATTAGGGAAGTAGACATTTATTTTTAGGTTTAAATGTTCCAATACTAGAGGCTTAAGTTCTTTTTTCCGTTTCCGCTTACTTAATTGTAAACATTTCGTTCAAACCATTAATAATTTGACTAAACCATATCTATAACTTCGTGCGAAAGCTTTTGATTTTGTCAGATATATTAAAAATATAAGTACGAGTAACTAGGACGAGGCATGGCTGCACTCTGAGTTGTGGCCATACGACACACCTAATTCACCGCCGCGGTACACTAGTGTGCCACGACACACGGTTTGTGGAACACTAAAATAAGCCATTATAGTAACCCTTGTGTTTAAACGTAGGCTATGTATGTACTTTTTGAAACACTGAAATAAGCCATTATAATAACCCTTGTGTTTAAACGTATGTGTATGTACCAATAAAATAGAAGTAAATTTAGAAAGAAAAAAAACTCGAATGTAAATTTTATGGCTCCCTCTTCTCTACTCCCTTTCTAAGGACCATTTACAGAGTTAAAAAAAAAAGGAGGGGACGACTCTTTACCCCTCTACAGATAAGATGGACGGGCATGGGGGTGAGCAGTATGTAAATATTATTCATGTAAAAGATTCCATCATTTTGACGGTGAAGCACTTTTAGGATTAAACCAAGGAAAACCGCTCAGTTGGTCACTTGGTATAAGCAGTCCTTATTACAATGGACTGGACTGTTGGTAACTGAGATATCAAGGTTAGAATTATTATTATTATTATTATTATTATTATTAGCACCACGTCTTACTACCCATTCGGCTTATACGCTTATGTACTAATTAAGCTAATGGTTTAAGCGATTAGAAAGGTTATATTTATAGAAAGTGTACTAATCTTTGCGTAGAGGGAGAAATAAAAACCATTTAGGAAAAACCACCATCAGTACATCCGACCGAGATTCGAACCTTGATCTCCCCGTCAAAGGCAGTCTAGTCTGCTGAGAAAGTAGTGCGTTAGACCAAGCGGCCACCAAAGTGGGTTTTATCCTAGCTATTCCCACTATCACTCAATGCAAATGCGGGTAAATTTCCTCTAGATTCAACCTTCGTAATCCCTGATCCAATAGTGTATTCATGTCTGGTAGCAGGTGTAGAGCCCCTAGCTGATAATGTACACCCTTTAGATCTAAATCAGATGTGTCAAACTCGTTTGATTATGAGGACCAGATTGAACACTAAAAATACAATATTATCACTAGTTTAAAAAAAAAGTAAAATCAATTTTAATATCCTCACTAATACTTAAAGAATATTAAAAATGTATTTATAAATAAAATAAAGCTAGGGTGTGAGTCTTAGGCTTTAACTCTTGTGCTGAAGTAACTTTCGTATTTGATAACAAATGACCCGACTCCGATACCCTATCCTACCCTACCCTATGTGAACAAAGAGGTAGGGATACAGAAATAATGTGTGCGTTAGGTAAAATATTTGTTTTTATAAAGCTTATTATGATGTATAAAAGTTTATTTAATAGATAGCCACTAAATATTTAATATCAGCATTGTTTTTTTTAATTACTTGCTATCTCCATAAATATGTTATGCGTGGTATGAATGACATGTGAATGTGTGTAGTATGGTTGTATGTACTAATTTTTTATCTATCTCTATAGTTTGTTTATTTATCTACGGGTACTTTACAAATTTATTTTATTTTAATATGTCCATTAATATACATATTTGTGATTTTCTATGTGGCCAATATCTTTTTTATTATTATTATTCTGTATGTACCAATATTATAATTAGTTTTAAATTATCATATAAATAGAATTTAAAGTATTAAATGAGCATTTTAAGTGGTTAGGTGTAAGAAAAGGCGATGGCCTTAACTTCAGCCAAATAAAGACGACGTTATTATTATTATTAGTATTATCTATAGTAGAAGAGGTGTTGACAGCAGCAGAAGATTTTATATTGCAAAAATTGGATAAAGTAGCTAATGCCAACCAATATTGAAATTATTATTTATAATATATTATTACAAAGAATATAATTTGTATTATTAAAACAATATTTTCTTAATAATACTATATAATAAATAATAAAAATTAATATTTTAAAATAATAATCTTTATTTTCTTAAATAATTATTATCATTTTTTTAGTAATACTATATTATCCATAATTGTTTCCAAATAGGTTAACATTAGTGACATCCAGCCAATGTTTGCAATAAAGAGCCTTCTGCTGCTATCACTCACTACCTCTCCTACCGTAGATAGGGTGAAGCTAAATAGGTCGCGTGTCTGCCTACCGAGTTCCAAGGTCATGGTTTAGAATAACAGCGTGTCCAAAATATGAATCATTGGTGAGATGTTTGTTTCCCCCTTTCATAGCGTTGAATTAACGGCAGGGGCTGAGTATGGTGTGTGCTATATATTCATGTTAGTTTATAAATCGTATTCTCACATAATAAATCGATTCAAAAAGTGCACGTTAAATCCATCAAATTATTATCATCATCATCATCATCATCATCATCATCATTATTATTAATAGTAAAAAAGATAACTAGTTCATATCTGTATTGCAAATCGTGATATCTCAGGTGTTTGTTCCTTTTCATAGAAGAATAAAAAATGTTCACCTACTCATGGGCTGGCAAATATTGCACATGCTTAGTGTAGAAATTTTACAATGTCTGAAAATCGATTACACGTGCTGAATTTCCCCCAATGGGACACATTTTAAATTGACATAATCAAAAATTGTGTATTCATACAACATTTATAAAAAAAAAAGGTTAATTGTGTCGTTGGTTCATCAAAAGATCTGCGGGGACGCACGAAATCATGGAGCGGGCCACATGCGGCTCGCGGTCCGTACATTTGACATAACTATCTACATGATAAATTGAAGGGAAAATTTAAGCGATGCTGATAAAATTAGGCTAAATAAAAAGCGAAAACCATTGATTTAAGTGGTAAGTCTTACGTCTATATGAGCATAGCTTGATCCCGGTTACTGCTAATGAAGATATTTAATATTTGTAGATCCGTTCGTCCTTTTATCTAGCTAGTAAATATCTAAATGCTAAGACTGGGTGTGTTTTTGTGTTGTGACTACATGATTTTAGCACGAAATACTTATGTCACAGTTCATAGCAAGGACCTAATAGTTTTAATTTAGTTTAGTTCTCTATATTTCTCTTGTAAAATGAAGATGATTTTTGACAATTGACTTTTTTTTCTCAATGCAGAAATAAAACCAAAACAAAAAATAAAACCGTAAATTCCAAGAAACACTTAAATTTGTTGGGGCTTTTTTTTTCTTCGACGTATTCTAGTTATTGCTGATAAATTAGATCAATAAGACGCACATGTTTCGATATATCTTTTGGGCAGTTTTTTGGCCGACTAAGCGGACTTGATCAGATGTAGTTAACTAGCTTGTAAGTTGAGCAATGTTTCTGTAAGTATGTTTAAAAAAAACATGTTGAATGCCTTAATATTAAAATATGACACTCAGGGAGATCTGAGTCATTCGTACCGAGCCTGTTTTCACAGGACGTTGAGACTAGATTTTAGTCTCACCATAATTCGAGCTAAGTCTCTCAAATAATTATCTCTTGAAGAACAATTTATAAAAACTATCAAACCATGCCGAGGTCTACTTTTATTGTTGTACTTCACCCCGATGATTTATAGCTTGCATTCTGAATTTAATTTCTTTCTTTCTGTCTGTTTTGAACAAATGTGAATTGAAAACAAAACAAAAGAAAAATGACGAAGCAGAACTGTTTATTTTACAACAAAACTTTCCTATACATACAACTGTTCTGAATAAAGATAAAGTTCCGCCTCTCTTTCTCTCTCTCTCTCGGATTGCAAGTTTTATTGGTATTCCCCCTTCTTTTTGAAAACAGACTCAACCGTTTCAGGAATTTCATCAAGAGGTTAAACTCCGAATTGGGAATTCAACTAAAAGTCTCCTCTTTCTATGTAAAATGTCAAATACCTAAGTTTATTGAAGCCTAACGATGTAAATAATAAATTAAATCAACTTACTCGCATTTAATAACTAACTTACCCACTTAGGTGGCCGCATGGTCTAAGGCGCTACTCTCACAATAGAATGGACTACCAAAGGCTGGGATATCGGGGCTGATCCCGGTCGGGTGTACCCAGAGTGGTTTTACATTTTCAATCCGCGAAAATGCGGGTATACTACCTCTAAATTCAACCCTTATAATTCCAACACATTACTACAATTAGTACATAGGCATACATCGCAAATGAAAGGGTTCAATTTTTTTTATTAATACTAGACCTACGTTAAACACAAGGCTTATTAGCGGTTTACTCTAAGGGATAGCTGTGAGTTGGGATGATTGGAGGGAGTGCACTCACATTAGTGTTGGGAGGTCTGGCGACCAAAGGGCCCCCACGCCCAATCCACTTGCGGGGGTAGGTGTAGTGTAACAGTCAGCGTACTATTGCCGCATAGTGAGCCGGGGCACCGTCCCACTGAAACTACATATCCTAGCGCACAGGCGATGTGACGTCCTCAAGCAGGCGAGGTAAGATGGTGGAAATAAAGAAACGGTAATACTGTGAATTCTGCTACTCCGGTATCAAATAGGGGCCTACAAGTTTATCTCCAACAATACCTGCCCATACATTGATGATGAATCGATGTTGATAGGCATGACCATCCTGCATCCACGTGCTGTGCTGGTCCCATTTTACCAGTCTCTCAGCAATGCAACTCCAATCGGCGAAACATATTAACACTTGGGTGCCGTCTGTTGGGATAGCAATCAGCGTACAATCGTGCAGCAGGCCCAGATTGGCTGTTTGATACACTCATGACCATTTCCATATTCCAATATTCGACGTGTGTGTACTCCATGGCCTATTTGACACTACTGAGCTCAACTCTTTACCTAGCTCTATACCTTACCACCGACTCATAAGATAAGGCACAGCGTTGCCACAAACCTATTTCTTCTACTGTTTCCAAAACTTTCATGAAGCTTCTCTCGGGAACTGAGGGCCTAACGTATCTTTTACCAAAGAGTATTTTCTACTTAGTTTAGGGCACAGAATCGTGTGGTCCAGTCCATATCCGCGAGTTATCAGACACTCTCTACATATATATAGGGTGGAGTCGAAACAATTTGACGATTCCTGAGAATTAGTACTTAAATGAAAATTAAATATTTACCAGATAAATAAAAGCAAACTATATACCTACTACACTTTTTATTTTTTGGAGATAATGTCACTCAAATGTGCTCCAATAGACGTAAGGCAAAACCTCAGTACGCTGTCCATCACTTTGCTCAACATAAGTTGTCTAATTGTTTAGGGTGACCTGGCGGTCTAGGGGTAAGGTGTCAGACTTCTGTGCTGGGGATCCGAGGTTCAATCCTCGGTCCCGGCACAGATTTATCTGATTACCAAACCCTTCCTTCACCTCTGACAAGACATCTTGTAAATGTGGGGAATGCCAGGCCTCCACCATGGTTCGGATTCCACTTTAAACTGTAGGTCCTCCATTTAATCTCACAATCACCCTACCATTACACATTAGCTTAAGTACGTATAACCCGAACGGGTAGTAAGACGCGGTGATAATAATAATAATAATAATAATTATTATTATTAATAATATTTATTATTATTAATAATAATAATTATTATTATTAATTATTATTATTATAATTATAATTATAATTATAATAATAATCTAATTGTTTCCACCCCACCATATATATATCCCTGAAGAGATGAGGTAAATGATGGGATGAAAGCTTAAGTGTTGTGAGTATGTAAATCAAAAAGGGGAGACGTATCAGGAAAAAGTAAGCAAGCACTCTGGCAGAGTGAACTGCATTCTGATTTAAATAGGAAGGAATATTTTCGACAGTTATACATGTTACGAAAATCATTTTCATATATTCGTACGTCAAATCATATGAAATGTAACTATAACTTTGGATGGATAAAATCGATAGTGATGAAATAATACTACTAATAAAGTAAAATGTTATCAATGTTGACCTTGAAAATACAGGTTTTTATTTGATAAAAGACGCTCCAAAATGTCCATTCGTTAAAAAAAGATCTAGATATAGCCGATATTCTCCGCCTCCCAGGCTGTGGCAATTGCTAATCCGTCGAACACAATACGTTACTACTACTCGCATCAATGGTCTTGCCGACTAAATGTAAAGCTAATATAATCTAGTTTGCTAGTCGGGCTTAGAATCTGGACCGTATGTACTGAGGATGGCTTTTACCTAAATGAGTTTATAATCTATTTCTCTACACGCCGATAGGTGCGAGTACATTTCCTCCAAATTCTACCTTTCTCATCACTATTCCATTACTGTAGGCTCTATATGTTCACTCAAACACAAGTGCAGAACAGAAACTTAATCACGTGACTAACACTAACCAATCAAAAGATTCCCGCGCCATCAGCGTGAGCTACTTTACTTTATCTAGTTCAACGAGTTTCAGCTTGTTAGTTCCTGCTCTAGAATTTCTGCTCGATAGACCTAAAAGAATTGTAGGACTAACCTACTCAAATAAGTGAGCATTCACTGTAAAGCTAAATACAAGCAGACAGCTTCGTCGACTGTTGTGAGAATATTTAAAATAACTCTTTAAGATGGAAAATGTGTGTGTCGATGTGTTGAGTTGTGTCATGACATGTCCATGTAATTTTATTGCTAAACTAGCTGAATGCCCGTTATTCGCACGGAATATTGTGTTATTATTTATTTTTGGATGAAAATGAGGAATTTTTGTTTGGAGCTTAATGGCATGCTTCTTAGAGAAACACAGCGAGGAGGTGATCATGTATCGTTTCTCATAAGGAGTTTTATTTTCGGCAGGTCCCCTTGCCTACTGCCTGGAGAGTTATCAGCTGAGCGCGGCTGGACAGGTCTCCCCGCCACCACAAACCACCCCGGGTCGGGCCGTCTCACTCACACAGACACTACAAACACCACAACATTCAGCAAAATATAAATTACAGACTGCCACCGTCTCTTGGAGTTGCATATTAAAACGTAATTACATATTTTAATTAATTGTCTGTATTAATTTTTTCCACCCTTTGGAAGGATTACGGGGTTAAATTAAGTGCTATATTTTTTCGGGAACATTATTAGAATAAACCTATCGGATCATTACCATCCAAACGCTTAAAAAGAGTTTATAAAGCAATATTGTTGATTAGGGTAGCTACCCCAATTTCACCCCCTTAATCATAAAACATCAGATTGAAAGATCTTTAATCTTCCTAATTAGCTCTTATAAGGAACATCTGTGCCAAATTAAAACCCTATAGAGTCATGGGAAGTATGAGAATTAGTTTGGAGTGTGTTAGTCAGTCATGACTTTCACTTATATACTCATATATATATATATATATATATATATATATAAGAATGTTTTAATTTTTACAAATTGAAAATAATTTGTTTGTATTTTATAGGTAAGAGATTTTTGAAAATTTAAAATTTGTTAAAAATATGTTAAAATTCGCATTTAAAATGTATATATGAATAGTGTTCATTGTGATTAATAAGATTATGTGTTTGTTTTTCTGAGGGAAGCATACTTAAGACTAGTTTACTGAAATATTATTTTTGAAATGTTTGTTCCAAGCTACTGTGTGAGAAAGTGTGTGCGATTGTGTCGTACCATTTATTTATTTCCTTTCGTAGTGAGGGTGCTATAAAAGGACTAGTCTGAATGATAAGTCAGGATTTGGTCGCATAAAATCACCCCAACGCCACGAGACAATGTTGAAACCTCTCTCTAGAATGTTGTTTAGAAAACCTGGGTTGATCGTGGTGGTTCAATAGAAGGGACAGACATTTCTTTGTTTTATAGCTGTTACATAGGTGGCACCAATTTAAACATTTCCTGTAGGCAACTTTGTCAGGATGCCCTGTGTAATTGCCGAAGCCCTAAAGCGGGTCAGACACGTGCTTTTGCCACATAGCTTTCACAATCAGACCCATAGACGTATAATATAGTTGCTCCGCGGCCCTGTGGCAATACGCGCATTCTCGTAAATCCATTCAAGGGAGGTCAGAAATTCAATCGAAAGATAAACTGAGGCTAAGTCATTTTGTGTATTAACCTACGGTTTGTTTTTAGAAATAAAGATACTATACCTTTAAATTAACGTTATTATTTGCATGTTTTAGAACCCATCAAACCACAGCAGTGGGCATGTAGTTTTGTTCTGTCTGGTTTGATAATTGTTTGGAAGCCAGATTTCGAATTCCAACCGGGTGTACTAAGGGTGGCCTTTCCTAAATATTTCCCAACGCTTCATCAACAGAAATTGAGTGCATCACTTATATATTCTACCTTCTTCATCATTATTCTACAATCTTAATTAATATATACACACACGTACAGCCAGAATAGATATTAAGATGAAGTATTTTTTCAAAAATTAATACTCTAAGAAAACATTCTAATAAATAATAACTCGCTGAATAAGAAATACAAATGCCTGGTTATAAAAGTTATGAAATTGTGACGATAAATCTTTGTAGATCTTTGTAGATCCTTTATCCTTATCTTTAAGACGTATCTTAGCGCTCTCTCAATATGTGTTTTTTGTGTGTTTGTTTTACGAAACAATCCTTACCAGAGATGAAAATATGTAGGATATATAGCTAAAGTTAAAATAAACCAACTATCCTGCATTATGTAAACCATTTGTTGGATCTATACACCGCATTATACAGAGACCTTTTGTAATATATCACTTAGGCATGAGGCAAAAACACCTATGGTTTTTAGAAAACATTTTTATTTAGCAATGAGAAATCAGTTAATACTGTATAGGGGGTTTCAACTGTTTTACTTTATCTCAATCCCTAAGAAAGATAAGTCTTGCAATCTTAGAAAATATATGGAACTCAAGATTTTGATAACCTTCAACCACCTAAAAATAGTCTAATCGAATTTTGTAAATCTAAGATTCTGTTCTTTCTACCAAAATCCTACTATAGTTCAGAGTTTAAATAAACAAACGTATAAAATACGGTACGTAAACTCTTAAAACACTGTGTGAACTTGAACCTCGGACTTTCAGATACTAGTACATAATGAACGGCGTTTCAAGGACAAAGCGCTTAAGGCGTGCTACTTCGGAGCGTAACATAAGGAACGCGCGTGGTTCTTGCAGGATTATTAGGAGACTCAAGTAGACTCTTGGGGCCGTTCATGTGTCTGTTATGAGGGCCCGTTGAGCGGAGGAAAGATTGGCCCAACGGGTTCCATCTTCCCCTTCCCCTCTTCATACCCTATCTCTCATATGCTAACTAGGAGCCACAATAATGGCCTCCATTGCTCTCATTTTCCGCAGAGCTTAATCTCAGATGATAACGCCAATGGAACTTAAAAATATATGAAGTTATAAATATAGCTGTATTTATTGAAATCTAATCTCGAATCAGAGTCTTAACATTTATTTAGAATCTCGAATCCCTATTTGAATCTTCGAATCTTTACATATTATGTAAAATTTATGTTAAAGTGGAGATGTATAAAATTAAATAAAAATAAAAGTTATTTTAGTCTTGGTGCCACAGACAAATGCTATTTTGTTTGTAATGTCTCTTACGTCATTAGCAAAAAATATAACATTAATTTTTGTAAATTAATTATATTTATAAAATTTGGTCCTTTTTGTGATTTTGATATCCTCCCAACGACACAACTCCTTTTACCAATTACTTAAAACTTTTATATTGTGTAAAGATCTTTATAATTATTGTATTCAAGATGATTTTTTGAAATTTTTAAGAATCTCGAATCTCTCGAATACCGCTATCGAGTTAAGGCGTCTGATGAAAAACGTAGGAAAACAAGTGTCAAGTGACGTCATAGCTTTTAAATAATAAGTACTTATAACGTTTAAAAATCAAAGTCCCTTTCTAGTTTGTCCACACGGCGAACTTACCTTGAGCGAGTCGGGTAAGTGCTTCTCTAGAAACTCTAGGATTTCTGGAAGTTCTTCTTTTCGAGCTAATCGGAAGTTCTTGCCCTCGGACACTAATTCCATTTCTTCGCGAGGCAGCACATGAAAAAGAAGAAGAAGATAAATTATAAATGACACACATTTGAAATACGGTAGTGCGAAGAAACCAAATTGGGGTTAAATAAATTCTTAAATATTAAAACACTTAGAGCATTGTTTCCCAAACTGTGGAATGCGTATCCCCAGAGGTACTCGAAGGATTTCAGGAGTCACGTGACGTAATACTGAGCTTTATTAAGGCGGTAATGTGAGAGGTCAGTGTCATTGCAGTTTTAATAGAAAACATTTTTGTGGCCAAAATAAGTTACGTATTACTCCTGTAGAAACATAGAATTCCGTTTTCTTCACATGGTGATATAAACAGTTGTTGAATATCTCTCTTCAGAATAGCATCATTAGATAATAAACTTTTTCAGCGAAGATAAAAAGTTGTCATTAAATTCCAGGACCCTCTTGACAAATATTTAATAACTGTGGATATCACCTTATTAGTCAAATTAAACTTTATGTTTCTACTGGAGCAATATTTTATTTATTTTGACCAAAAAAAGTTTTGCTATAAAAACATCAAAAACACTTGCCTTTTCTTGCGTTCCCTACACCCCCAACCAAATCATATCTTATTTTTTGATAGTATTAAGTCTGATTATTAATTTAACTCATCTTTTAGTGTGAGATCATGGACTTCAATGGTCTCTGATTCCATTCTCGTAGCTTTGCTTACCCTTAAAGGCTTTGTAAAAATTTGAAAAATATCTTATAGTTTACAAGAGAGCAGGCATTTGTTTTTTCTTTAAAAAAAATTTCTGGAATTGGTACGTTTGAAAAAGCCAGGGGTGATTTACTATCAATATTTTGGGAAACACCGACTTAAATAGTTCAAAGATTTCAATAACTGAATGTTTATTAAACTCCAGATATACGGACATAGAGGGTTGAGAAAAGTATAGCAATGAAGTATCGTGTCTTGTTTGGGACAAAAACTAGCCCATCATCTGACAACTCTTGCAATAGTTACATGATATCAGTGGAAAGCAAGATATGTGTGATTCAGAATCGTTATGGTTTTAGTTTGTGACAAAAATAAAAATCCGCCACCCTTAGATTATTGTATAGTATACACTACGTTTACCCAGTATTGTAGCATTAGTCTTACCTTGCATTATTACATTATGGTCCTATATAATTAACCACATCATATTGTAACCAAGCAAGGTAAGCATTCTGGTTTTTGGAGTAAAAAAGATTCACTGGGTGTTCTTTATAAGTTAACAATCTTATATATAAATGTAGACTTCTACTACTCTGGTCCTATCTTAGAAATTACGCCTTCATGGAACCAAGCATCGTATTAAAAATAGCGTGTCTGGACTACATAAATATGTGCCTAGGTCTGTGGAAATATTAGTCAGTATTAATGTACCATCGTCCAGGGGACGCCTTAAAGTACATTACTAATCGTACATTCTTTCCATAGAGGCTCTGTCCATGTCCCGATAAGATGGGATGATGGTGTTAGTGAGTTTGAGGGTGTGGAGCTAGTGGAAACACTTAAACCTAACTTAAGCCTAATTTACCAAATCCCGGTGACCATGAAAATTATTCCCCTTTTGAGAAAAATACGCCAGTACCAGCCGGAAATCGAACCCGGGACCTTTAGACCAGCATAAAGGTCAGACCACTATACCACGAGACCAGTCGCCAAGCATGGTAATAAAGAAATACACTGTTCACAATATTTTGTAGTTTTACAATGAGATCCCACAAACAGTTTGACCCGCCTCTGTGGCGTAGTTGGCTAACGCGCTAGTCATGTTGAGCTCGACTGCTGAGAACGGTGAGATCGAGGTTCGAATCTCGGTCGGGTGAACTTGAGGGGAGCGGGTTCCTAAATGGTTTTCCACTCTTCCTTCACGCAGATGCTGGTTCACTTCCTCTAATTCAACCTTCCCAATTCCTAATCCATTAGAATAATTAGTACTTAGAGCGTATGTCCCGAACGGATAGTAAGACATGGTGCTAATATTATTATTATAACAAACAGTCTGAATTAATTATGATTATATTAAAACAGATAATTTTAAAAACAATTACTCAAAATTGCTGAGCTATAAAGGGTAATCAAACAACATAAATAAATAAAATTGGGTTAAGGTTATAAATATTTTATAGCTAAAAATTGATTATATAAATAAATAAAGTTAAAAGTACAAAAAAACTTGTCTTGTCTGTTTTTACTGTGGTAGGGTGTTTTATGTTCAAATTACGGCCTTATATAGTGGGGTGATTTATTTACTAAATCGGTAACTACTCTCCTGCCCCGCAAATCAGAGTAAAGCACTTTCTATAAATCTCTCACCTCCAGCCCTACATCAATAGTATAAATATGCGGACGGGTAGTAAAGATCGGAATTTGAACTAATGGTTGTGGATGTCAGAAGTTGTCTGAGAGATTCCTAAATTATCGGAAACTAAAAAATAACTATGGAAATATGTTCTCAAATAGGACGGTAGGATTTTTAATTCTTTTAAACACTGGTAGAGAAGATTTTAATCTTGCCTACCTTAATTTATTCCTTCGTCTATGTGTGTAACAATAAGATGCAAATGAGAGCGACGATGTTTTAAGTTTTATCTGAAGTCACCGCCCGCTAGGTAGAGTGCGCTAGTGTCCCGAGTGTTGGTGACTGCGTGATGTTAGAAAATACCGCAGCATGGCGTGTCGGTCGCTATCACGCCCTGGAAAGGCTAGGTAGGCAACATGAGACCTAGTTTCGTTAACTAGCCTCGGAAAATTGCTTTTTTTTTTAAAAATAATATTTCATAGCAGCCAATCACGAACATCGACCGAAAGAAATACGGTTAGAAAACACTTATAGGCTATTGGAATAATACCTAACGTGAGAAATGAAAATGATACTACTATTTGCCCTTTGAGGGGAAAAAAAAAGATTTTATAGTTTAGCTTTTATGCTCGCGAGTGTATTACTAACCATCCACGATAATCTAATAACTAAATTAATATTTCTGCATGCGTTCTGTTTCTTGTAATATATTCTTATTAAATTATTTCAGGTATTTAACGTGCACTCTCTGAACTGACTGATTACATCAGCACACGACTTATAGTTAAATTAAACCTAGAACAGACACAACATGCAGCCGCTGCCCGTTAATTTATCACTCTGAAAGGAGAAACCCACATTTTACCAATGATACATTTGTCGGCCATGGCCTTATTCGAACTCCGGAACTGTGTAGGCAGACACGTTACCGACCTAGCTAAGGTGTCGGACTCTTACAATAAATAATTTAACTTTTTTTTCTACCAGTTCACAAGTAGTGGGACGGTTTATGTTTCTTTTGTATTATTGTTTTATGTTTCATTTTTTGTTTTAAACTTTCCTTGGCTTCCTGCCGTTCATTTCTAAATGTTTTGTAAATAGTGTATATGTATTTAGAGCCACGAGAGGCTTATTTTGGATTAGAGGTGAGTTTTAAGATATTTCCACCCCACTACTACCGAGTGTGTAAATTAGCCCAAAGAAGAATTATACAGGTTTTTCTTTTATCCTATTAAATAATTTGACTGATGCTCATCTTCAAGAGCCCCTACGGACTGACTGGTGCTCGTGTTGTTATCACATTTATGTTTTTTTTTAATTTATATTTATACTTAATAATCTATGGTATTGTGAACTCGTAAGTTCATTGCTGCACTTACAAAAGTTCTATCCAGTCCATCTAATTACACCCTGTCTCTTTCAGGTTCATTCTAATGTTATCCTTCATCTAGGTCTTCCCTTTGGTCTCTTTCCATCAGGTTTGTCAGAACACGATTCTAGCTTCTTTCATTTGCGCTACATGACTCGCCCACCGTAATCTGTGAGATTTGACTATCCTAACAGTAATAATATTAATATTGCGCATCTGGCCTACATAAATTATAGCCCAGTAGTGGACAGATTATGCAGTACTAATGTACCGGTTCCCAGGGTACGCCCGAATGTACTTACATCCTTTCCGTGGAGGCTCTTTCTATGTCCCGATGAGATGAGATGATAGTGATAGTGAAATGAGGTTGTGTCACCAGTAAAAACACTTACAACCTAATTTAAGCCCAACTAAACTCTGGTGACCATTGGGGTGATCCACCTTTCTGTACAAATACTCAAGCTACCAAATGGGAATCGAATCCGGGACTCCTAAGCTTGTAACCAGGGGATCAATCATTACACCATAGAGCCGGTAATCATAACAGTGTGTTTTATAAGAACAGGTTATATAACTTATCATTATGTAACCTCCTCCCCTCCCCAGCATTTTCATCTCTATTTGGACCAAACATATTCCTAACCACTTTATTTTCGAACATTTTTTTTTGTCGTGTAAGTTAAGAGACTACGTTTCACAACCATAGATAACAACTGGTAAAATTATTCATTTGTATTGAATATATCATTGATGTTAATTAAAATATGCTTATTAATTAACTAATTAAATATTTATAGTAATTGGTTAAGGATGAATAAAATAAAATTTAAAGGATATGTACCTGAATTTGCGCAGAGGAATATGGGTAAGATATGAAGGAAAAAACTCAGTGCACTCAACGACTGATATTTTAACCCCAACTTCCCCCGCGATAATCATACAAGATGATACTGATAGATTTACCCCCATGCCCGTTAGTGGGGCATATAGTAAATTTGACTTAACTGGTATCCATTGGTTGATAAAACCATGCATATTGATGACAGAATGGTTTGGCCTATCATCAGACTAGAAATAGCTGTTTCTATCTCAGACGACACCTTAAATGATTAAATATTTGTGTTTGATTTCAGTAGCTAAGGGTGAAATGGTATTGATAGGGACGAACATTTTTAGAACTATCTTCGGGAAATGTGTTTAGTCAAATGGGAAAAGTATCAGGAAGTTCGGTCTACCATGGCAACATTTCGCTTTTCGCTACTGGCGTGGGTTCATCATACTACCCTTTGAGTTTTTTTTATCTTTGAAAATTTTCTGGGAAAAAATTGTTAAGCAGGTTTAATTGTTCTCAATTTCCAATTTTTAATGAAGACTACCAAATACTACACCACAGTACTCCTGTATCAAGCTGTGCTATCAACCCTAAGTTAGGTGTTATCCGTGGGGTGAGATGGGCTACTAAGAATTAGGGTTGATTTGCATCTCTTTTAAAAGTTACATTACTTATTTTCGAAGCAAATTAAAATACACATATTTTTCCTGTACATTCTTAAATCTCTGAAAATGCCAAATTTATTGGAAACCAACCCAACTATAGGATAAACGCAATTTACCAATAATATCAAATATTTGTAAAATAAAAACGCACATGCGTCATCTGGCATGTGAACAAAAGCTCCAGTCTTATCCATTCGGGGCTTACTGGTGACGGGGAGGTTGGAGTTCGAATCCCGGCTTGGTGTACTGATACGTTTTAATTTCTTGCTATAAGGTTTCTCACTATATATCACCTCGATCACTTTCACCGCAATTTCTCTGCCCTGTTGGCGGGGGGTTAGCGTGTCCACCCACCGGTAGCGTGTCTGAGAATAGGCCCATACGCGCGCCGCCCATGATAGTCAATCGGCTGGCGCGACCAGACGTCGCCTCTGTGGAATAATAGTAGAAGATTGGGAGGTCGTCAGGGTACAATTCTTGGTACGGTAGTTTATTCAACCAACAATTTGTTCCGTGCTCTGCAGCAGTTCTTTATGCACTCTCTCCTGTATGATCCACGTCTTACCACCCATCCCAAATACCCGCATATTTACACCAAATGAAGGGTCAGGAAAAAATAGAAGGGGTACGAGGAACGTATAAATTAGCGAAAATTTATCACTTGTTTGCCTGGATGTAGAGTAATAAAACTCGTGTAGAAAAAGAAACGCTTCATAGCACCCAATTTGGATTCTAACCCCCTACCTCCCCATCACCTACAAATAGAAAATATGAAATTTGTTCGACTGTCCACCAGTTCGGGTTCTGAACATTTACCAAATATCCATTACTTTAACTCGACTAGTTGGTAATGTATTGTGAAGCGCCCTTAAGGTGTATATTTTTTAGGAAGCTAAATTGGTTCTGGTTTTAGTCCAACAACTAAGCTCTGTCGATATAATTTCTGTCTTATGAGCTAAGGGTCCCAGGTTGAATTATCAACAAATGTATTATTGGTGAAATGTAAGTTTTTCCTTTTACAATGACGAATTAATGGCTGAGGGCTTTAGGTTATGTCTATTCTAGATTTTAGTTAGTTTATAAGTCGTGTGTTGATATAATCAGTCTGTTCAGAAAGTTCAAGTTAAATAACTCAAACAAATGAAATGAAAATATTTTTTCTGGTTCTATTGTTAAAATTAGATGGAATTCAGACAGCTTTAACACATGGATATATTATGATGAAGAAAATCAATATTTTTTTAGAGAAAATATAAGCTCAACTCCATGTCATAATTTAAGGCGCAAAGATTTAAAAAAACACGTCAGATTAGAGTAAACAATTCAGTCTTTCACAATCCTGATGTGTTAGACCTCGTAATCACCGGTTCAGTCTCCTAATTCACTAGCATCGGCTACGAAAACTACGTTTGCTCCTTCTTACAAACAACGAAAGCTATATTCCCGTGGCTAGATCTGTACTCCCCTACTACCTCCCTTTTCTCCTATCAAAGCTACTCCTTCCCTCTCAAAGAGAACTTCACACGCGAAACTCCAACAAAACACCACTGGCATGTCTTTCTTCTATTAGTCCCTGGATCTGTGTTGAAACCATATTAGTTTAATACTTTAATCTACATATATTTTAGAGTAAAAAAAATATTTTATGAAGGTATCGGCATATTTAAACGAGCATGCCTCGGAGCCTCGAGAACCAAGTTCTTTATTTATCAGCCTCGCCTGAGATGGGATTTTACAGTATCTCTCCACGCCTTTTATTTATGTTATCTTAATATTTTTTGGTATCTAATTTTATTTATCTGTACTTCCACGCATAAGAGCGTAGAAGAAGCAAGGCTGAGATGGTATGGTCATGTATTGAGGCTGGGAAACGATAAAATACCAAAGAGAATGATGGACTAAATAGAAGTGATTACAGGAGGGAAAATGGTGAAAGGGAAGAGGAATATGGAGGCATTTCCTTAACTGGCCTGGCCACAGGCTGAATACAGTTGATAGTTATGATGATGATGATGATGATAGCGACGTTTATGTACAGCTAATCTGTCACTAGCCATTAGTACCCGATGAATTCTGAGGGAAATAAAATTGCTAAACATAATGGTATATTTTCGTTTTACGGCAAAATTATGCTCCCTGTGGTTTTAAATGTATTAATAATTAATTTTATTTTGTGCTTTATAATATATTTTTCATTTGTTTAGCTTATGCACAACGCACTAATAAAAGTTACAATAGTGATAAATAAATTAAATTAACATTAATTTAAATAAATTATTATGTTTCTTGTGTTGCTATTTTTTATTCTTAATCTTATTCATAGGTATGTTGAGTCTTTTATATTTTGACATTTTTTAAACCATTAAATGTTTTTTTCATTTATTTCTTGCTATAAAAGGTAAAATTCCAACAATAAAATGTTTTAGATTCTATGTCAAGTCATTTTCCCTAAAGTCTAAATACATAAATGAAACCTATTGTATCTGCTCAAGAAGTTTGTTTGCAACTTTTTTTAAATTTACAAAAGTTTCTGTTATTTAAAGCTGATATAGGCAACATACTGTCCAACACAATTCCAAACATTCCTAGTTATTCCCTAGATTTGTCGTCAGCTATGGTGGGTGAATAAATCTGTTTGAGTATCTAAATTAAAATATATTTTCTATTGAAATAATTTTTCACGCTATTTTTATATAATTACCAGTGAATTTACTCTCTAGTGTATTTTTACTCTCCATCTGATTGATTAAAACAGATAAACCTTTGTTAGCTTTATCATTAACTAATTATAAACAAGGATTTAAAGAAGTTATCTTTGAACTATTTGAACTGCTCTAAGAGGCTATACAGACCTCTCCGTTTCAGCTAAATAATGTTAATGTTTTCTGGTCGTTTTTCTTAGGTTTCACCCTTTACTACCCATCCTGACTTTTCGAATATTTAAAATAGTGGAATAGAAAGTATTATCTGAAATTAAATAAATTTACTTCCATTTGTGCGTTATGAAAGTGGGAATCTATTATTTTTTAACTCACTTCAATGCACCCGGTAGAGAAAACCCGACCTCCCATCACCGGAAATTCCGTCTATTGCGGAGTTGACACCTCAGAACGTACAACCATGGGTGTTTTTTGTTTAATTAGTTATTTCAAAACAAAGGTTATCAATAGATTAATATAATGAACAACACACCTTTTTTAGTAACGAACGGTCTAATGTGTCATTATCTTATTAGACTTGCCTGAGGATGACGGGGAGATCAGGGTTAAAATCACGGCTGGGTCTACTGAGGATGTTTTTATCTGAATGGTTTCTGACTCTCCTTCCACGCGAATGTGGGTAGATTACCTCTAAAATGCTTCCTTCCTCATCCCAAGCCCATTAGAGTATCATATATGCGTATAACCTGAATTGGTAATAAATAAGACGAGATGAAAAAAAACAGGAATTGCTGGAATTACTTATAAAAATTTACATCCGCATTAGCATGGGAAGAGGATGGGTAACCACGTTATAAATATCGTGTGTAATACTCCCCCTTATCGCATCCAGTCTTCGATTCGATCCTTGATATCCCCATCGCAGTAAATACAGTACTCACGAGTCTGACGTTTAGACCGTATGTTCAAAAGTTTTGGATTATAATTTCGATGTAAACAAAAGTAAAGTAGTATTTTATCCTACATAAGACAAAATGACAGATTTTCTATAAGCTCAGAAACCCTGTGGATATATTTTATAGCTGCGTTTGACTTTAGTTTGACCTCGGCTTACAAGTCTTCATATTATATTGTCGATCCACAGTCTTGTCTAAAGGAACCCTTTCCTATGAGGCCCATAAAATGATCGCTGTAGGTATACTTGTAGAACGTGGTCTAAATACCTCACCCAATTACAAGACTATCTATAACTTAAGAACTCATACCACTCCCCGGATGATAAGTATTTTAGGTAGGTAATATAGCTTGAACAAAGCGTCTCATCTACATGCGGTTTTCTTTAGTCTTCTTTAGAAAAAAACTTTGTAATTGAGATCAATACCCAGTTATACAATATTTAAATGGTGCAATACACATACTTTCTCCCACTTTTATCTTAAAATAAACATTTATTCAAAACTCGTAAGATGTGTGATACGAAATAATAGGTCTATACATTATTGTAGAAACACTATAACAAGGATCATTAATGAAATAATATACACCGTTACTTACTCTATGGCATTAGGAACTAGGAACACTGTCAGAAAAATTGAGAAAAGAGAAACATCTTTTTTCGCCAAAGAACATAAGAAAAAAATTCATTTTCAAAGACCTGAATTAAAAAGTATGTATATTTGCTTGTAGCTCAGAAACTATCATTGGTTTTATAAAACTATATTTTAAATGAATTATCTTTAACTTTAATAATACTAAAACTTTACAATGATAAGTTATTTTGTATCTCAAATAGTTGCGGGTTAAATTATGAAAATTGGAAAATGTATATTATGTAAATTACCCTCAAAATCATTTTCATGAGTAAATGAGAACTGCTAACTTGTTTATAATAATAAGCAGTGTGTCTAGATTTAAAATTTAATTAAAATTGTTTGGGCAAATTTGTCATAAAATAGATTTTTTCTCTTTTTTCCCTTCAGTAAACAACCAATAAATTTAATGTTCAATATATAATTCCAAAAAGTGCTTGAGGGTACCTTATGAATACACCCAAAACCAAGTTATAGCTCAATATGTAGAATAGTTTCTGTTTTAGCCAAGGTACAGACAGACAGATAGACAGTATCGTGAAAAAAAAACTGATTTTGTTTCAAGAGGGTCGTGGAACGTTGACATTTATAAAAATATCGGGTTTGATTTTATTTTTTTACGATCACAATACTTTATTTCCATGGTGTTGATAGAAAGTAAATATGATTATTTAATGATTATTTTAAAATGAAAGATAATTAAACTAGTCCCGATTTCGCTATTGTCAAGTGAATAATGCCAAAAAAAACCGTACTTTGATACTATTTCTTACTCATGCGTAATCTTGTATTTAATATTTAATCTCCCGGTTTATCGACTGTCAGAGGCGATATTTGGGAAATTTTGATCTTAGATCCAGGGGGAGAGGTTATCCTGAATTATCGAATATATATTAACTGTGGAGACATTGTTAGTAAATGCGGTGTATGATGGAAGTAAAGCGTGCGTTAGGGTGGATGGAGCTTTGAGCGAATGATTTGACATTGAACATTGTGTCAGGCAAGGTTGTGCTATACTTATATGGTTGTTTAATGTATTAATGGGTGTACAAACGGACAATGTGAATGTGAGAGTACTGTTATATGAAAATGATGCCGTATTAATGGCTGAGAATGAAAATGACTTGTAGAATGCATTAATTCGTTTGAATGTGGCAGCCGGCAGAATGGTTCGTCGCATAAATGTCTACAAAACTAAGGTGATAATTTTTTTTTTATAATGATGAATCTGGAAATGATTGACAGGAAAACTGTTCAAACAAGTGAATCACTTTGTGTATCTGGCAGAATGTTCTGTAAAAATAGAAGGATAATTGGTGAATTCGACCGGTGGGTGATTACATCTCGGAGCGTTGTTAGATGTATGTGGACTAGTGAAAAGAATGAAGTATTTTTTGTATCTAAAGAGGCAAATATGTCAGCGTATTAAAGTGTGTTGATTCCAACGTTGTTTTATGGATGCGAAGCGTGTGTTTGTCAGGAGAAACACAAGAGCAAGGTGAACGGGGTTGGAATATGGTATCTAAGAAATGTATGTGGAAAAACTCATATGGACAAAGTCAGTAATGTATGGGTGCTGAATGGGTGCGGTTTGAAAGGGTATCCAATTGTTCAATGTGAAAGAAGCGTCTTATCCTGGTCTGTACATATTCAGACGGTGAGTGTGGATTGAGTGACAAAGCAAATGTATGAATGTGGATTGTGTGGTGGTTCCAAAGGGAGGGGTAAGCCAAGTAAGACATGGCCAAATGTTGTAGATGAATGTGTGGAAAAGAGAAACAGTAAGAATCGTAAGTATAAAAGAGCATGTATTACTCGGTGTATGGGTGTTGTTAAAGCTAAGGGAGTATGCAAGGATAGGGAAGTGTGGAGAAAATTAGTGAGGATGGATTAAGTATGAAGCTGTTTTTTTTAGCTACATGCACAGTTCTTTGCTTACCCCTTAAGGTAAAAACGTGTTTAAGTATGTATGTACTATTGCATTGCGTGAAAGGCTTTTCCCCAGATGACGGGGGTTAAATAAAAGGGGTAGCAGGGTATGAAATACATTTATTTCCAGACTAAGTTTTTTTAATAGTGTACCCTGTTAATAGAAACTTAGAAACATTTTGAATTTTGTCAAGGAGAGTGAAATTTAAAGTTAAATAATAAATCATGAGAAAATTATTTAATTATTATAACTTTTGATTTTTATTGGCGTCAAGAAGTGAATTATCACAATTATTGTGTATATTTTAAGACAGTAATGTTATCCACTGTACAGTGACTGTAAACTATTTAATGAACAGTTTTATTTTACAAAAAAATGAAGGTGTGAAATGATATATATTAAATATAGTTGAACATTTTAAAATTAAATTAAAATATAGAACATTAAATAATTCACTTTTAATGTCCCATTTCCGAATAATACATTTTAAAATAGTCAGCTTATATTGGATAGGGTTGAGTTATAATATAAAATAAAATCAGTAGTGTTTGGATTACGGGATCGGGGAAACAACATTGCGGGACGTTTTAAAGCAAAAAGACAAACTGTTGGCCTTTGCATCAGTGTCGGACAGTGCTTATGGGATGAAAAAACAAAAAACGATGAAGAACTCCACCTAGAATGAACTTGACTCGACATTAGCGGAATTGTTAGCTCAGGTGCGAAGGGATGGCATCCTCATGTCTGTTCTTATCATTGTGGCTAAATCAATTTTTTTATTTGTTAGGCCTGGAAGGAAATTTTGATGCATCGTCCGGTTGGTTACATAGTTTTAAGAAACGTCATGGAATTAGAGGGATTGGTCTACACGGAGAGAATCTGAGTGGTGATCAACAAGCAACTGATGATTTTCAACGTGATTTTGAAGAGTTTGTGTTGTCTGAAGATCTGTCATGTGAACAAATTTATAACGCTGATGAATCAGGGCTTTTTTGGAAGTGTCTTTCCACTCGTACTTTAGCATTTGAAAGTGAACATCACGTGGCAGGTCACAAAAGTAGCAAGTAAAGAATTACAATCTTGCCATGCAGCAACGCTGGGGGTAGTTACAAGCCTAGGCTTCTTGTAATCGGTAAATCTAAGAAACCGAGGTCTTTCAAGGGAAAAAAACAGAAAATGTACCAGTTGATTATTTCAACAACAAAAAAGGGTGGGATGAACTAGCAGATTTTTCAAGAACAGTTTGAAAAGATTTTTGTGCCTCAAGTACGTAAACATCTTGACTAAAAAAAATTGCCAAAGAAGGCTGTTTTGTTAATTGACAACGCGCCTTCAAACCCAGATAGAAGTGTGCTTAAATTTTCTGACAGGCAAATCTTCCCAAAGTCTTTGCCCCCAAATGTTACTGAGCTGATACAACCTATGGACCAGGGAGTCATTGCAACCACGAAGAGAACATACAGAACAAAGTTGTTACTGTCAAAAATTGAAGAAGGCTGTGATCTCAAAGAATTTTGGAAGAATTATACCATTTTGAATAGCATTTAAGATATTGCGTCTGCATGGAATTACTTCAAACCCTCAACCCTTGTTAAATCATGGAGAAAACTCTTTCCAAGTATCGGAATAAATGTTAACAACAAAAATTGTGAAGAAGAGAATGAAGTCATGCCGACCACTACACTTGTTAACCTAGTGACATCCGTTCCGGGAGGTGATAATGTCGACGAGGAGACCATAGAAGAGTTGATGGAATATGACGCAAGTGAGTCGTGGTTTGAACGACTGACTGACGTAGAGATAATGAGCAAAGCAATGGGAGTGAACGAGAACGAAGAAGAACAAAGTGAAAGTGAAGGAGACGTGAAGAAGACGAGGCGCCTGCACGGATGACACACGAAACTGATTTTCAGCACGTGGACGGATTGCTTCAATATTTAGAGGAACAAAACGACGACGCACATCTGGCAGAAAAACTCATGTTAAGGAAAGTATAATCTAGAATAAAAGAAAGTGTTTCCAAAGAAAGAAGCAAAAACGAGTGACTGACTTTTTTTAAAAGCGTAACTGAAAACTTTTTGTTAACAGTACAGTAGATATTGTGTTTTGTTTACTGTTCTTTAGTAAAAGACAGAAGGGAGATCACAGCTTCTGGTGGCATTACAGGATATCTAGTAGCACTGGGTGGATAGAAGGGAGATCACAGCTTCTAGTGGCATTACAGGATATCTAGTAGCACTGAGTGGATAGAAGGGTTGCCACATCTTCTAGTTTAGTGATTTAGACGTAGATCAAAGGTTTCTGATGTACTGTACATCTTTTAAAAGTTTTACATATTATATTTTTTGTACAATAAAACATAGTTTTTATGCTGAAATATTTTTTTCATGTTTGCACCTCTTTTTTTTTCCGGGTTATCTGCGATTTTCGTTACCCGCGGTACCCTTGCCACCCAATTCCGCGGATAATTTAATTTACTGTATATATGTATATATTTTTACGTTATTTTGTAAAATAATAGTTGAAGTTGTCTCCTGTTTATATTTATTATCACCCGCCTCGGTGGCGTAGTTGGCTAACGCGTTTGTCGTGTTGAGCTCGACTGCTGAGGATGGGGAGATCGAGGTTCGAATCTCGGTCGGGTGAACTGNGGGGGTCCTAAATTGTTTTCCAATCTCCCTTCACGCAAATGCGGGTTCACTTCCTCTAATTCAACCTTCCCAATTCCTAATCCAATAGAGTAATTAGTACATAAAGCGTATAACCCGAACGGGTAGTAAGACGTGGTGCTAAATATTAATATTAATTAATATACTTATTATTATAATTTATCACAGAACAAGATTTTTTGAGGTAATTTACTCTTGCATGGAGGCACTAATACTTGTCTACAGCCCTAATGATTAGTTAAAAGTGCTAGGGGAGGAAAATGCTTTTAAGATTAAAGTTCTGTGAATTATATTTACATTCCTTATCTTAAAGTTGAATACCTTTCTCTTTAATTTTCAGGTTCTTCATCTGGCCCTGGTTTAGATAAATTCACGATCACCCTGTACTTATGAATATTGAAGGGAAGGGGCTGACTAGTCACGTTACACTGGAAGTAAAACAATTTAACGGTTCTTATAAATTATCCCCGTTATTTTCAGAGTTTCAAAGAACCTTTACAACTTTTTATATTCTAAATAGAGTTAGTACGGATTGTAATTACTGCAAGAAAAACAGTTTTATATTTTAAAGTGAAGTAGACTTTATTCGTTCCTAAATCTTAAAATTAATTGTTCATAATAAAATTTATATTTTCATTTTTCTAGTGACTCAATGAATAATATTATACTAATACAATATTATTAAATTGTATTTATAATGGTCATATTTACCAGAAAATATATCAAAATTATATAAAAACCATAAACTGAAAATAGAAGTATTTTAATTGAAATTTGGATATAAAGAATAACTTAAATTTCACCGCCTCGGTGGGAATGGTTGGCTAAAGCGCTAGTTTTGTGTTGAGCTTGACTGCCGATGAAGGGTAGATCGAGGTTCGAATCTCGGTCGGGTGAACTGGGGTGTTTTTTACTAAATGGTTTTCCCCTCTCCTTTCACGTAAATACGGGTTCATTTTCTCTAAAATTCAACCTTACCAATTATTAATACATTAGCGTAACTATTATTTAAGTGTATAACCCGAATGGGTAGTAAAACGCGATACTTGAAAAAAAAAAACTTGGATTTCCTGACAAATAGCAATCATCGTTCTGTTTAGTATCCATTATTTTTAAGAGGTTGGAGCTATAAATAAAAATGAGAAAAAAAATTGTTTCGCCAAAAAGCGTGTGTGGAAAAATCATTTTTCCTTGTTATTCGACAAAACAAAACTTTAAATAAGTGTTTATATGAATATAATATGTTGTTATTATCTTTGAATATAATTAAATATCCAAAAATGTACGGATCCATGTTATATATTAGAAATATTATTAACTAAATTACTAAACTGTATTGGCTTGCGCAATATTCTACAGATATACATATCGCCTCTAAAAGAATGCTGTTAGCAATACACGGACTATATTACATATAATCGCACATTCTAGCTCATGGAGTTTCATTGTATATATCCCCTGAAGTGTAATGTTCCAATTGTATTGTAATCAATGATTTAATTTCACTAAGATCCATTGTATATATCCCCTGAAGTGTAATGTTCCAATTGTATTGTAATCAATGATTTAATCTCACGAAGATCCATTGTATATATCCCCTGAAGTGTAATGTTTCAATTGTATTAAAATCAATGCTCGATTTAATCACACGAAGATCCATTGTATGTAGCCCCTGAATAGTATTGTTTCACGCAATACTAATCTGTATCACGTGAAATAGAATTTTCTATCTCACGGCGCTTCATTGTCTAAAGCCCCTGAAATATTCTTCTTTTTGCAATACAGAACTGTATCACGTATAGTCAGAGATTCTATCTCACGGCGCTTCTATGTAAGTACCCCATAAGAGTAGTGTTTCATGCAAATTCTCACTGTATCGCGTTTAATATATCACGGCGCCTAATTGCTTATCGCTCCTGAAAAAATGTTTCATGCACTGACAAACTATATCAAGTGTAATGACAGATTATATCTCACGGCACTGCGCTTTATATTTTGTAGCGCCTAAGTGTAATGTTTCGTACAATACAAACTTATATCACGTGTAATCACATATTACATCTCACGGCTCTGCACTTCATAGTTTATAGTTTTATGCAATACAAACTTGTGTCACGTTTAATCGCAAATTATTTATCAAGCACTTCATGCTTGATAAAAATTGAAATAAAGTTTTGGTAAGGATAAAAGAACTACTCGAACCACTTATTATCATATTTAACATATTTTGTACAAATTAATTTTAAAAGTTACGTAATTTGTCACAGTTTTATTTTTGTTCAACATGTTTATCATTCAATCTTATATTACAGGATAATAAAAATTAACAATATATTAGTATATGATGATTATTTTAGATTGTTGGGCAATAGTAAGAAAGCTATTGCGAGAAATGCAGAAATTTTATTAGAGGCTTGTAAGGAAATAGGTTTAAAAGTGAGCGCTGAAAAGATTACAGACAACAACATACACAATTTATTGGGGACGATAATTTAGAGATTACTGCCAACAACATATTATCTGACAGGGTTAGATAGTTAACATATTTAGATTCCATTTTAACTAACAATAATGATGTTAGATCGGAAATTAGGAAAGTAATGCAGTCAGGAAATGCGTGCTATTACTCGGTCAGTAAGTTGTTGACATATTGCCTGCTTTCAAGTAATGTAAAAAACAAAATAAACAACAAAATAATGGCACCGGTTATTCTCTATGGTTGTGAAACGTTACATTATAGAAGATGAAAATAAATTTAGCATGTTCAAAAACAAGGGGCTTGGGAAGATATTTTGTCCAAAATGGGATGAAGATAATGGGGAATGGAGGATGATACATAATGATGAGTTAGGTTAATCAAATCTTGCAAATTATGGTAGGCAGGACATAGCGCGTGAATGTAATAATATAGAAACAGGTTTAGAGTATTGTTTGGTGAACTAAACGGGAAGAGACCGTTGGGAAGATATATTGAAGCAGACGGGAGGATAATATTGTAATGGACCTTAAAGAAATAGGGTGTAATGGAGGAGTAATGGATATAACTAGTTCAAGATGGGGATAGGGTGGAATGAGGTGGACTGGATATAGCTAGCTAAAGATGGAGATAGGGTGTAATGAGGTCGACTGGATAGAACTAGCTCAAGATAAGGATATACTGCGTGCTTTTGTAAGTGCGGCAATGAACTTCCGAGTTCTTAATGCCACATAATAATTCATTATTATTATTATTATTATTATTATTATTATTATTATTATTATTATTATTATTATTATTATTATATTAAAAGAGTAAACTCTTACTTTATTCTTTTACAATTATTAATGTATTTATCATTCTTAAATCTTGTGTACTAAATAGTAATAGTAACATAATTCGTTTAACATATCAATTTTGAATTCTAGGGTTGACCTACCCTTTTTCTTTCCTGTCATAATATATATTTCTTATTCCGTTAAACCTTCAAAATCTGAACTTAAATTTATCACCTATCGTGATATCAAGAGTATTGTTATTGAAATATTAAACAAAAATGCTAAAATAGTTCCACGGCACTTAGTTAGTAGGTTTGTCAACATCAATAATAAAATTGAATTATTCAATGACATGATATTAGAGCTGTACACTGAACATGTCTCCATTAAGATCAAATGGGTGAGTAGACCTCCACTCCCCTGGATTAAGAATTACTTACTGATATTAAGGTGCGGCAGAAGGGAGTGCAAGTACAGTTTTTATTCCATTAAATTTGTTAGGTCAAAATAAATAAAATATTTCTCCAGTAGCAACATAGAGCTTAGTTTTCTACACATGCTAATATCAACAGATCTTGAATATATGTCAAGGGTGTCCTGAAATGTTGTCAAAACTTTTTAAATAAAGAGAAAAGGTTTTGACGAAATTCCAGTACACCCTTGACAGATATTCAAGCTCTGATGAAATTAGCATGTGCATGAAACTAAACTCTATGTTGCGGCTGGAGAAATATTTGATTTATTTTGTCCAAAAAATGCAATTCTATTAAAAGTGTAAAAATACTTGCGCTCCCTTATGCCGCATCTTAATGAAGAAGTAGGTCGTTCTTACTCATAAATCTCACCTAGGGACCTTAATGAACACATCGAGCGCCTACATGTTGTTTTAGATGACGTGGGGAAAAAAGGCCACGACTGGCAATAGCAAGTGAAGTGAAGTTTGATTTTTCCGGCGCCAATCCTGAAGAGATATGTATTTTATGTATATTAATTCAAGATACCGAAATTATCCACGATAAAATCAATAAAAATAAAAGAGTTAATAGATCACGTTTCACTATATAGCTATTGGAGCGTCTGCCCTCTTTGGAGGAGCAACAAGAACATCCCTAATAGCTCTCTCCTGGGAGCAACAAGACCATCCCTAATAGCTCTCTCCTTGAAGCAACAAGAACATCCCTAATAGCTCTCTCCTAGGAGCAACAAGACCATACCTAATAGCTCTCTCCTTGTAGCTACAAGAACAGCCCTAATAGCTCTCTCCTTGGAGTAACAAGAACAGCCCTAATAGCACTCTCCTAGGAGCAAAAAGACCATCCCTAATAGCTCTCTCCTTGGAGTAACAAGACCATCCCTAATAGCTCTCTCCTTGGAGTAACAAGACCATCCCTAATAGCACTTTCCTTGGAGCAACAAGAACATCCCTAATAGCTCTCTCATTGTAGCTACAAGAACAGCCCTAATAGCTCTCTCCTAGGAGCAACAAGAACACCCCTAGTAGCTCTCTACTTGTAGCTACAAGAACAGCCCTAATAGCTCTCTCCTTGGAGTAACAAGAACAGCCCTAATAGCTCTCTCCTTGGAGTAACAAGAACAGCCCTAATAGCTCTCTCCTGGGAGCAACAAGACCATCCCTAATAGCTCTCTCCTTGGAGCAACAAGACCATCCCTAATAGCTCTCTCCTTGTAGCAACAAGAACAGCCCTAATAGCTCTCTCCTTGGAGTAACAAGAACAGCCCTAATAGCTCTCTCCTTGGAGTAACAAGAACAGCCCTAATAGCTCTCTCCTTGTAGCAACAAGAACAGCCCTAATAGCTCTCTCCTTGGAGTAACAAGAACAGCCCTAATAGCTCTCTCCTTGTAGCTACAAGAACAGCCCTAATAGCTCTCTCCTTGGAGTAACAAGAACAGCCCTAATAGCTCTCTCCTTGTAGCTACAAGAACAGCCCTAATAGCTCTCTCCTTGGAGTAACAAGAACAGCCCTAATAGCTCTCTCCTTGTAGCTACAAGAACAGCCCTAATAGCTCTCTCCTTGGAGTAACAAGAACAGCCCTAATAGCTCTCTCCTTGTAGCTACAAGAACAGCCCTAATAGCTCTCTCCTTGGAGTAACAAGAACAGCCCTAATAGCTCTCTCCTTGTAGCTACAAGAACAGCCCTAATAGCTCTCTCCTTGGAGTAACAAGAACAGCCCTAATAGCTCTCTCCTTGTAGCTACAAGAACAGCCCTAATAGCTCTCTCCTTGGAGTAACAAGAACAGCCCTAATAGCTCTCTCCTTGTAGCTACAAGAACAGCCCTAATAGCTCTCTCCTTGGAGTAACAAGAACAGCCCTAATAGCTCTCTCCTTGTAGCTACAAGAACAGCCCTAATAGCTCTCTCCTTGGAGTAACAAGAACAGCCCTAATAGCTCTCTCCTTGTAGCTACAAGAACAGCCCTAATAGCTCTCTCCTTGGAGTAACAAGAACAGCCCTAATAGCTCTCTCCTTGTAGCTACAAGAACAGCCCTAATAGCTCTCTCCTTGGAGTAACAAGAACAGCCCTAATAGCTCTCTCCTTGTAGCTACAAGAACAGCCCTAATAGCTCTCTCCTTGGAGTAACAAGAACAGCCCTAATAGCTCTCTCCTTGTAGCTACAAGAACAGCCCTAATAGCTCTCTCCTTGGAGTAACAAGAACAGCCCTAATAGCTCTCTCCTTGTAGCTACAAGAACAGCCCTAATAGCTCTCTCCTTGGAGTAACAAGAACAGCCCTAATAGCTCTCTCCTTGTAGCTACAAGAACAGCCCTAATAGCTCTCTCCTTGGAGTAACAAGAACAGCCCTAATAGCTCTCTCCTTGTAGCTACAAGAACAGCCCTAATAGCTCTCTCCTTGGAGTAACAAGAACAGCCCTAATAGCTCTCTCCTTGTAGCTACAAGAACAGCCCTAATAGCTCTCTCCTTGGAGTAACAAGAACAGCCCTAATAGCTCTCTCCTTGTAGCTACAAGAACAGCCCTAATAGCTCTCTCCTTGGAGTAACAACAACAGCCTTAATAGCTCTCTCCTTGGAGCAACGAGATCATCCTAATAGCTCTCTCCTAGGAGTAACAAGAACAGCCCTAATAGCTCTCTCCTGGGAGCAACAAGACCATCCCTAATAGCTCTCTCCTTGTAGCTACAAGAACAGCCCTAATAGCTCTTTCCTAGGAGCAACAAGAACACCCCTAGTAGCTCTCTCCTAGGAGCAACAAGACCATCCCTAATAGCTCTCTCCTTGTAGCTACAAGAACACCCCTAGTAGCTCTCTCCTTGTAGCTACAAGAACAGCCTTAATAGCTCTCTCCTTGGAGTAACAAGAACAGCCCTAATAGCTCTCTCCTTGGAGCAACGATAATATCCTAATAGCTCTCTCCTTGGAGCAACGAGACCATCCTAATAGCTCTCTCCTTGGAGTAACAAGAACAGCCCTAATAGCATTCTCCCTGAAGCAACTTGAACAGCCCTAATAGCTCTTTCCTAGGAGCAACAAGACCATCCCTAATAGCTCTCTCCTAGGAGCAACAAGACCATCCCTAATAGCTCTCTCCTTGTAGCTACAAGAACATCCCTAATAGCTCTCTCCTTGTAGCTACAAGAACAACCCTAATAGCTCTCTCCTTGGAGCAACGAGAACATCCTAATAGCTCTCTCCTTGGAGCAACAAGAACATCCCTAATAGCTCTCTCCT
>CABFVX010000174.1:0-103651 GCA_902151425.1 Timema shepardi | reverse complement strand
CCCTAATAGCTCTCTCCTAGGAGCAACAAGACCATCCCTAATAGCTCTCTCCTTGTAGCAACAAGAACACCCCTAATAGCATTCTCCCTGAAGCAACTTGAACAGCCTTAATAGCTCTCTCCTTGTAGCAACAAGACCATCCCTAATAGCTCTCTCCTTGTAGCAAAAAGAACACCCCTAGTAGCTCTCTCCTTGGAGTAACAAAAACACCCCTAATATCTCTCTCCTTGGAGCAACAAGACCATCCCTAATAGCTCTCTCCTTGTAGCAAAAAGAACACCCATAGTAGCTCTCTCCTTGGAGCAACAAGACCATCCCTATTAGCTCTCTCCTTGGAGCAACAAGAACATCCCTAATAGCTCTCTCCTTGTAGCAACAAGACCATCCCTATTAGCTCTCTCCTTGTAGCAACAAAAATACCCCTAGTAGCTCTCTCCTTGTAGCAACAAGAACACCCCTAATAGCATTCTCCCTGAAGCAACTTGAACAGCCCTAATAGCTCTCTCCTAGGAGCAACAAGACTATCCCTAATAGCATTCTCCCTGAAGCAACTTGAACAGCCCTAATAGCTCTCTCCTAGGAGCAACAAGACTATCCCTAATAGCTCTCTCCTTGGAGCAACAAGAACATCCCTAATAACTCTCTCCTTGGAGCAACGAGAACACCCCTAGTATCTCTCTCCTTGGAGCAACGAGAACAGCCCTAATAGCATTCTCCCTGAAGCAACTTGAACATCCCTAATAGCTCTCTCCTGGGCGCCTTGATAACATCTGATGACGCTACTTTGTCATTTAAACGCTCCCACGCTTAGATAACCCTTGTTTAAAAGTATTAGTTATTATTTGTCTAGCTAAATACAAAACCATTTTGAAAATTCCCTTAACATTTACTCCAACTTAATATCAATCGGGTGTGTTGAGGCTATTAAAAAAAAATGTTTCCCAGTCTCCTCCCATTCAAATTCATGAACACTTCCATTAAATATAGTATTTGTGTAATTAATACATAAGCGTATAACCCTAATGGGTACTAAGACGCGGCGATTTAAAAAAATTACATCTTGCTTTGAGCCCCTCACAGTTCTCGTTTCAGTTTTGAATAAAAACTGCATGGACGTAAAAGTAAACACTTATAATATACAAGTTGGTACAAAGATTTGCAATTAGCATGTGATTAAAAAAACTCTAACTATATGCATGCTGGAATAAATACTTATCTGTACGTGGGAATAAGCACTCATTAGCTCTGGAGTAAAGATTGTAGCACGTGGAAATAAAACCCTTCAGTACGCAAGTCGATATAAACGCTTGTAGTATTCATTTGGAAATAATCCCTTTCTGTATACACGTGGATATAAACTTTTGCATTATGAACTTGGAAATAAACATTCAAATAATGGAGCAATAGTAAAACTTTTTGAACCTAAATCAAATAAAAATTTAACCCAAGTAAATATATTCGTTTCTTGTTTACCTTTACTAGATGTATATTTATTCCATATGGTAGGGAAAGTAATTACAACGATTTTTCTCACCCACTAAAGTTAATTTTTGAGTTAACGTGTATACATATATGTGAGAGTAAATCTGTCCCCATTCGCTCACTCCAACAAGTGGTGAAAATCCTGACGACTACACCTTTTTAAAGTAGTATAATATATTTTATTTTTGTGTGGACTGTACAGAGACCTGACCACTGGTGTTGCAATTATTTCCGCCAGTTTATGTGTTTCACCATATGTCAATGCATCCCCCCTCCTCTCTCGTTTTCCCCTTGTGTCTGCAATACTACGCTCCCCTTGTCATTACCAGCCGTTCCTCTAAACCAGGTGTGGGGAAAATTTAGGCATTGGAAGGCCAAATGTCACTTCAAAGATTCCTCATAAAGCCACACATCTATCGTACAGTACATTTTTCCAAAATTATGAAGACGCACTATACCAAAATATAAGCTAATTTCTTTTAAGGAACCCGTAAAGGAGCGAATGGTTTTTTTGTCTACTTTTTTCTTTTTATTCAAGGAGGGAGAATTACAATTTTTTATGTATTTATTTTATATTCACAGATAAACACTTAAAATAAAGTACAATATATAAATGAAAAAAAACATTTGACAGAAACAGTTTTTTCGCTTATTCTCAAGTTTGTTCTACATCCATAATGGTTTATTTTTAAATTTAACTGTAGATATGTATTGTACAAGAATACTTAAAAATAGGTATCAACATGTAATAAGGATTATGCAATATAGTAAAAAATCACTCTAAAAAATGGATTTCTGTAAATTAAAATTTCAACCGTGAGCAAAAACACTTAATTTTATTATATTATAAATCTTTTATATAATTTGAGAGGCCTGTTTTCGATATTATAAATTACGAGGAAATGGTTGACTAGATTTAGACCAACGACCTCTCATTTTAAAGGTTACGGGTCCAGCATGTCTGGAAAAATAGTAACTTTCAACGAAAATTTGATTTTCCCAGAAAGCTTTCAGTTTTTCATTCTTTGTTTACATCACCATGGAAACCCTGATTTATGCCTGGATTTATACCTGTAAATAACATATTTATCTTTGGTTAAAAATAATAACTCAACTCTAACTTATTATTAGCACCGCGTCTTACTACCCCCGTTCGGGTTATACGCACTTACACTAATGTGTAATGGTAGGGTGTATTGTGAGATGAAATGGAGGACCTACAGTTTAACGTGGAATCCGAACCACGGTGGAGGTCTGGCATTCCACACATTCACAAGATGTATTTTCAGAGGCGAAGGAATGATTTGGTAATCAGGTAAGTCTGTGCCAGGACCGGGGATTGAACCCCAAACCCCCAGCACAGAAGTCCAATACCTTACCCCTAGACCACCAGGTAACCTACAATAATATTGCAATACAAATAAGTTAAATTAAGTTTCCATGCTACAACTTTATTTTGGGTGTATACTATTTCAAATTAATGTTTTGTGACCCACTTCGGTGGCCGCATGATCTATGGTGCTACCCTTGCAGTAGACTAGACTGCCGAAGACGGGGAGATCAAGGTTCGAAACTCTGCCAGGTGTACTGTGTGTGGTTTTTTCCCAAATGGTTTTACACTATATGTCCACGCGAATGCGGGTAGACTACCTATAAGTATAACCTTCCTCATCCCTAAAACCACTAGTATAGGGAGTAGAAAATCGTATAACCCGAACGGGTAGTAAGACCTGCTGCTAAATTATTTAAAAATCATGTTTGCCTATTCCATCCATCTTCTCTCTCTCACACACACACACACACACACATTCACACACACTATCTCTCTATCTCCAATACACTTACTCTCTTTCACAGTCTCTTCCACACACCTACTCTCTCTCTCACAAACACATTATCACACACAATCTTTCTCTCTATATATATCACACCATCTTTCGCACACAATATTTATTCACACACACTCTCTTTCCCACACACACTTTCTCTCACTCCCACTATATATTTCCTACTATATCCCTCTCACTATCACTCACTAATACTCAATTTCTCTCACTCACTTTATCACACTCACCCTCTAACACTAATAACACACACTTAAACAATCACAAACTCACACACTCACACATTCACTCTCACATTTTTTCAATCTCTCACTCTCACATTTTTTTCAATCTCTCACTCTCTCTCTCTCTCTCTATATATATATATATATATAACTTGATAAGCCCATTTCCGGTTATTGACATTACGAGAAAACTGTTTAACTGATTTTGACAAAGACACAATCCTCATAAAGGTAAAAAATAGTAGCCTAGAGCTGAAACCCAACTTTCCTAGTGATTTTTCCATATTTTCCTTCTGTGTGGGCAGTGGTTCATCTGTACAATCATTATTTGTTTACATCTCCATGGAAACCATTATTTGTTTATAGGGGTATGTCGGTGAATTAAATATTTCTCTTTGGTTTAAAATAATAAAATTTCAATACTTATTTTAGTGGTTTGGTGCAACGAATAGATAAAGTTCTGGAAGAGGGGTCGTTTCAATGTTCTCATCAAGGTGTGAAAGGGGGATTCTATACATTTTGATTCAAATTAGACACCAACAGATAAACTATCTGTGTAAAGTTTATAGCCTTTGACGAGTAAATTTTTAAATATAAAAGTCAAGTGACGGATTACTATACAGATCTTTTCCCATTAATATGTTTAGAATACATTTTAGTGAAATAATCTGCAGTCATCACTAAAACGATCCACTACTAGGAATACAATTTGAATTTGAGAATATATCATTTACAAACGATGAAGATAACTGATTTACAGAATGCGAAAATACCATACTGAGCACCTCAAAAGGCCACGTGTGACCCAAATGCAGCAGGTTCCCTATCCCTGACTTACACCTGACTCATTAAACCCCTTCACGATTATCGACCATAATACCTTTGCACGGTAACATCTTGCTGGCCCTATAATATAGGCAGACGTCCTATTATATAATGTGTTATTAGTTTTTATGTCTTATACCATTCTGGGTATTTAAAGTACACTTTCTGATCAGACTGAATATACAATAACATGACTTAAAAGCTGTCCTGGAATTTAATGACAACTTTTTATATTCCTCTAAACAGTTTGTCATCTAACGCCGATATGTTCATGACAAATATTCATGAACCGTTAATATCAACATTTGAATAAAATTAAACTTTACATCTGTGCTGAAGCAATGTGTGATTTATTTTTTGCCAAAAAAAGTTTTGTTATAAAAACTGCAGAAACACTGGCCTTTTATCACGTCCCCTTCACTCCCAACTTAATATATTTTCTTACTAAAATATAGTCATGGAGACTGTCAATAGCTATCCTGTATCCATGGTTTAGGGATTATACTGGAAACAAGATTAACTTAATGTTAGATTAACGTTTACGTAACAAAACTAAAAGGTTACGCTCGTGTTTTCAAATCTAAGCCATCACGATGTAATTAACGTCGACGTGACGTTCACGAGTTGTCTAGGGGAGAAATGTCACGTTAAATTACGTAAAGTAAAGCGTACCCACATGTTAGTGTCAGCTAATCACGTTGCGAGCAATGTCAACACGGCTAGTGAGTACTTCATTTTGTTTGTGGAGAGCAGACAACTTCTTCGATAAAGGTCGTTTGTCTTCTTCTCACGAGCACTGAAATGTGATGACCTATACCTGCACTTTATATTGTATCTCTCCGTTACATGAATCCTGATCACACAATTTGTTTATTTACGTTACGTGAACATCAAGTGATGTATTAAGTATATTGTGAAACCGGCATTTAGAGGGGAAAACCACGAGTTTGAGTGTATCTTGGTTCGATTCAAATTTGTATTGACTGAAATATTTTCTTTTTATTTACGAAATGGTTCTGATATGATTATTGCATATCTTTGGAACTTGGTGTGTATTTTTAGTTTAATGACCCGGATAATGTCCGTATATAATTATTGAGTTGGTGTAAACTTCGTGTTTATAAAGCGAACATTAAAAGCCCAAATATATTTAAAAAAATCCAATTGAAAAATATGCTAAATGGGTAGGAAGGAGAATGATATATTTTATAGGAAATATTCTCACGTTTATCAGGGAGGGTTGTAAACCATTTATAAAAAATAGCAACCTCAGTATACGCGTACAGGTCTAAAATCTCATTCCCCACAATCACCGGCAAAATGAACATGATTTATAGTCTGCGTGCTCAAAGATGTGAGTTAAAAATAAATAAATGTTATGGTTAGAAAACTGTAATACTTATTCTACAATGTACGTTATAAAATATTTATTCAATTTGTCCTACGAAATGATGTGTATAATTGTATCAAAATATATTTCATAAACTTATTTAACAGATAATAAAGAAAGCTACCAAATCTATTTTCATGCATCCATACTTTTCTTCAGCCGTCACTGTTGACGGGTTATGTCAGTTTCGACAGTTGTAATAGTGACCTGTCGGTCAATATAGGCTAATCTTTATTTATTTGTACGTGCTCTTAAAGGTTATTAATGTAGTTTGGCTGGAACACTGGACGTGTCTCGTTACTTGTGTAAGATAAAGTTTCAGGAGGGGAAACAAATGCGAATGTAGTATTGCACAATAACGCGTGAGGCGAATCCATATGGAAACTATTGAACTAAAAGAGGGATTCCCACAACTATATTTTTACCTATCCACCAATTATAGCGAAGATTCTATGAATTAACTTCATTATAATTGATCTTTTTTAAGATATAAGCCTGTACTTGTTAATAATATGTTGAAAATTTGTTCGTTAAGAAATATTTTCCTTTGATAGAAAAAATAATGTCTAAACAAATCATAGAATGTTGTTTCATAACATGGATGGACGCATTCACCTTGACCTAACTACACCATTTACTTTTTCTTAACCGGAAAATATCCTCGCTCAGACATTGCTCCGAGTAGTTTGAGGTTATGTTAGTGATCACAGTTAGTTATTAAGCTTTTAAGCGAGTAAGTGAGCTGATTTAAACATATTATACCTTATCTGTACTAAACGTCTACACGTTTTATTTCATAATTTAAAAAAATAGAGTTTTGTTCGTAAATAGAACGGTGTTTTCTCTACAGTATTGAATAAAACTCTACACGAGCTAATTCAGACCAAATATCACGATCGACGAATAACTGGCCTTAGTAAGCTGCTAAATTCTTAACATGTGGCCTATTGAGGATTTTATTCACGTTATTACTTGACAGCACATATCACATAATGCTTAAGTAGGCCATATACATTATTTACTTTAAAATATACTTACATTAATATATATGTGCATACATATTGTTTTAGATGCATGTATATATGTGTGTGTATGTCTGCATGTTCTCTAAAGATGATATTTATTTAAATAATATTTTATGCAACCAAATTTGAATCTATATACCTTTCACGTTCAATTTTTTTTTTTACAAAACCCTAAAATATAATAAAGTTAAAAAATTACAAATATGCTATTTGGTGCTTTATTAAAACTACAAAATATGGCATATTTAAATGGTTAATTCTTTGCTCACTAAAGAAACATCCAAGAAAAATAAGCAGTTTTTTAAAATATAATTTTAACAAGCAATGGGATAAAACAAAATATTAGTAAACACTGTACCTTAATGATGCCATACTCATACGTGAATGTCAAGAGTAAAAAAAAAGTGAAACAGAAAGCTCGGGGAACAATGTGTTCGTATTTTACAAATTTGAGTTTGTTCCAATTGCCAAACTGTAAGGAACATAATGTGAACCATGCATAATATAAAGGGAGTTAAGCATTTTATTTACCTTTGCACCAGGTGCGATGCAAAAACTCTTTTGGGCGGGTTAAAATGAGGGATGGGAGGCTTGCTTTTTATGTGTGCACTAGAAAATAATAATAACAGTCAACACGATTCTTTTAATTTTTCAAAAGCGATTAAGCACAAAAGTGATATTATCAAAAAAATAAAATAGTAATATAAAATTTTGGGGAGCTGCAAAATAAATTAAGAGCCCACCAAGACAATTAGAAGAGATAACTTCTTTTATTTTAGGAAGGGGGGGCCTTAAAAACGTGTTTTTTGGCAGGCAAGCAGCCCCCCCACCTTCTTGGACTTCACGCTTGTTCGAAAAACAATTGACACACGTTTCTCGTTGTAGATTATTGTTCTCTTCCCACGGGCAATAGACCGACTACTTGTTTCGATTCAACAACCGAGTGAAGGGGAATACTTTGATCCGACGACTGTTATATATACTTTCCTCGACCTAGTAGCGGGTTCAACACACGTTTAAAAAGTCACCCCCGTCGTTTCTACCGCTGCTGGTTCCCCTAGACTGCAGCAAACCCGCTCAGCTCGGCATTGCAGAAACCCTGGTGTGGTTGGGAGGGGATGGGGGGTAGGTAGCGAGGGGAGGAGACCAACTCGATAAAAACACCCTCCGCCCTTCTCTCGTAACCAACACGTTAACGGCAGCACTCTCACTACCATCTAGCGGCGAGAACTATAAAATAAGTGTGGAGGTCACGAGTGTCTATAAGGCCCGCATGAAAAATGTGTCTCTGCTCATGAGCGAGTTTTAAATTAGGAACAAAAAATAAACGTATCATTCTGTCACTCTAAAGATGAGCATCTGCACGTCGAGTTGTGCACACTTGTGGATACAGAATAAGAAACAAAACATATTCATGCGCAAACCTTTCAGGAACGTATTTAAAATTAATTTAAAAATAGTACTTGCATCGGTGGGCATATGCGGACTGAACGACAAGCCTGTCTAGTCTGTTTGCCGATGATGGGGGATTCTGTTTCACATTCTGTCCGAATGCACTGAGAATGGTTTTTTTTTGTTTTCTTAAATGGTTTCCCACTTTATCTCAAAGCAAATGTGGGTATTTGTTTAGAGCCGCACCTTACTACCCGTCCGGGTAATACTCTTATGTACGAAGCTAATGGTTTTAGGGATGAGGAAGGTTGTATTTATAGGGGTTTACCCACATGCACACGGGGAGAGAGAGAGAGAGAGAGAGAGAGTTGAAAACCATTTTGAAAAAACTACCCTCAGTACACTCGACCGAGATTCAAACCTCAATCTTCCCGTCAGTGGCACTCTAGTCTACTGCAATAGTAGCACCTTAGACCACGCAGTCACCGAAGCAGGTGTGGGTATATTTCGTTATAACTATCTCTTACCTTTATATAAGTCACTAGACTAATTAATTGTAGGTACAGTAGCCCCATGGCTTCTTTGGTGCTGACTGACAGCTCACAGCTGGCTTCTGACAGTCAACATTTAGGTATAATACCTAAATTTTGACCGTCAGTAGTGACAGCTGCTAAACACGTGTTTTTGCAGATCATGTGTTTCGGCGTAGGGATACATAATTTATCTGGTAACTTTTCATAGCTTCTAGCTGTCAGCTGTGAACTGTCAGTCAGCACCAAAGAAGCCACGGGGCTACTGTACATAGGTTGCGTCTCCACTGTAGGAACTTAGTGCAAACTGTTGCAGGTTATTTAAAAAACAACAATGTTGGAAATGAAAAGATGGCTTTTGTTGGTGTAAGTTGGTGTGTTTTGCAAGTATCCGTTCGAAGCGGTAAAGATAGAAAGACACAGACCAACAGACCAACATTCAGTCGCATAAACAAAATGTTTATTCTATTTGGAGGGTTTGTTTCAGTTCATACTGGACTTGTTGGGTTGGTTGTAGTTAAAAAGGTTACACTGTAAGGATGGACATTGAATAAAAAAACATTAAAACATTTTATTATAAGCGTTCTATCACAAAACATTGAGTTTTTTTTGTTTTTTAAAATATTGTATTTTAATCATAATTATGAAACATCGAGTTTTTGTTCTATTTGGTTATTTTTCTTTTTAAGTAAATCAATTGTATGTATCTGATTTCCGTATTATTTGTTCAGTATTTCCAAGTAATAATCCCATGTCAGATCTAGACATAACCATGAAGTTTTTTAAGCTTACATCCGTACGAAATTCTTCAGATAGGTCATCTTTTTTCAAATCTTTTAGTAATTCATTTCCGCAATACGCATTTCTCTTTTGTAAAAGTGGACGAACCCAACATTTATGCCTTACATTTTATTTGTGTACTTGCAAACATTACTAGACAAGCAGTGGCTGACAATAAAACATATTTTTCGTCCCACATGTTGGCACAAACTATCAACTGTTTTTTCAGTGGAGACAAAGTGTTGCATCTAGTTGTAATTAACAACAGCATGATACACCAATGTTGTTCAAGTGTAGACAGTTTGTTTACCGAATTTGACTAAGTCATTTTCGAATGTGCAACAACTTACAACATAGTGCAACACAACACAACCCAAAAGTTGCTCTATGTTGTTTCAATGGAGACACAGCTTAAGCTTAATTCAGTTCAAGGGAACATAAAACGTCAAGAACCATCTTAACATAAAGGCCTAACAAAAAATTACGATAACAATATTGTTTCTATAAAGTGAAAAATAAGTTTAAAAAAAACAATATCACTTGACGTGTGAATATATAAAATAAGTCTTAGGAACTGACAAAAACGGTTCTTTCTACCAAACGAGAGGCCTCACATACCAATGGCCGAGCAGGTCTTAACTCGCATTACATTTATTTGCAGCTGGCGAGGTGGTCTGCTTTCTAATCCTTCAAGGTTCATTGAGAGTGGATTTATAAATGTAACTTTCACTATGGTTTTCCAACCCTCTCTCCATGACCATGTGAAACTACCCATCTCATCATTACCCCCTTATATCAAGTCGTATATCCTTATTGTGTTGAATATAGTGCTTGGCTGCCAGCAGAGAAAGGATAGTGTTTCTGACCTCTGGTCGACAGGAGAGAGTTTTATTTTAGATGAGTACAACTCAACACCAAAACCTCCTCCTCCTCCTGATCCTCCTTCTCCACACACAAATTTCCTATCTTTCCTCCACGGGAATTCTGCCGTACTTCCTTAAAAAAAAATCCCCCATTTTCGTCCTGTTTACAACGAATAGGTTGTTTTAAGCCACTGACTTTAAAAAAAATAAAACAGCAACTACTGCATTATCACCTGTAGAAACATTGGAAAACCACACCATGTGAGAGAAAGAGGGAGTACATAACCCGCATTGCGCTTGGTGTGGATCGAACTCCAGGCCTCCAAGGTCAAAGTTAGGCGTGTTCAACGCTCGCCTTATTCTTGTCGGTCGGTCTGCTGACCTAGTCCACATGCTATATTTCCAATAGGTCTCCCTCCGAAAGAGAGAGAGGGTGAGACATTCCGTGACGTCACAGCGGCTCGATATCAAAGACTGCAGCAGGAGTTGTCGATGTGTCATTGCACAACACGCTACTATGCAAACAGTTGGTAGCTTGTACTTGAAATTCACCTTTCTCGCCCTGTCCGCCTAGACTTCATAGTAATAGTACTATCAAAATAGTTTTATCCAAATACAAATTCAAATATTCTTTCCAATGAAAGTGTCAATTTTGAGGGTTAAAACACCACTTAAATTTCCTCTTACAGAGAAAATATTATAATTGTGAAAACTTTCTATCTCGAGCCTATGATGAATCTTGAGTTTATGTGCCCCCAAACTCAAAAAATTGGGTCCTACAGATCTGTCTGTCCCCGGAATCTACAGTCAATACGGTTTGAGAGATTTTGCTAATCCTTAATGTTTAAATGTTATATGTTACACCTCAGGGCTTTCTTTTGATTTTGATGTTAGTCCTCAAATTAAAAGTAATTTTTGAAAATTCTAAATTCTTTGAAAATGGCTTTAATAATTTGGTTTGAATGGCTATCTCGAGAGCTTTTTACATTACGAATCAAACTGTATACTCGTTTACAGTGAAAAAAAAATGATAGTTTACAGAAATTAAAGTTCTTAAATTGATGATATTTAAATGGTTTAATGCGTTTGGTTCAAAATAGATATCTGGGGATTGTTTTACATATTAAATAAAAATTTGTGTTCGTTTTACTAATAAAATAAATTATTTGAGGGTGATTTACCATTGAATGTTTTTATTTTAGTCTGTTATTTTATAAACTGGTTTAAAAAAATGTGTTCAAAATTTAAATATGAAAGGGTGTTTTGTATTACTATTTTTTTTACCAGACAAACTTACTACAGAGTATATTTTACCAATAGTTGAGTTTTAGAAAATGTCCCAAACTATAAGAAATTATATTATTAAAATATGATTGTGTCGTTTCATTTATTTAAAGTGCTAATCTATTGAACCCATTAAAATAATTTTTATCAGATTTTCCTTACTAACAATACTCACTAGTAATGAATGAATGGGTATTCATTTAATTTAACTCTGTATATATTATTATATGTTAATATTGAGGTTTTTTAAAAACATTAGAATGTAAGGAGTTTGGATCTCCAACATCCAAGCCGGCTGTGATATGGTCATGCTAAAATAGTTATCAAATAATGAAGGAGCAGTACCTAGATCAAATGAAATTATCATTTTATTATTGTGGTTTTAAGAAGTATCAACAACAACAATAAAAAATACCACTAGCACCATAAATGTGAACATTAAAGTAACAATAAACTCCCTCTGAAACTGGTTCCAAATAACCTTAGAAATAATGATTCACTGATGGTAGAGCCGTTGGGAGGTAAGGGGGCATTGCCGTACGGAACAAAAAAAAGCTGCCCCCTTCCATAGCTTTATTTCACTGCCTTATGATATTCTCAAATATGAAGCTAAAAGATGGCCACGTGAGCTGTATTCCTTGCAACGTGTTTAGTTTTGCTTCAACATATTTTGATGCACAACGGCATCATCTTCAGGACAGAGTTGAAGGATGAATGAAGGTTGAGTATTTCAAGTGATGGAGAGAGGAAACTAAGGTGAAATAGTTAGAGCTTAAATCTTTGTTATTAGGTATATATTTATCTAAATTATATTGACTCGTAATTGCATTACCAAACTTTAATGAACTTATACTTTGACGCCTTTACGGTTCTTACATTGCATCATATATCTACATGTTTATTTATACTAGATTGACATAGTTATTAACTTTACTTGAAATTTAATTATTCTATTAAGTATATAATTTGTTCCTTATTAACCATTAATACATTTTTCAAAAATTCGATAAATATGATGAATACAGTATCTTCAAATGTGATTACGTTTGTTTGAAGGTGACCTGGCGGTCTAGGGGTAAGGTGTCAGACTTCTATGCTGGCGGCCGGAGTTAAATCCTCGGTCCCGGTATAGATTTATCTTATTACCAAACCCTTCCTTCACCTCTGACAAGACATCTTGTGAATGTGGGGAATGCCAGGCCTCCGCCGTGGTTCGGATTCCACGTTAAACTGTAGGTCCTCCATTTCATTTCACAATTACCCTACCATTACACATTAGCGTAAGGGCGTATAACCCGAATGGGTAGTAAGACGAGGTGCTAATAATAATAATAATAATAATAATAATAATAACAATAATAATAATAATAATAATAATTTGTTTGAATGACACACTTTGTGTAGTTGCCATACGTTCAAATGATTACTTATGTTTTGGCTTGTAGAAAGTATTTTTATATTACCATTTTTTTTAAAGTTGGATCATATGTTGTATACTGCTTTCAGAAACTATATTATGTTGAAAGTTCGATAACTATAATGAAACAAGTTAGCTAAAAACTGTATTATATTTGCTTAAATGACATAATTTGTGTAGAAGTCTAACTTTCAAACGATAATTTAGGTTATAGATTTGTATGAAGTATGGTATGTACTAAACCCTGATTTTAGTAGGAATCCCAATCTGTAAGGTTTTATTTCTTATCAGAATAATATAATATATTAATATTTTAGTAGGATCAACAGCTATCTAGAACGGCTGTATGAATTCCCTTCTGGAAGGTCTTTTGTCCTACGTAAACACTACTATAGGGTAAGATTCTGGTACGAGATAAGGTCTTCCAACGAGCTACTTTCAAAAATAGTAGTATATATTAACCTACATCAACTTATTTAAAGAAAAAACAAGCTGGTTTCGAACTTTGTTATGCTCTTCAAAGCTTTTTCTAACAAATTTATTTCATTCAACTAATCACACATTATTGTATCTCATATATTCAATCAAATTAATGAACGATGTCAAAATGCCACATTGCCTTGCATGGGTGTAGTAGAGAAAGAGATAACCGAAAGTTTCCTTTCTCACCTACACAGTGGTAGGCAGACGACATCTAGAAAATTTCAGTCACAGATGTCCAACCATTTATATTATATAGATCAATGCTGCTATCTCTTGTCTTTACTTTGAACGTGCCTTTATTTAGTGTATTTGACGTGCTCTCTAATGGATAAATATATAACTAATGGTGATTTCTGGTGTGAAAGTTTATTGTTGCCATACTGAACTTATCCTGTTTTCCCTTAGAATAACCGGTGTTGGTGGAATTCTTCTGTCAGCTGAAATCAGAGATTATGAATGAAATTCAAAATGTCTTTAGAAAAGTGAAGGATTTTAAGTTAATTCAATAGTTCAGTTTCAAATAATAATATATGCATAAAAAATATCTAAAATAGCTATAATGTGGTTCCTTTATTGTATAAGTTGGTTAGCATTATTTGTTCAAATTAGTTTCATCACGGTTTCTGTTGGTATGTGTCTTAGTTTGGGGTTATGTTTACTAATGAATATCCTATGTTATCATCTCTTGTCACAAACATTTCACATACTTTACCTCTAATAGATTAAACTCTACAGTTTATTGTAAACCGCCAGGACTTTATTATATATACTTTGTGTATATTATTCTACTGATGGGTTGGTGTAGCGGGTCTTATTCCTGACTCGGACCCTAGAGGTTGGAATTTGTTTAAATTATGGATATGTGCATTAGGGAAAGTTTTATACAAAGCAATGTTCACAAAAATTTAATGGAAACATTAATAAAAGAAGGCAGAATTTTTAACCCTTTTTCTACTGATGTCATATTATAGAAGATTGAAATTTTTGATCATCTCTACACATAACACCAAAAGCCATTTTCCATTGATAAAATTAACATTAAATAATAGTATAGTTTTAAAATATAAATACAACTCGGGGAACAGAACCTAAGCACTTTATCTTATAGACTAGGCCTATATGTTACCTAGATAAGTCATTAAATATTTAACACAATCATCATACTCGCAAGGAAACAGCGAATCAAATAATACTATAATTATATTTGTACTATAATGTAATCCGAGTGTGGGATTCTTTATTTTTTCTCCTCTTTCAAATTATGAGAAATTTAATGTTTTCTAGCACTTACACGCTACACATTTCAAGATTGCCAAGTTTTTGAGCAGATATAACAAAACAAACATGATGAAAAAATCCTTAGAAAACTTACCTTAGTATTTTTATGCACAGGTTCTATAGATAGTTAATTGCAATTTTTATTTATTCCCACATGAAAGGTTAGGCAAAGCTTGGTAATTTTTTATTTATTCACACATGAAAGCTTGGGTTAAGCTTTGTTGGTTTTTTTAGTGGCCTATCAATATTTTGCACCAAAAGAGATTATTATGCTTCAAAATATTTCCGAGGTAGTAGATATGTTTGGTGACCTGCTTATGTGCAGCCAACATTGTTGAGATGTATGACAATTTGCTTCAGGTTGTTTTGTTAGAGGACATTCAAAGTTTAAGCCTATTAATTTAAAAAATACTGTAGTGCTTAATGCAGATGATTAAATATGTAAAATCACCATTAGGCTATATATAATCTTAGGTGTCTTAACTGTTAACTACAAAAGTTTTGTTAACACTTTAAGGAACATTTTATTCCGCGCAATGCTCCGGCATATGGTGGAACATTACCCAACCTACTAGGTGAGTTTTAGAGAGAGAGAAAATTACGCTTTGGAGTTTTTGACAAGGTTTTTTTATATTATTTAAATTAGAAAAAAAACCCACCTGGACACAGGAATCTAAGCTGGGACTTTTGGCTTAGTACACCATTGCTCTAACCATTGAGCTATTCAGCAGTCTTCTGGTGCCCAGGGTATTATTCACTTGTATTTTAAAGCAAGAGTCTAAGTCTAGACTTGCGTAAATCGTCATCTACAAACATATGATCATTTAAGTTCACGAGCCCTCAGATAACACAGTCATCTTCGACTAGGGAGATCTTTATTCTTCCAATAGTACAATGATTTATGCACATCCATCACATACCCTACATTAAAATATGAGTGAAGAATGAATCTGGGCATGAAACGACTCCTGGATAGCTCAGTGGTCAGAGTATTGGCTGACTAAGCCAAAGGTCCAAAGTTCAATTCCTTGTCTAGGTGTCACTTTTCAATACAAAGAACATTATATTGAGATGAGGCTATAACTGTAATCAACAAATATAATAGCTTGGCTATATTTTAATTCATCAAGGTTTGTTTTGCTATAATCGGAAACTTTAGAATATTGTTGGGTGTACAGGTGCTAGAAAACATCATATTTACAATAATTTGCCACAGAAAAAATAAAGAATCCCACCCTCGCTCCATACTATCTCCTATATTTGTTTACAAATAAATGATTATAATGTATCATTAATATTAATTTGGTGTCAATAATGTTTATGCTGGCTTTATTTTCTTGGCTGAAGTATTTCACAGGGTATTGATAGACAAGTCTACAGTAACGACGGTGACCTGGCGGTCTAGGGGTAAGGTGTCAGACTTCTATGCTGGCGGCTGGGGTTCAATCCTCGGTCCCGGCAAAGATTTATCTGATTACCAAACCCTTCCTTCTCCTCTGACAAGACATCTTGTGAATGTGAGGAATGCCAGGTCTCCACCGTGGTTCGGATTCCACGTTAAACTGTAGGTCCTCCATTTCATCTCACAATCACCCTACTATTACACATTAGCGTAAGTGCGTATAACCCGAACGGGTAGTAAGACGCGGTGCTAATAATAATAATAATAATAATACAGTAACCACATCTTAAATATCTGCCTTTTTTACATAGCAAACTTAATGTATTTATAGTAAAAGAAAAATCAACCAAGCTTATGGTAACCTAACCTTCAAAGTTTATTGAAATTCAATCGATATAATAGTTTGGGTGGATTAATACATTTAGAAACTAGGCTAAGGCCTAGTTATTTTCATGCAAAGTTGTCATCTGTGTGTTCTGATGGATACATTTTAATTAGTTTCTGGTTTTTTTTTCTTATATAAGTTAACTAATACCATAAACCAATTACTGATTGGTCTAAGACTTGTTTTCTAAGGTTTTCATAAGGTTCCCCTGAGGAGTTTTTGGAATTTCATTTCCAACCCTGAAATTAAGTGTAAGTTAGTTTAATGATGGTCTGAAATAGAGATCAATTTTCTCAAAATTTGCTTTAACGATTTTGATTAAATTTTGTATCTAGGCACTGTTTGATATTATAAACAAAATGATAACTCTTTTTCACATAAAAATGACTTTAAGACCCGCCTTAGTGGCTGTGTGGTTTAAAGCGCTAATCTCATGTTGGACTAGACTGCCAAAGACAAGGAGACCGGGGTTCGGTCCCAGTCGGGTGCACTGAGGGTGATGTTTCTTAAATGGTTTTCCACTCTTCCTCCATGCAAATGCAGGTGCACTTCCTTTAAATTAAGCCTTTGTAATGCCTAACTCATTAGTGTAATTAGTACATACCCTAAACGAATAGTAAGACGCTGTGCTTGGAAAAAAGATTTTAAGGATAGTACTATTTATATAAATGAAAATTTTCAATTTTGATCATTTAACTATTTAAGATATGAAATAGCTTATTGTTGTAATGTTGTAGTGCTATTAAATATACAAATCTTTTATTTAGAATACATCGTTATAAAGTCAAAAGTTTCAGAGAAATAAGCATAAAGCCCTAGTCCTAGGCCTATAGATTGTTTATAAAGCTATGAAATAGAAACTTACCGTCATGCTCTTAGCTGGCTGGACAAAGACATTTCTCTTATCTCATTGTTTTTGTAAAGTTTTAGGCCTATATTATTTCATTTATGCTCTTTGGTGGAGTATTTCTGTAATATTGTATACAATTTCATTTCAAAAATCTTATAAGTTTTTAGTAAATATTTCTACTTTAATATAAAAGAGTGAGAAAGTTTTTGCAGTTCACCATCAATTTTATTTTTCAGAAATATTCAACTATATTAAAACCTAACATGAATATTTTCTTTACCCACTTTGTTGACCGCATAGTCTAAGGCATTACTCTTGCAAGAGACCAGACTGCGGATAGCAAGGAGATTGAGGTTTGATCCTGGTTGAGTGTACTAAAGATGGTTTTTCCTAAATGATGTCCCAATATCTCCACACAAATGAATGTACACGTCCTATAAAAATCACCTTCCTCATCCCTAACCATACGTGTAACTAGGATTGATGAATGGGGGGGTCAGACCCTATAGGTATGGACTCTACATCAGTAAAAAGAAGGGTTCATTTTTTGTGCCTAAGTGACGATTTATGATTATAATAAATAATTGGCTTGCAATTCAGTTAAAACTAAAACCCTGAAAACGGATTATACTAACACAATACAAGTTCATTTAAAAGCAATTTTGTTTTATTGTAGAAAATGAACAAAACATTGTTTGGTTTAACTGCAAACTAACTTAAGAACAGTGTCCAATTACAACATTAATTTAGTCTGAATTTCAATCAACAAGGTGATTTTGCCAGTTCATCTAGAACTTCGTCCAGAGAAATGCTTATTTCTTTATGTTTATTTAACATCGCCAGGCCATTCAGTCTTTGTTGCCCTGTTGTATTTCTCAAGTAAGTTTTTAATCTCTGAAGAGTTGAGAACATCTTTCACTGGTGCTTGTTGACACTGGAAAGGTTACTATCAACAAAGTACTGATCAATGGGAATATTTCTCCATTGCAGGCAACATAACATATTTTCAATTCATTCATTCTTTAGTGCCACATGTAAAGTTCCCCAATTGCTGCCATAATCACTACACTGCAAATCTTGCTTGTATAAAACAACCAACTTTTTCATTTGTTGCTTCTCTACTTCATTGATAACCGATTTCTCTGTTGGCATTAGGCACATATAACTGCCAAGCACTACTTGATGGGTCAAGAAATGCATTTTTAATTGACTCACAAAATGATCCAAAAACTGCCAAAAAAATTGCAACTCTGAAATAAGCCTCATTGGAGTATACTTTTACATTACACCTCCGTATTTGTTTGGTAGATATTCTTGGTGGGACAAGATTTGAACCAAACAATTCAGAAAGTGTTTTAACTGATTCATAAATAGCTTAAAACTCAATTTCGGTGTTTTTTCTTATTTCTTGAATTATTTCCTTGAGACGATTTACCATGTTAATGGCAGCTAGAAGATCTACATTCTCAAGTTGCAATGCTTGGCAAGGGGGTAGGCTCAAAGGGAAAACCTTTGCTAACACCTGTAGAGTAATTAAAAAAATATGAATTTTGTATGGCACACTGAAGTTGAACTGCTGTTGATGACACATCAGGATTTTCCCAAATCATTTATTTTTTTACCCAATTAAAACACTGAACAATTCACAATGCTGCATTAAATTATAAATAATTTGAGTGATTATTAATAATGGACAGGTTTAAAAAAATTGTGTTTGTTTTATTGTTTCAAATCAATTGGGGGGGGTGGGAGGGTGTTTCAACCCTCAAAACCAACCCCCTTACCCCCGGTTATGCCACTATCCCTAACACATTAGCTTAATTAGTACCTAAGAAAATAACTCGAATAGGTAGTAAGATGGCAGGACTAAAACAAATTTCTCATGTTATGTTTTTGTCTTCTCTTTAGCGGCAGGATTGTATTATCTAGCAGAGTTAGTGGAAGAGTACACGGTAATAACAAAGAAGATAATATGGTGGGTAGTTTTGGTGAGTAGACAAGTTAAATAGAATTTATATTAAATACAGTCATAATTTTAACACTAATTGAAACATTTGAATAAATTTAACTATTAAAGTGACATTTTTATGAAGAGGATAATAATTAATTAAGAATAACTCCATCGAAGAAATAACAATGCAAAGGACCCTCATTGCATTTGGGTCAAACTCCGACCTTCTTATTTAGAGCCAGGCACACTGACTGGGATCGAGGAAATTGAACAAGTCACCTGTAGGAGCTTCCAGTTTGAATCTTGGATTGGGACTGCTCTCACTTCATTAGTATTTATATAATTTTGAAGCATTTGTTGATGTTTATTTCAGGTGACTTCACTGCTGTACATAGGAATCTTCCTGTTTGAAGAATTGCCACTATCCATGGTTGTGTGTGGTTTTATCAGTCAGATTGCACACTTGTTCATACTGAAAACGTTTCCGTATGTGGTCGTAACTTCACCTGCATTCCTTGTGGCAGTTGTTTTGTTGGTTGTCAATCATTACCTGGCATTTCAATACTTTGCATCTGTTTATTACTCATTCTCAGAGGTATGGTAGTTGTTTTAAATAGCTTTTATGTGTTTTGTTAAATAATATTTATTTATTTTTGGCCAATAAAATATACATATACTGTTCTGTCAAATTATTGTTTTCAACTGATGATAAATGATTTGATTAATAAATTTAATGCTCAGTTGGTTTCATGTCTGTCTATCGATCTCAGGGTCCCAGATTTGATTCCTGGCATGGCTGAAAAATGTATCATTGGTGAAATGTGGTTTTCCCTTTCACAGTTCACAGTGATGAATTAACGATCGGGGGCTAGATGTTATTTCTTGATTTGAATTAGCTTAAATAATTGGTGTGATGATATACTAATCAGTTGGTTCAGAAAGTGTGCATTAAACACCTCAAATAAATAAAAATGAGAAATCAATTTAATAATATATTAATTTATAATATTATTTTTTACTTGGCAAGGATATCAATAATGAGCATGCACACTATCAGTTACACTTATATACAGGGAATATGCATACCCACATACATACACATTTATTAAGGGCAACCTAGCCTATTTCATGGTATATTGTAAGCCTATTGTAGTATTTTTTCCGTCTTGAGTCTATTTTTTTAAGTCACTATAACCTCCGTTTGCTCTCACTGATTACACTGTGACCCTCTCTTTTAACCTACCTACACCATAGTGGACCTGCTTTGGTGACTGCACAGTCTAAGGTGTCACTCTCACAATAGACTAGACTGATGATGATAGGACGATTGGGTTTGTCCCGGACAGGTTTACTGAGTTTTTTTCCTAAATAGTTTTCCACTCTCTCTCCATGCAAGTGCCGACACACTACTTCTGAGTTCAACCTCCCTCATCTCTAATACATTGGTGTAATTAGTACATAAGATTATAACCCAAAAGTGTATTAAGACACGGTGATAAAAACACCATAGTGGAACCAACAAGATAAGCTCAAACAGACGGTACTTTTTTATTTAATAATGATAATTTATTCCCAATTATAAAATCCCTAAACATCCATAAATGTTTCTCTTTTTAAGGTGATTTCCTATTTCACAATTTGTTTGTGGCTGGTGCCATTCACTCTCTTCGTGTCTCTGTCCGCCAACGAGAATATTCTACCAACGGTGGCAGAAACAAGACCTCTACTAGGTAAGTTGATTCATTCAAAGTTCTTCAATTTATCATAAATGGACAATTTTTTTGCACAAACTACTATATTACTTTAAATATATGAACCATTCACTGTTCATTTCCTCTGTTCTTTATGTTGACACTCTTTTATTTTCCTGTTTAGGCCTATATGCCATATTATTTTTAACAAATTTCATTTTTATCCCACCTTTTCTTTTGTTTCTTCATTCAGGAAGTTGCATTGCACACTTCACACTCTTTCCTGATAAGTTCTGATAGAGCGGATCTCAGATTTATAGATGGCAATAATGTTTGATTTTATTTAAGAAGCAGCCATTATCTGTTTTTTTCCTTTGGTGGCAGCAATGTAAAGTGTGAGCTGTGTTCCTCTTTTCCCTGTAAAAGTCATATTGTGTTTGTTCATATACATATTTCCTGTACCGTCTTCTAGTTATAACTTATTACTTTAAAATATCATTGTTGTTAACTTCTAGTTTTATGTTCACTTAGAGCTCTTAGATTTTTTTGGTGAGGGTAGTGGTGCATTTTGTTAAAGATGTAAATACAACCGAGTTCAAGCACATGTGTGTGTATGCGTGCATGTGTATGTGGATGCATGTGTGTACATGTAATTATAGGACAAATATAACAATCATACCCCAGGCAATTAATTTATTACATATAACTTATTGTTGATTTAAAAAATGCGAAAAATAATCAAACTTGAGGGATGAAAAAAGTATACTGGTGTGGGAAAGATAACCATTTACATTAATAATATTTTATAAGATTTTGATTCGTGATCTGTAAGTAAAGTGAATACATGGATCTATTCCATTTCTAGTTGAAATTATTTGTGTGTACAACACGCTCCCACCTAGCTAAATAAATAAACCAGATTTTCATATTTTACTTTACATTCATTCATAATCACACCATTCCCTTATGGAGTAGGCAAGAAACTGCATATAACTCAAAAATCAACTCCGTACTTAATCCATCCTCACTAACTTTCTCCACACTTAACTATCCTTGCATACTTTCTTTGCATCAACAACATCCATATACAGAGACATACATGCTCCTTTATTCTTAAAACTTTTAATATTTTACATTTTCACACATTTGTTTACAACATTTGCGACGCCTTATATGGCCTATCCCTTCCTTTTGATCCACACACTCTACCTTCATATATTTGCTTCGATCCACACTCATACTCTCAACATGCCCAGACCTACGTAAAACCCTTCTTTCACATTGACCTATTGGATTCCCTTTAAAACTGCACCCATTCATTACCGACTCTGACCATACAAGTTTTTCCATATACAATTTTTAGATATCTCATTCCAAACACATTCACCTTGAAAAGACAAGTCATCCTAACCAACTAAACCTCTTAAATTAAAAAACCCCTTTTTTTAAATACATTTTTGTCGTGTGAACAATCCTATGAGCTATAACAAAAATAGCTTTATTTTATTATTATTTCAGGCAAAGATGACAATGATGTGGTATCTAACTATTTTTCACGAAAAGGTAAGAAATATGGTCTACTGACTTTATTCAACTACGCGAAGGATTCCATTCTTCCACAACGAAACAAGAAGGCATTCTAAGACAAATAACAGAGCTAACTTGGTACAAAAGTTTAAAATATGAAATTAATTTATTAAATCAACCTAACTTATGTAATGCTTGTACAAAGAACTCAAATCGTACATCTCTACGATAAATGTGTATGAAATTGGTGCTGATATTCACTGTGAGTTTTAGCTGTAAACTTTCACTTCCTTATTTTGACAATTCACCAAGTTGTGTGGCAATATTTGTGTAAGACCCTGTGTGTTTCGAGTGGTTTGGAAAAATATGTGATATTTTTATTATTATTACTATTTTGGTTAAGCTAAAGAGTGTTGAGTTTTTGGCAAACTTGATTTTTACATTTAAGTTTGAAAGATCTTGGTGAACCTGCGGTATTAAAATGAGTGAGATATTTTATATTTCAATAACCGACAATGGTTTGTTAAAGTGTAAAAATAATTATATTGTTCTCTGAAGCACTTTGATTAAAGATTAATAGTTCACCAACAAATAACCACTATCAATATGGTGCATACTATTTTGAATTTATTGACCTCATAAACATTATACACCTTATTGTATGTTTAGATATATCAAAAATAGCTCTTATATGTTTATAAATATGTACTTTTAAGATTAGTAATCTATAACATCACATAGCTATAATCAGGTAACCAGAGCTTATAAAAAGTAAATGTAACAAATAGTCAATATTTGCAAAGTTCTCTAGGCCTATATTTATTTAACTGTATCACTAGCTAAAACATCTATTTGTTGCCAGAAACTGGATACTATAATAATATTCAATCAATGGTTAAAATAACTTAGACACGAGGATTGTCCTGGGGCCTTTGGATTTGTGCACCTATGCTATAACACTCAGCCAAGTGAATAGTGAACCTTGGATAGAGACTACGAGAAAAACAAGGGTGGTTTAGTGGTAGAGTATTGTGTGGAAAGCCAAAGGTCCTTGGTTTTATTCTCGTGTCCAGATTGTCATTTTTCACTTATATCACTATATTTTTCTAATGGCTGCCAACATTTACACCTTGGCTTGTTTTACAAGAAAAAGTAAATCTTTTAAATTTATAAACTGTCAAAATATGTTTCTTGATATGGCAACCTAGCTATATATAGTTCACATAACTATTTACTTAGTTTTAACCGGTATGTGTTCATTTATATGTGGATGTTTTTACTCTCTTAGTCAACTTGTCATTCATCCAAATACAAGCAATTCATTAAATGTACACAAAATAAGGGTTGGTTGTTTTTAAGTATTGTATGCTTCTATGTAGAGACGAACCAATATTAGCATCAAACATTCAAAATCAGTGAGTACCTTTTTGGCAAAAATATATATTTCTCACTCAAATATTTTTTGGCACTCTGATCTCAAAATATTTCAATGTCTTGTCAAGCTGGAATTTCTACATTCCTATAGTTTGGCAACAACATAGTGTTTTATATAAATACAACTATTCTATCTTAATTTTTTTTAAATAATAAACAAGTACCTAGGTAGTAGGTGTAAAATATTCTATAATGTTGACAACCAAAAATAAATATAATTATGCAGCTGGAGTGTGAATGTAAAAAAACTAGTCATATCACATGTCCATCACGGGCTCTGCCTTAAAATATGTCATTTTTAAACGAAAAAGAGATGATATTTAGATGCGGCTATAACTGTAAGTCACAATTATAATAGCTTTGCTATTTAATCCATCACATATTTTATGGATAAAATTAGACAAATATGCCACAGTTTAGAAATGTGTATCTCACGAACAAATAGTTGCAATTGAACAATTCTTCCAACTAAATTACTCTACATAGTCTACTTTCTCAGAGTGTTCCAGCTCAAAGTGAATTATGAGGTGGCACAACAGCAAACACAGAAATGATGTGACAAAACAAAATATGAGATTTTCACCATTAGTTGCTATGGCAGACTTGTGTTTGTTGATAATAGTGTTCATTATTTAACTTCACCCTTGTTCAGCAAAGCCATCAACCCTTTCTCCTCTGCCACAACCAATAAATATAATTGTATCCCTCCCTTGTAGGGGTGTAAGTTATCAAATGATGAACTGAACAAAATCTAGTTTGCTGATGAACTACTGTACTAGATAAATTAACTGCTCATTTCTGTGAAATGAATCACTTTGACCCACTTTGGTGGCCGCATGGTTTAATGCGCTACTTTCACAAAGGACTAAACTGCTGATGATGGGGAGATTGAGGTTCGAATATTCGGGTGTTCTGAGATAAGTTTTTCCAAGAATATGGTTTACTACTCTCCCTCCATGCAAATTCAGGTACACTTCCTATAAATATTACCCTCTTTATCCCTAAAACCGCTAGAGTAATTAGTACATAAGCTTATAACCTGAACAGGTAGTAAGATGCGGTGAAAAAATAAAATCTGGTGTAGCTCAAGGGTACAGGCATTTACTTAGGTGATAGACTTTAATTCCAAATCCATCTCAAGACATTTATAAAAAAGAGCATACTAGGAAAGAATAATTGGTTTGTATGCATTCACCCTTTAACTGTGGGAACTTGTAATATAACTCATTTGTAAGACTACTTCGTTGTATGAAGCAATAAGTATTGTCTATTTTTTGTAATATCTAATAAAATATGAACACTTATGTCTTTGTCCATTCACAATTTATAGCTCCATGTTAAAACCAAGAGGATCAGTGTGTTTTCTTTATCATCCAATACACTATTAAAGATATGCACTAGAGATAAGTTCTGCATCTATTAATAACATTAATGTTTTTGTTTAATACTTCTTCAAAGGTATCATATTTTACTATAAAAGTGTTCACAGTTAAGTTATATTGGTTTACCAAAGATTTTCCTCTCATATATTTTTTAGATTTACAGGGGAAATGTTATGTTCACTAGATCCAATATTATTTCATTAAGCAGACAATTATGTCTATAACATGGAAAATGTAAAAGAAAATGGGACAATGTTTTAAGTTGATTTCTCCATAATTTGTTTGTATATTATATTTTGGTTTATAAATATAATTTCATGCCAAGCAGACAATTGTTTTTTCTTAGTTTTACTTTCTCACAATTGTCACACTGTGAGTGACGAAGAATATAATTGCCACTATTACATTTTTATAAGAATCACCATCAACGGTTCCCAGCCTGTATTCGGGTCATTTTAGTAAAAATGTTTCCATCTTACTCTATCTTTCCACCATTCCTCCTCCTTTAATTTCTTCCATTCTTCTCCTCTCACTTGAACACTTTGTTATTTGCTCCTCTCATATCTTTATTGGCCTCCCTTACGGTCTTTTTCCTACATACTTCATTTCCAACATTTTCTTTGGCATCCTCTCCTTTTCCATCCTCATTACATACCATACCATCTCAGTCTTGCTTCCTCTACTATCTCATGTACTCCCTGTACCTCAACTCTTTCCTGGATAACTTTATTCCGAATCTTGTTTCTCCTTGTGACAGCTAACATGCTTTATAGAACTAAATATTTTATTTACTATAAATACGGTTGACTAAGTTTGTTGAAAATGTACTACTAATAGGATATGTGTTGATGTTGCAAAGATCTGGGTTTGAATCCTGGTCGAGTGTACTGTGGGTTGTTTCTCCTTAATGGTTTCCCACTCTCCTTACACACAACTGTGGGTACACTTTCTCTAAATTCAACCTTCCCCATCCTCAACTCATTAGTGTATTTAGTCTATATGCGGATAAACTGAACAGGTAGTAAGATACGGTACAAAAGAAATGATTAGTTCAGATACCATTTAACAAACTAATTAATTAATTGTTGAATTTATTTGCTCAACATAGACTTTAATTAGTGATTAGAATTGCAAATTGTCTGAGCTGAAAATGTATAATTTTAAAATTTGATCTATTTTGGGGATGGGTCCTTTAAATCTTCAGATTGCTCAAATCCTTATAAATATTATAAATTTGAAAAAAAAACTCTAATTCTGAATATGAGTAGTTTTTTTTAGAAATATTATGATTACTACTAGTAGTTTAGCCCTACAACAGTGTTGAAAAAACTCAAACCCCAGACCATTAATGTGAACAAGGTAATTAAAGATAAAAATTGTGTAAATTAACCTTTTACGCTTATCATGTTTTCTAAGATTTGGATTTGAGATTTGAATATAAAATGAAGGTTTGAACTATAGAAAAGAGTATTAGGTTTGTCTTTAACTTATTCCCTCTCACTAATTGGTGAATTAATAACCTTAAGATGTGTATGTTTGCGCTAATATAGATGAAAATGTATAATAACCACTGCTAAAGCATTCCAACAAAGATTTAAGACATAGAACGTGTTGAATAGACATTTCTCATTCAAAATAGGCCTATGCTTCCAAAGTTTTTGAAAGCATTTATTTATTTATTTCTAGATGTGACTTTTAATTTTCAGCGAGGCGGAAGGAATTAACTAGAGCTGCAGTGAGGCTATTTTTATTTTATTACATGATATGTGATATTAGGGAGCACATTTATAGATGAAAGTACACTCAACTATACAGTGAAAATTGTATTAATAAAAATTAAAAACTTATTTCATAATTTTACTATGAAAGCCATGTTGTGTTTAAACTAACATGTTTTAAGATAATATTTTAGTAGTGATTGCATACATATATAACAATGACACACCCTGATACGGAGCAGTCAGTACATAAAGCCGACGACTAGGGTTCAAAACGTCTGGGTGTACTTTTTTTCTTCTTCTTGTACTCAGTAAAGTTTACTGCTGTCTGTCAATATGGATGTGATATAATTAGGAAAAAAAGTTGATGTAATCAGGGTAGGTAACTAGAGTAGGGATGTGCAAATCTAAGAAATTTTTTAAATTCCGATTAAAAAATTATAATAAAATGGCCTCTACAAATACGAAGCTCTGCTAAAAATATTTTTACAATGTCTTACCTTGGTGGTTTTGGGGTAAAGTGCTCGCCTCAGGATCCAACAATTTGGGTTCAAACCCAGCCGAGGTTGACAGATTTTTCTTGAGCGATAACAATTTGTACCACAACTTCCTTGAAAGAGGAAGTAAAGCCATCAGTCCCATATTGATTGTGGCATGTAAAATAACCTTAATAGGTAGGCTATGTGAAAATACCTTTCCCAGAAAAATTGGTGAGCCCCTTTTGCTCTTGCTCATAGAAATTATCGTGTGCTGATATAATCAGTTGGTTCAGAAAGTGCACGTTAAATACCTCAAATAAATAAAATTAATTCTTACAACAATAATATCTTTTGTTTTAGTCATTTTGTACTGTTATGTACATTAGCTTTATAATGACAGGAAGTTAGTCTTACATTAGAGTCTGTGGTTATAAGCTACACCATAGTGGAACCAAGTAAGCTAAGGCGACTATCATCACTATCATTCAACGTTTCTGCTTCTGCAGGTCATCTAGCACATCCTCTTCCATTCCTGTTGAACTTTCCAAACGTATCCCTCAGCCACGCATCTCCACTCCGCTCCTTTAGTTTCCATGTCCTTCTGGGGTTGGTCCATCCACCTTGTCCATGGTTTTCCGATAGGTCTTCTACTCTTCTATTTGTTCTGTAAGGCTTTCTTAGAAATTCGGTCCTTCTCCATTCTCATCACATGACCTAACCACAGTAACCTTTTCCCCTAATTATTTCATTCCTTATCCTGTCTCTTCTTGTTACATTCTCAATGCCTCTTAGGAACCTCATCTCTGCTGCCTGCAATCTACTTAAATCTATCTTTGTCCATATCCAGGTTTTAGAACCGTATCTCATTAATGGATGATAATATGCCTTATATAACATTTTGGCCTCTTTTCTTAAGCCTGCCAACATTTAAGGTAAATAGATAGTGAAATATTTTGATTCATCATTTTAGGTTGAAATCTCTTTTAAGATATTTAAAATAAAACATTTTAAATATTTTTTTGATATATAGAGTTAGATGGCTCTAAAATATACTTTTTCAATTTAATTTTTAAAAAAATCCAACTTTGTTATGGCCCAGAAATATTCAATAGTATATTCACCATCATTTAAAATTAGAAAAGTGGATTTTATACACCCTTTGTCTGAAGACACTCATATTTTGAGTTTTTTCACCAGAGCTCACATGCCCATAGATGTTAAAAAGATGAGTTAAATTTTATTTAAAAAATATGTAAACCTTTGATAATTTCCATATGGCCTTGTAAATTTACAATGATTGAATGTTATTAAATTTAAATATGAAAAAAAAAATTATAGTTGCTGAATACTTAGAGCAAGCAATTTTGTGTGTGTGACTTAAGTATCTTTTATAAAATAAATGTTTTATTGAGAAAAAAAAGTTTTGTTTTGTCTAACCTTTCCTGTGGCACTATTATTATTCTCCCTTTTGTTTATTTTGGTTTACTCTTTTGGGAAGTTGTGTTGCGTGTTTCACATTCCTTCCTGAAGAGTTCTGATAAAATGAAACCTAGGTCGGGAGATTGGGCGGTGACTATCGATTTTCTTAAAGAGGCATCCAATACCTCTTTGTCCAGTGGCAGCAATGTGAAGTGTGAATTGTGTTCTTCTTTTTGTTGTGGAAGCCATATTTGTTTGTTCCCTTTTATATGTTTTCTATCCACCTTTCCTCTTCCTTCTTCCAAATATATATTATAAAACAATTTAACATATTCATACATAAGTCATGTTATCTGCATCTCTCACTCTTGATAGATATTATCAATACTTATAAAATAACACAAATAAAATAGAAAAATCAATGTTGGCCGGTAAGAAATAGGTTTGAGTTTTTTAAAGTGTTTTTCCAACCAAAATAAGGGTATAAAGAAGCTTTGTATTTCAGTTTTTGCGCCAACAGATGCGGGTATTTTGTGGATTTTATGTTGATAAAAGATATGGTTGCTATTAAAAGCAATTTATAGCAAGATACTTAACAAATCTGGTCCTTTGATAGATAAATTAGAGAGAGAAAAAATTAATCATATATCATAATCACCATAAACTGTTTCCAGGCTGTGGCTGGGTCAGTTTAGTAAAATATGTCTCCATCTCTTTCTTGGTCTTCCTGGCATATTTAAATAATATATAACTAACAATGGTATTTTTTAAAATCTATTTAACATTATATATGCCAGTTAACAAAATATTTTTTCTTAGCAACGCATCTTACTACCTGTTAAGGCTATACAAGTATGTCCTAATTACACTAATGAGTTAGGGTTGAGGAAGGTAGAATTTAGAGGAAGTGTACTTGCATCTGCATGTAAAAAGTTGAAAACCATTTAGGAAAAACTAGCCTCAGTACATTCAATTGGGATTCGAACTCTGTTCTTCCTGTCATCGGCAGTATAGTCTATTGTGAGAGTGATGCTTTAGACCATGCAGCCTTCAAAGCAGTTCAACATAATCTATTTATTCTTAATTAATAATAAATGTACTAGATGTACAAATATACTAAAAAATATCATAAATTAAATGTAATTTAATTTCTTATCAAAATAATGATCAGCTGTTAAAATTGATTTATTTATTATAATATGTAATTCAATTATTACAGATGTTTTATTTATAAACATTGATTGTAATTACACTTTGTTTACCTTGAAAGGTAACAGTAATTCCTTGACAAATAACATTATGAGTTATGACCCTATCTTGTAAGCTACACTGTAGTGGAAATTTGTAAGGTAAGAAGGTAAGAAGGTAAGCTTGCTACCTTTAGGGGTAAAAGAAGTGTATATAACAGCAAAAAAAAAAAGTTTCACACACAACTACTGGGCACTTTAAAAGACTACTAGGATTCTGTGAGTACTCAGATTTAGAGCTTGAAGCCGGGATTGTCATTAATGCTTAGGATTGAGATCGAAAGTTTTGTAGGCTTGTCATTTTCGAACTTTCTTTTGATGTATGTACTAAACAATTTTTAAAACACCATTTTAAGTATGGGCCATTTAATATAGATAATATCGGCAATTTCACTTAAAATTTATTCTGTAACTTAAAAAACATTGTTAAAATTACTATCAAATTTCATAAAAATAAGTAATAGATTCTAAAATTACTTTCTACCAATAAACTAATTCAATATTTTCGTCCATTTTTAATTATCCTCTATTGAAGTTGTGTTGCCAAAACAAGGCAATGATAGTTAACTAGCTAAATAGATCATTACATACTTAAATAATCATTATTTTTACTATTTTTCATGGTCTTTTTCTAAAATTAAAATTTCAACTAAAAATAAATTTAACATTGAAAATAGATATTGATTGTTTGATAACCTGAGTTATTTAAAACTTGTATTAATATGTTCAATGACAAAACTAGCATTAGTTACTATTTATTTATAGAATGATGTAGAGTAACATGTCTAAAATCAGTGTTGATCAACATTGCAATGAATAATGAATCGAATAGTCAAAGCTATTATTTATGCTTTTTTTTAGTGAGGATTACTCCATCTAGATATCATATTCTTAAAAATGACATCTGGACACGGGAATCTAACCCAGGACCTTTGGCATTGGCGTACTAAGCCAAAGGTCCTTTGTTCGATTACCGTGTCCAGGTGTCATTTTTCAATTTTCAGAATTTCAATAAATAGTTTACCAACCTTACCATATTTAAATACCATTCTGTACTGTCTACTAAAAATAATATTTTAACCATCTTATTTTTCATTTTTAAATATGAACAACTTTTATAAGAATTGAAAATTAATTGAAATAAATTTTGTGATCAGATAAACTTCTAGCGAAGGCCCATATAAAACTTATGCGCAAATATTTATAGAGGAATAGAATTCAAACAGAAGAGTGATCATTATCATCATCAACTGTTTCCAGCCTGTGTCCGAGATCGTTTAGTAAAATGCCTCCATCTCTCTCTATCCTTCCACCATTCTTCCGCCTGCAGTCTCTTCCACTCTCCTCCTCTCACTTGCACACTTGTTGCTGTTTCTCCCAGCAATTTCTTGGTTTCTATTGTGGTCTGTTCCCTACATACTTCATATTCATTAATCTTCTTGGAATACTCTCCCCTTCCAACCACATTACATGCCCATACCATCTCATCCTTGCTTCAACTATATCATGTATGCCAACTCTTAATCTTACATCTTCATTCCTAATCTTATCTCATCTGGCGACAGCTAGCATGCTCCTCAAAACCTTCAATTCCATGGCTTCCACTGTCCTTGTTTCTCCTTTATCCAAAGTCAAAGTTTCCCTTGAATATGTAACTAAGGGTATAAAAAATGCTCTATACAACACTTCAAGGAGACTTCTCTTTTCCATAGTATGTCTCCTACACACACCTGTTGAAAACCTCTTCCTGTTGTACTCTTCTCTTTTTTATCGTCTCTGCTGCCCCCTTTTGCCTCAATCACACTACCAAGATACTTTACGATCTTTGCTTCTTTCAAATCTACTCCATCCAGCGCTATCACCTTTCTTGGTCTTGTTTTCTGCTTTGTCATCACCATCAAAGAAGAGAGAAAACCATAGATAGAAGAGTGGACACAAGTGCTACAGACTGATGTGGAAGGGAAAGTAGGAGAGAGTTCAGAGTGATGAATGAAAAAGGAAGATTAAAGGAGGAGGACAAGGATATAAAGAAGCTGTGGAAATCATATTTTGAGAGATTATTGAAACCAGAAGGAGGATTGCTAGGAGAGGAGGAATAAAATGAATGTAGAGATGGAGAAGGATGCAGTATAGTTAACCAGGAAGGAGGTAGAAAAACCCTTGAAAAAGGATGAGAAAGGGAAAGGCAACATGAGTGGATGAACTTGCAGTGAAAATGATAATGGCAGAAGGAGAAATGGGTCCACAGTGGTGGTACATAGTAGTAAGGGCAGTGTGGAGTGATAAGAAAGTGCCAGAGCATTGGAAGAAAGGTATTATACTAATATTCAAGAAAGGGGATAGGAAAAGGTGGGACAATTATAGAGGCATAACACTGATTTGTCAATGTGCAAATATGTATGAAAATCTTCTGGAAAGGAGAATGATGACAAGCGTAGAGGAAAGAAAGAGAAAGGAGGCTGATGACAGATTTAATGTTTGGAATTAAACAGCTGATGTAAGAGAGATAGGAGTTTGGAAAGGATTTGTCAATGGCATTCATGGATGTAGAATATTTTAGTGTAAATAGGAAGAAAGTCTGGAAAACAATGGAGGAGGGTGGAGTAGAATGAGGAGTGGATAGAAGAGTAAGGAATATATATGATAGTAATGTGAGCTGTGTAAAGACGAAGAAAGGGTGGATGGAGTGGTTCCGATTAAAAAATTGAGTCAAGCAGGGGAGTGCCCTCTCACCATTACTACTACTATTGGTGATGGAACTGATCATGTATATAGTAGCAAGGAGGAAACTGGGTGAGGAGACAATGAAAACAATGATGTTTTCTGAGGAAGTGGAAGAATGTGTAGTGAAATTGAGTATGGTTAAACCCGCTTCAGTGGCCGCATGGTATAACACGCTACTCTCGTCTTCAGACTAGACTGCCGAAGACGGGAAGACCAGGGTTCGATCCCAGTCGAGTGCAGTGAGGGTGGTTTTTCCTAAATGGCTTTCCATTAAAATGTGGATGCACATCCTTTCAATAAAACCATTCTAATCTCTAAACCATTAGTGTAATTAATACACAAGCATATAAACTGAATGGGTAGTAAGATGTGATGTTAAAAGATTATTACCTTGAGGAGTTTTAAATTAAATATAAAACATTTCAAATTTCTAACTGCTTGTGGTTCCTATGTTTTCTTATAGGGTAATTAAAATTGTGGAAGGTTATTTTGGGTAAATATTAGCTCATTAAAATATCAATTATATGATTTTCTTTTTGTAAATTGTTAGTGTAATTGTAATATCTATAAAGACATGAGTTTTGAAACTATTTTGATTATTTTTTATATTATATTTTTATTTGAATGTTGTAGTTATTTTTAAATTATAACCTTTTTAAAAGTATTATTTATAATTTAAAAACCAGTATTTACACATTTTAAACTTGTTTTATTTCAAAAGTATTAACTAGTTATAAAAACGAATGTCATTCTTATTTTAAGAACATGTGTTCATATTTTTTAAATCCCACATTTTAAGGATGTATTATCTACATTTTATGTTTGTTTAAAGGGGTGAGATTTTAAATATAATATTGTACTTTTAAAACAAACAAATATATACTCATCATTTTAAAATTATGACTATAATCAAACTTGGGAGCTTTTTAAAACACTCAACTTGAAAGAAAAATACCCAAGCTCCTAGACACAAAGACTACCAATGAAAAAAATAAAAACTACATACATTATTAGCAGCCTTTTATTGATACATTCAACTCTTCTAGATAAATTAAGTAGCAAAAAGAAAAATATGATTAAATTAAATAACAAAAATATTTAATTACTCTATTTACATGTGACATCACACAATTGGGATATAAATGATCAATATGTTAGTTCTTAATGTAATCACAAGAGCTGTACAGAGTTATAATATAATACAATACAATACATATTTACATTTTATCTGTTCATTTTAAGTAGATTAGCAATTAGTATTCAACTAACCTGGTCTATAAATTACTCGTTGCAAATTTAGGAATCCTGTTTTTATTGAGAACAATTAAATAGTATGAATGATATGTTCGTGCACTAAATGGACATAATTAAAATAAACAGCTTAGTAAAATACACTACAAATATTCCTTATTTTTTTACAAAATAAGAGTTATCAGAAAATGGGACTACAGTTATATTGATCATTGAATAGTTCATGTCTCGAGAGCCTTGGTAAGACTAAGAAACATGAAGCTAATCAGAATTACAACAAAGTTTCTCAAAAGAAATGGGTAGAGTTTGAAGACACACTAGAGTCTGTTCACCATAGCTAATTACCTGAATAACTGTTGAAAAATCATGTGTTTAGATTTTGGGTTGCCTAAACTTATAAAAGATCACTGTTTGGTTATAAATGAAAAGTTTTTCAATTACATGTTATATTTTACATTTAAAATAAAGTTAACTTATGTTTTCTCACACTATTTCAATACCTTTGATCATATTTTTTTTATTTTGGAATTCTATCTATAATGTGTAATATAGTCATACATTAAAATACCTTTTAATACAGGTATCATATTTACTTGTAAAAGAGAAAATACTTTTATTATAATACATTATTTTATAATAATTTTATTGTATTTAAAAATATTTTATTCACTATGTGGGTGCACTATTGTAAAGAACTTGTTTGTGTCATGATTAATCACATGGTTTAAATTCTTTGGTCACCATTTTGAAGCTATATTCATTAGACCTTGTGTAAAAATGCTGTGGAAATATTTTTTTTAAGTGGCATAAAACAATAAATAAGATTTGTGTCGGACCTTAAATAAATATAAATAATATTGGATTGACCTATATTATTGTGGTTAACTGCAACACTTATACAGTACCATACGTTTTCATTACAGCTATCCAAAGTGTCAGATGTTGGTGTAGTGACACATTAGGGACTATTTCTAGTAACTTATGGAGCTGTCATCTATGTAAACTCGGGTGGTGAATGTATTTTACTTTGAGTCAAGTGTTTCTCAGTTTTTTTTATCACCCTTTGAACTGCTCATTAGGGATGAGCGAGACTCAAAAATTCAAGGGAAAAAAATCTTGATCTCATCTCTAAAGTTAAAAAATAAATATCTAAAATTTGAGAAATTAAAAACAAATAATGGTCCCAAGAAATTAAAAAACGAAACCAGGAATTTATTATTATTTACAATATCCATACAACACAAAAATAGACCGCAATTTCCCCCCCAAAACAGCCTTTATTAAGAAAGGTTTTTGTTATAAATATTTTTTTCAATACCAAACTTTGACAGTATAAGTTGTTACACTTCAAAATTAAATTATAAATGGTGTTCATTATAAATACCTATCACTATTTTATTAATTGCATTTAAAATGTGTATGAGTTATATCTCAAGTTTTTGAATGCACTATATGACAATCTAAATCAAGCACCAACTCAAATGTCAAAAAGGAACTCTATAAACTATATATTTACTTTAATAAACATAGTTTACAATTTTTGTGCTTTCAAAGGACGTTTTCTCGTCTCATTCTTGTGGCTAGATACGTGTTTATATTCTCGCCTCAAATTGAAATAATGGTTCTCGCACATCCCTAATATTTATTATTTTGCGGCAACCTAGCCAAGAAAAGGTCCTTATTCTTAGTTGTAGACATATTGAAAATAATATACTCTTTTGTGACTAAAAATTGACTGAAAAACAATAAACTAGTATTAAATAAAACAAAATAGTTTTTAGTGCAATATTTGTAACCAATTTTCTCATACTTTCGTGGTATACTGATGAGAGTATTGCTGTGTAGCATCATAAACCTGCACACCCTTTGAGAATCACTTCTTTAAACAATCTTGCCCACAGCATAACATAGCTACTATGTACGTGTTTTGGGCAGTAAGCAAATAGTATGATTTTGGTATGAAAAAAACATTAAGTAGTAAAAATTTATTACTGTGTTGTTAACATGAGAACATTTTACTGTATTTAAAAAAAAGTTACTTTGAGTCACTACCTGTTCAAGTTATGCACATATTTAATAATCAAGTTAATGTGTTAGGGATAAGGAAGGTTGAATTTATAGGAAGTGTCCCTGCAATTGTGTGGAGGGAGAATGGAGAAACATTTAGGAAAAATAACCCTCAATACACCCGACATATTCAAACCCTGATCTCTTCATTATTGGCAATCCAGTCTATTACGAGAGTGATGCCTTAGACCAAGTGGTCACTGAAGTGAGTACTATACATGTCATTACAGACTCTGTCTCCCACAATAAGTGGAGAATATCCCTGTTTCCAAGAAATATTCAGGATAGCTTAGCAAAATATCATCGAAAGTACAAGAGAAAGAGCTAGGTTTAGGCAAATTAAAAATATTAAAACATATTTGGAAGTTAAAAGGTAAATCCAAAGAACAAACCAAGTTTATTTATGATAGTATTCTATGATTGTAAATATTAATGCTAGTATTGTGGGTGCATTGGCTTTTAAAGGTTATAAAAAGTGTTCATCAAGTAACCAAAAGATACTTTCTTGCTATTTCAACTTAAAATCTTACTGTAGGCCTTGATGCATAGCACATTCAATAAAAAAAATACAAACTAGGAAGTGATACTAAATAATACTCATTTTGAGGTTTTAGAGTTATTAAATTCAGCAATAATTATCAAATAACTAACCATCCCACTTTTTAACCAGTATTTAGCCCAGTGAATTATAATATTTAAAAAAAAAATCAAACACCAGACAATGCTTTGCGTTATTTAACAAGTAAATAATATTTAATCTCAAAATTAAATTATAATTCTACTTATCCATCATTAACAGAAACATAATATATTACCCAAATGCTTGATGTATTTTAAACTCCAAAGCTAATAAGCATTTCCCTTTTTCAGTTGTTAAACTTAACCTTTTTCACACATCAACAACAAATTTATAGGCACAAAAAAAAGTATGTGTCATGAAACTGCCTAAATTTACATAATTATAATACTCTACAACAGGTGAAAAATACTAACATGATATTTTTAAGTCTTGATAAACAAATGTTGGCTCAAACTAGTTCGTTAACACCAAGCTATTCTAGGTCCCTGTCCCCTGAAACACTTTCTTCCCAACACACAAGTTTCCCTTATGAGGACACCCCTAGTAACAGTTCATTTTCCTCTACAGTTCGTTATAGGGAGCGAGAAGAGGCAGAGAGATACAAATATAATAGCAATAATTAATTGATTTTTGAAGTCTAAAGGATGTAAAATTTGTTCAACTTTCAACAGATTAAAAACCACCTAATCCCTATAAAGTCATGGAGAGAATTGCATTTCTTTGAGATGAATCTACAAATACAAAAGGTAGGTGTACAATTGCACTTAAATTAAAAATCAGCAATATTCAAATAAGTGAATAGTGATAACATGGACAGAGGAATTGAACCCAGGACCTTTGGCTTTGAGCGTCAATACTCTAACACAGAGCCAAGGCTCACTCATTAATAAAAAGTGGCCCAAGTTGTGATATGAACTAAAGTGGCTCAGTTGGCGGGTAAATCCAAAGATCCAAGGTTCAATTCCGGGTTATTATTTTTCCTGTAGTTGAATTTGATTCTGTTATCAGGTCGATCCTCTAAACAACAATCACATATCACTTTGTGTATGATACACATGGATTAAATAACTATCAGTAACAGTTAAGCCATTTTCCTGAGCAATTTTTTTTAAATATCAAAGTTAAAGAGTTACTTGGGTCAAATTGAAACATGTTAGGAATTGCTTGATACAATGACTATGTAGACATCTAATGTCTAGGAGGGTGGGGAGTAGGACTATCACTGCTGAGCTGTTTGAGCCAGCTGTCTCAATTGCTTCAAGACAGTCTCCAGGAGTTTCTTCTTGTCTCGCTCACTCTTTTTCAAAACTGAGAACACAGTCTTCTTGTCAGCTTCTCTCAATCTGGGGAAAACATTTCCCCCCCATTAATTTACTAAACACCATGTTGTTCTTTTGTGATTCATGTTTTATTACCTGTCTGGTCTATTTACATATTTACACCAATGGAAAAATATGAAAATGTAGGATTTAAAAATTTGCGTGGAGGAAGGGCTAGAAAACATTTATGAAAAACCAGTTTGGTACACCTGGCCAGGATTCTAACCTTGACTCTCCCTTTAAGAGCAAACCAGACCAACATAGCAACCAGACCCTAGACCATTACTTAAAAATATCCACAATATAATATATTTATTTTATTTTCTACACATAGTAGACTACTATTTTTGATAAATATTAGAAGTGTGTGAAACTTCTAAAAGTGTGACTCGGCTTCAAATATTTATCATCTTTGACTTTGATTCTAAAGTAAAATTCTGAATTTGAAAATTATAAAGCTTAACCAATACAATTATTTTAGGTTAAAATGCACATTTACGTTCAACTTTTGTCATTTTGTGATTTTACATATATCACAAAATAATGTTCAAACTAATGTAACTTAACGGTAATTCAATAACTTAGGACAAAATATGTGAATCGTTTAACATTTTGTTAGTTATATTCAATAGGGCACCTAAAGTTATTTAAATATGAACCATATAATTTTTTATTCCAGCATTAAACTTTTTTTTCTTTTTAATATTAGAACTTTGATTTGGATCTGAGAATATTTTATATATTCAATGTGACTTCACTATGAATTGAAAAGGGGGGCTTCGCACACCCCTAGTTAATTTACTATCTTACTAGTTAATTGAATGTTTATATAATTAATTCATTACAGGAAAAAATGTTAACATTTGGTTACAATTTCTTTTATCTATGGGCAGCGTATAACCCGAACGGGTAGTAAGACGCGGTGCTAAATATTATTATTTTATCTATGGAAAGAATTGATGCAGTAAAGTAAATCTATTTTATTCACATGTTTTCTAAGATTATGTTTCATGAAATAGTGGATTTGAACCATATTTAGTTTTAGTATGGCTTAGAGCTATGCGAATTATGAAAACAAGATTAATAAATGAAAATAATGAAAATCTGAATAAACTATCAATCTTATAAATTCAACAATCGACCTCGTGATATAGTGGTAAAAGGCCCTGGCTGCTAGCCTAGAAATCCTGGATTCGATTCACGGCTAGTACCAAACAATATTTCTTGAAAGGGGAATAATTCTCACAGTCCCCAAGCTTTGGCTAGTTTGGTTTAAGTTAGGTTTAAAATATTAATTGGCTTTAACCAAACTTATTTACCATCATCATCAAGACATGGAGAGAGCCTCCATGAAACGCATGTACAAATAGTACATTCGGGTGTCCCTTGGGCAACGGTACATTATTAATGGCTAATCTCTCTGAAAACTGAGCTACAAATTGATATAGTCCATACACGCCATAATTGTAAAGAATAAAGTTATTTAGTCCAAACTTTCAAACAAATCCTACAGTTTAAAACATACCTATATGAAAAAAGAATAATAATAAATAATAATAATATATATATAATTATATATATCATTATTATTATTATTATTATTGGCACCGCGTCTTACTACCTGTTTGGGTTACATGCATTTACACTAATGTGTAATAGTAGGGTGATTTTGAGATGAAATGGAGGACCTACAGTTTAACGTGGGATCCGAACCACGGTGGAGACCTGGCATTCCACACCTTCACAAGTATTGTCAGAGGTGAAGGAAGGGTTTGGTAATCAGATAAATCTGTGCTGGGACCGAACCCCGGACCCGCAGCACAGAAGTTCGACACCTTACCCCTAGGCAGTCAGGTCACAAAAAGGTAAATACAATTAAAGATAAGATACTTTCTGGAGTGATTTATCTTGTTGTTTCGTGCAAGATCTAAGAGTATCTGTGGGCATAGCATATTTTCTATCACATTCACCTTCCTATAATTATATTAATTGTATATAATAAAAAGAAAAGATAGTGAGTGAAGCTTATCATACTTATCCAGCAGTATGATGGCGGTGTTGGGGTAGACTTGCTGGTACTTGCTGTTATCCTGGCCGTAGTCATGGAAGTATGTCGGCCAATCCCATGTCATGAACAGGTCCAGAAGCTGCCTAAGATCAGCAAAATATTGTAGCAACACCCCTTCCTGTAGGCCAGGGACTGGTTCCGATGCTGCAAACTCTGCACACACAAAGAGTGTAAATAGGGTTAGATATCTAGTTAATATGGTAGCTCAGTCTGTAACGTGTCTGTCTACTGAGCTAAGGGTCATGGGTTCGATTCCTGGCATGGTCAAAAATTTATCATTGATGAAAATATGGTTCTACTCTTTCACATTGATAAATTGACGACTGGGGACTGGATATTGTGCCTGCACTAGTCTTAAGATAAATTATAAAGCATATGAAGCTACGTCAGGCCTAGCCAGCCAATAGTGGAAAATGGCTTGAATAAAAAACTGACCCAGGCCATAGGCTGGAAACAGTAATGGATGTAAAAATCTAGTTAATATGTACCCTTTATTAACAAAACAACGGTAGCCGGTACACCCTTTCATGTTTCCACTATGACACAAGGGCTTGTTGAGCGGGGGGGATCTTAATTAGCTATAAACAGGGCCCGGAAGTTGATGCCCTTAAAAACTCCGAAAATGCACTTAAAAATAGATTTTTTATTCTAAAAAATTCAAAAAATGCTCTTAAAAATTAACAATACATTCTAAATCCAATTCTTCTTCTTGTTGTCCGATTATGATAATGTGGGAATCCCGCAAAAGGAGAAATAAATTAATAAATATTGTATAACCAATCTGCCAACTAAAAATAATAAAATAGGCAGAACATTTGTGTGCATGTGAGAATGATACAGAGATGAAAGAACATCTTAGATTTACTTTATTCTGCATTGCAATGCCCAACAAAGATCATCTTCAGATTCTCAAGTGTGAATGATCAGCGATTATCAGCCAAGAGGTTTTTGTACCTGGAGAAGCTGCGCTCTACATCCACAAATGTTATTGGAGCATACTTGAAGTATGGAATGTCACCAGGCAATATGTTTTCTTCAATGTCTTCTAAAGAGTCACTTTTACCAGCGATTATGTCAGCAATTTTATACACTGTTTTCAATCCCGAATTTTTTATCAACACATTTTGAAGTTTTGCAAACATTGCTTCTCCAATTTTGCCTGAAGATTTCTTGAGGTTATCCTGTAGTGAAGAGCAGTAGCGTCAGACAATGACACACCTTTCTTTCCTAAGTTTGTTATAATTTCCCTCAATTTTGTGATCTGAGAGCATTTCTTGTGTAATCTTGATATATACGGCCTCTTCACTGTCAAATCTGTTTTTAAAACATGAATATAGTCACAATAATAAAAACACGCATGAAGTCGTGTGCATAATCGTGTAATTATTGGCTGAGGTGGAAAGGGTACATCAAGTGCCATCGTCTTGAAATCAAGTATTCTGAATGGCGCTTTCAAGAATACTTTTTTAACTTTCGACACTAGTTGGTCAACATTTCCAAAGTTCTTTCTCACCTCTTCAGCAACTCGGTAAACTGCTTGAGCGACACATTTTACGTGTATCATTTTAGAATATAATGCTTTATTACAGTTGCTGCTTTGACCATATATAGCGGGGGTTACTTACAAAAAGAAGAACATTATCGTGCTTAATACCTTCAGGCCAAAGCAGAAACATGGATTTATCAAACAACTTGCTGATTGTGGAGTGGTTGGCTTTATCCAAGATTTCTGTATTCAAGAGAAATGTTTGACTAACAGTATTCAGTTCAAGAGTTCTAATAACTATGTTACCTACATAGTGGCCTTCAACATTTATTGTCTCATCAATTGATACCCAGATTTTTTTCCCACACACACTGGTTTGTATTTTATCTAGAGTTTTCTCATAGCACAAGCTCACATAGCTTTTATGCAGAGTAGATTCATCTGGTATAGAATTATTCGTGTGTCTTTCTAAGAACTCACAAAACTTAGGATGATTTACTTTTCTAAGTGGAATATTAGCTGACAACAATACTTCGCACAGTTCTTGATTAAAAGTAGATGATTTGGTTTTAGAGTTTGAAGCACTTTGGAACAGCAATCTTTGAGTTAATTTTCTTGTTGTTGTCCATTCTAAAGCACTCTTGTGTTTCTCACAATCAATATGCTGAGTAAAAGAAAACTTTTTTTTTCTGCTGAAACTGTCGACTCGCACAATTTAAAAAATAATACTCTCCCGTCTGTGGAAAAAACACTTTTACCAAACTCGTTAACTAACTGTTGTAAATGGGAGGATTGGGATGGTTTGGTTTTCAGCATCCTGCTCACTTGGAAATACACAAATATATGAAAGTACAACAGGCTTAACATGGAACTCTTTGGGGTTGCGCAGTGGCAAAAAAACATGTACACATGCGCAGACCAGTTCAAGACAAGTGAACGTTGTCACTACTAGGGGAATATCCCTCCCTCTCCTCTCTTTACATCCCTGCCTGTGTGGCCGAGTTCCACGTTAAAACTCACCAGCAGTAGTAAGTCAACTAGCTTGAGAGATACAATTTAAACTGACACTAATCTACTCAAATAACAGCCATATTCTAAACAATTGTGACTGTACCACTGAGAGAAACAAAGCCTTATATTCCTTAAATTCCAAGCTAGCCAGTTGTCCAGCACTGGGGGTTTCCATTGAAACCTAAGCAACATAAGAATCTAAAAATATGTGTACTTGTCCTTCCTAATTTCTTTTGTATTTATAACTGCTCTGTCAGAAAACATTAGGCTACGCTCCTTGTTTCATGTCTGGCCGTACTAATTAATTACAAGAGAAAATTAATGCTTTAAGTAAATTCAAATAATGGATTTGTGAATATGTGCATTACCCTTTGTGAGTTACTATTTTTATGTAATAATTCTAAAGATGATATAAAATGCACGTTAAGAGTAAAAACTGTAAAAAAATGCCTCAAAAATGCTGCGAAAACGTCATAAACTGTAAAAACCCCTAAAAATGCAAAAATATGCACAATAAAAGTAATGTTTTTGATATCAGTGTGTCATAAAATTTGTTTATATATAAATTAGCATTGCAATTGACTTCACAGAAAAAAGATGCAATGTCATCAACTTCCAGGCCCTGGTTATAAAGGTCTTAATCTCAAGATGTGTTTTTAGTCACCCCACTTTATGGTAGTCTACTTCTCTAAGCACTAATCGCAGTGATGGTCGTCTAGACTTTGGATATATTTATAAGGGGCCAGAATGGGAGGACAACCAATTTCTTCATGTTAGGAATGGGAACCTCGAATCCTCGCATCCTAAAGGATGTTCAGATTTGAGGATTTGAGAAAATATAAAATTCAAGATTTAAAAAGATAAAGACATATTTTTTAACTTTGAAATTTCTTCTTAAACTTTTACACTTCCACAGTTACACAATGTTTTGAATTTTTGGAAATATTCCTTTCACATATGAAGAAACAAATTAAAAACAAAAAGAAAGATATTATATGGAACTTCATGTATCTAGAATAATTTGAAATGTAACTGAAAACTTACATTGTTGCCAAATTTATGCAAAATATTGGAGGCTTGAATAGAATGATAGTTTGCCATTGATGTGCACTAAGAAGTCTCTCCCTTACAGTCTGGCCATTAGGGCCAAGCATATAAGTTCAAACAATGCTGACCTCACTCAGTATTGCAATAAGCTTTCCTCAGCTTTTCAATAAAGAGAGTACCCTTCAAATCTCATTGATACTCAAATCTTCAGAGCCATCTCAAATGATTCGACAAATCACAGACAAATTTCTGATGACATCCCTTTCACCACCAAATAGCATCCGGGACTGCAATGAATTAATACTATACTCAAGAATGGCTATAACTTTCTATATTTTTCCACTCGGACACAAAACCTTCTCAGCTCTACCCAAATAATCTCTTTCAAATAATCTCTTTCAAACAACCCCATAACAACTTTCTAGTACACCCAAAATTGCCCGACCGCAACAAAAGTTTCACTTCAATCAACAAAGCAAAAGTTTCACACAAACGTGTATGAAACAACGCTGCAATACCTGCATGATTCACTCACACAGCAAGACCTTCTATAGTAAGAACATGAAGTATCACTCCATCCAAGGCCACTTTGAGTGCAACACATCCAACTTAATCTACCAACTTCAATGTAATTTTTGTGAGGCTGAATATATTGAATTCACAACAGGACTTCTGAGAATATGTGTGAAAAATCACCGTTTCGATACCAACCATAATAATCCAGATAAACCTTCCAATGCTAACACCCACCATAAGGGCTTTGACTCCTGCTACACCACCAGAGTACTCAGAAAATTCTCGACAGCTATTTGCATCAATAATCAGCCTAGACAATGTGAACGTCAACATCAATGGCACGCTATCGATCTATTCAAGCCTCCATTATAGGTGCATCAATTTGGTCGCAAGTTTTCAGTTATATTTATAGCTATTCAAGAAGCATGTAGTTCCATATCATATCACTGTGTGTTTTGTTAAGTGTGTTTCTTCATGTGAAAAAGGAATATTTAAAAAAATTCAAAACAATTAGTAACTGTGGAATTGTGAAAAAGTGGGAAGTGTAAAAGTTTAAGAAGAAATAAAGAAAAAAGTGTGTTTGTTTCTATCTAGACCTAACCTAACTATCCTTATTATTCATGTCCAAACCATTAGACAAAAATTCATTTTATTAACTTTTGATTAGGAATGTAATGTGTATTACTGCTTATTGTATTGTAAGAGAAACAAGGTAAATGGTTATTATAGGAATGAAGTTTGTGAGGAGCATGTTGGCTGTCACCAGGAGAAACAAGATTAGGAATGAAGCTATCTAGGAAAGAGTTGGGGTACAGGGAGTACATGAGATAGTAGAGAAAGCAAGACTGAGATGTTATGGCCATGTAATGAGGATGGAAAAGGAGATAATACCAAAGAGAATGATAAAGATGAGGTATGTAGGAAAAAAGACCGCAAGAAAGATATGAGAGGAGCGGTTAACAGAAAGTGGGCAAGTAAGAAGAGAATAATGGAAGTGATTAAAGGAGGAAGCAAGAATGGTGCAAGGGTATAGGAGGATGGAGCCATTCTATTAAACTCCTCTAGCCACAGAGTGGAAACAGATGATGATGAGATATTTTTCTTCTATAAAAGAAAATTCTGCTTTTAGTGTAGTGGAAAGAATATAAAATGCTTACTGTGTTCCCTTTTTTTCACTGTACAAGTCATTATGTCAAAGTCTTTCTGTTTTTTCTATTGTTCTTTCATATACCTTCACATATAGAAACAAAATATATTTCCTACACACATGCATCAATTTAATGCTAGAGATATTTTATTATAACAGTGTGTGTACAAATAATTGTGTGGTAAGCAGAATAAATATGGTCTCTATTGTAATTTAACTTGTGCTTTGGGGTTGACATACGTTCACACTGGATGGTATCCAAGTTGATCTGTTGCAGGGCACCCATTGATATCTGCTTGACGTCATCACTGAGCATAAAGTTGAGCACAGATTTGGCAATATGCTCGCAGGCCGACTTGCATGCTTCTTGGGCAACTTCAGGCTACATAGAACACAATATAAGGACAAATTATAGTTACATACAATCATTATTTGAAAAGAAAAAATGAAGGAACATCTTTTTACAATTTTTTAAAGTTACTAAATCCATTTTCATATTTGTATGCATAAAGTAGCTTTATTTTTGATATATTTTATAAATATTTATGAAATAATCTTGGCCTGGTTTACTAATGATGGTTTTCCACTCGCCCTCATCGCAAATGTGGGTACAATTCCTCTATATTAAACCTTCCTTGTCTCTAGCACACTAGCGTAATTAGTATATATAGGTATAGTCTGAATGGGTAGTCAAACACAGCGCTAACAATATTAATAATATTGTTTAATATTATCAATGTTGACCGCAAAAAAATTTAAAAAATTAGAAAGTTTTTTCCTACAAGAATCTTACTTTGGTTACTAAGAAAATGTACTTTTTTGAACATCAGAATAGAAGATAATAACGCCTCTGTCTTTGTGACTACACGCACAGATAGTTAAAGATTTTAAAAAGGCTCAATGGTAATAAGTCATAGTAATATTAAAAGCAACAGAATCAGATGGTTTATTACCGGCAGATTAGTAAAGGAAAGGAAGATGCTCTGTAAGAAGGCAATAAGGTCAGTGATGAAGCTAGAGGCATGGCCCCTCGGCTCCACCAGAAGCCAGTCATAGTTTTCCAGCTCCAGAAACTCGTCCAACTTCCTCTTGAGCTTATCGCAGATCTGCCGCTCAGCATCGTCTCGCGCCACCCGGAACATACACGACTGGCCCTGGCTACGACCACTCATGTGCCCCTCCTTTGGAGCGCTGCCAACAACACACATTGAAACTATTAGATGTATTCATTAAACACAAGGTCATCAACGACTTAATAAAGATGAGGAGGAGAGTTAAAAGGAAATGTACTAGCATTGGACTAAAGCAGATGGATAAAAACTACCCTGTTTATAAATTCCTCCCAAGTTCGCCTATTCAAGATTCAAACCTACCCACCCAGATTCAAAAGTAAATGATACTACCCATGCAGCTAGGCCTACCCAAATGCACACTTGGACAAGACAACATCTATACCACCTTGACAGTTAAACAATGCAGTTGGTGTATTCCTAATCCTTATAATCAGTATGAATTCTCTGAACGCAAGTTTTGTAAAGTGGTCAGGGTTTTAGATCCTTAGCTCTCGACCATTTCATTTATATAATTCTATTAGTTTTACATTATTTATTTTATTAATTTAATACCATTCTTAAAATCACTAAATTCACTATGGATAGGCTCGCAAGTGCCCAGTATTTATAATATTCAAAGATATTTAATAACATTTTATATATTGTTTTATAAAATCCCGTCTTAAGTTGATTAGAAATCATGTTAAAGCTATCAAGATACTGAGAGTACTAGACATAATCGTATTGTTTTCCAATCATTTAGGCCTATTTTAATAACTAGCCTTCAGCATCTTCAATGTATTATTGTTTTCTAGGCCTAATTGAATCTCTATATTACTAAATTAGTCAGTTCAAATGTTTAATTAGAAGAAAGTCGGGTTTTATGTTAATTATAGGCTGCCCAAATCATAATCAAAGTTTTAAGCAATATATGTTTTAAATTTCAATACATTAACTTCATTTTAGGCCTTTAACTTTTAAATCCAGTAGTTTTTCATTCTTGTAAAGTCTTTATTGGAATTATAGAGTCATATAAATTTATTACTTTTATCTTTAATTTTCAAGCATCGTGCCAGTTTATTTTATCTGTACCCGGAAGCTGTGGCTTGCATATATGGCTTCACAGTGGAAAGAGGAGGTTTGGTGCAAACAACTAGCCAATCAGCACATCAGATTTTAGCATCTGTTTTTGATACCATGTGGAAGGGAAACGTTAGCATCGAGACACTTGCCGGTTAGCTCGCAAGCTATTAGGAGATATACTAAGAGGTACGAATAGTCATTCTTCACCTGTTGTCTTTAGGGTGTAGAGAGATGGGTGAAAGAAAAGGTAGACAACCATGTGGCTAAATTAGCACAACTATAACCATATTATTTCTGTCTTCAAGTACTAATTAACTTTTTCTTTTCATATGTCACCTGGTGTTTAAAATATCTGTTAAAATAAAACTTCTAAATCAATCGCATAGATTTCAATTTCTTTATTGTGAATAAGTTCTCCACTTCCACCATTATCAATTAAACCCGAGAAGCTCTACTGAACCCACTGGCTGCCGCGGACAAGATCTAAAGGAGAAGATGGAGAGATGGGAAGGAGACTGAAGAAGTTTGACTGGTTAGAGCTTCTCCCTCCTCTACGCCTACTAATGACAAAGCAGCAAGATTTTAAACTAATTTATTTACCAAGGCAATAATACTTTGAGAGAACTTAACTCACAAAAGCACAATTTTCATTAATAATGCAATACCAAAAATCATACTATTTGGTTAATGAGAAAGACCTAAAGATGATTAACAAATCATTTTAGGCATTTACTCAGGACAAACCAGTGTTTAGTCTCTTCCAAGCACACACATAATGTAAACACCACAGTTGGTATTATATACGAGTAGAATATCACCAAGCCAAATGTATATTCTATTAGTATTACAAAATTTTTTACATTATACACATCACATTATTTATTACATGTAAACATAAACCCATTGGGACGGCAAGACCTACTCCCACCCAAACAAGTATAATGGTAAAAAGGATGTAAATTAATTTTATATACTGGTACATGCTAGTTTATTGTTTTCAAAAGGGGTGTAGGTTTAATTGAGACAAAGTGTAAAAATCATATTACGTAAGTCAAGGTATTTTTAAAACAGTTATAACTTAGGAGTTGTCCAACAGTTTCATTAACTGGTGGAAGGGGAGAGGGTAAGGGAGGAATTGTCTTTTTAATTACGGTAAATTTATGACAACTCTTGAAATAATGGTACTATCATATCAAACATGAATGTAAAAATGTGCCATATATATATTTTAATCCTTCTAATTACGTACCCAGTAATATTGGAGACAAACTCCTCCAAATAAACGGTGGCCTCTTCTAAATATCCAGTATCTATGATTATTTGAATGACTTGCAGCAGTGCCAGGCTTGGTTTACGAAACAGATAGGATAAGCAGCCGCTGAAGGAACGAGAGAGAAGGAGGTTTGTTGACTTTCGGATCATATCATCGACTTCTCCTTGACTGTAAATGTAATACAAAAAGCATAACTATAATATAGTAATGATATTTGACATTTAAAAAATGTTCAGATTCAAGATTAATTGAGGAAATTAGGAGAAATATCCAGCACACTTACCTTAGTGATATTGGAGTATAAATTATTTAAATACAACACTAAAAAATCATTTTTAAGGACAAGCTTTAATGAAGTTTACTCTCTTGTGTTTGTGAGTTTTTTTTATTCTATCTAAACAATTTCTAAACCACTAATACTGAGGTGGACTGGCTATGCCTCCCAATTTTAACCACATTTGGCTCCATTACAAATAAGATTCAAGATGAAAAAATTATATATACTTCGTTGATTTTTTAAATGTTTTATTTGAATTATTGTTTCAGAGCTATTATGTTGCTTTAAAGTTGTTTAAGCCCTTGCATAATTAAAGGAAAAATCCAACCACCAGACCCTAGAACATTAATTTACCACTTAATGGGAACAAAGTTGTATGTGAATAAGGAAAAAATATACCAATGTGACCAAGTTAACCTCTTAAGCTTATCATGATTTTCTATTATTTAGGATTTGTGGGTAAAATGAAGATTGAGATTTGGGAAAATTCGTATTCTTCACATATCTACTATAACACCAAGATCTAGAGTACTCTAGTTCCGATAACTTTATGATTGATGAAATAGGGTCCTTACAAAAACTTATCAAATAGTTTGATCCATAACAAAGAAAGCCGCAATAAAGAAAATCTCACCTAAGATTGAGATCTTCTGAGAACTTGAGACAAGAATATATGAACTCTTTAACTTGTTGATAAATTTTCGGAACCAGAGGCGAGAACGGGAACCGTTTGGGGAAGGATAATTGCTCCAAGGCTTGGTCGTGGAATGGGAAAGTTTCCAACACGTTGTCATATTCTGCCTGCGAGGAAACCTAAGGCAAGATGGAAAAATAAAAATTAGTGTGACAAATAGTTATGGAGATTGGAAACCCAGTCTCTTCCATACACCATTTAAATAAACACGGAAGAAGAATATAAAGATAAGGCCAGCACAATTACCAAAATGAATGAAGAGCCTAATAATAGCTTGTTTATTTATTATATTTAACAGCAAAAATTATTAACAGTTTAAATTAATGTATAAGGAAGAGGTAGGTGGATATACAGTATGTTGCAAGCTTGACACCTTAGTCCATGTGATCACCAATGCGAGTGTAGAGGTTTGACTCTAGGCATGAATAACCTTAATATTAAATATATTAATAAAAGTAAGGTGTTTAATAATGAAATGGCCCAGGGGTTAAATAATTTTATAATAAAAGAAAAAGAAAAATGTGGAAAGAACCCAGCGCATAAAGGTGACATCTTCTTTCTTTTTTCTATCTTCTATAGTAGAAATGGTCAAAACACATTTGAACACAAATTTGGTAATATTTTGGCATTGTTGCCTTTATCAAACAAAAAAAGAGAAGAGAGAATAAATTTTACAAAAACATCAGATTACTCCATTTTCAATTAAAAAAAGTAACAGAAAAAAATGTGCCAACTGTTTTTCTAGCAGTTTCTTTTGAATTCAAAATGGAGTTATCTAGTGTTCCTGTAGAGTTTAATTTCTTTTCCTCTTTTTGCTTGATAAAGGCAACAAATTCAAAATATTACTCAATTTGTGTTAAAATGTGTTTGACTATTTTCTACTATATAAGATAGAAGAAAGAAAGAAGATGTCACCTTTATGCATTGGATCCCTTCCACATTTTTCCTCTTTCCCTAGGTGGGCTTTCTTCATTAAATCTATTATTGTCAGTTTATTTTCCCCTTTTATTTATTTTTTATCAATTTACAATATTATAAAACTATACAAGGGTGAACCTACTATAAAAAAAACACCTAAAAATGTAAGGATGCTGGACTTAGCAAGTCTTCAGAAAAGTTGTCAAACTCGATATCCCCATTTCTTACTGCTATCAACAGAATCGAGAAACGGTCTTTATTTCACAATTTTAGATAGCTTGATTCTTAGCTCAGTCTCAAATCAGAGTGTCTCTATAAGAAAAACCTCTTTTTCCCTTTATGGCTCTATGAGGTACAGCAAGGAAGGATAGAAACATATCGAAGGGAACACAATATGGCTTTGACAATCTAAAGAAATACACAGTTCCCACTTTACGTTGCTGCTATTGAACAAAGCGATAATGACTGCTTCTTGAAAATCATCAATCAAATCACATCAAAGTCCCTTTCATATATTTGTCCTTTATGTTATTCCTTTTACATATGTCTATCTAAGTGTCCTATCATTCTTAACCAACCAGCTCCATACTATAGTGGTCAGTGCCCTTGGCTACAAACCTAGGAGCCGCGGGTTCGATTTCCGGCTGGTACTTTGGAATGTCCATTTCTTGTGTTTGTCTTTCATATAATTCCTTTTACATGTTTCTGTCTAAGTGCCCTATCATTCTTAACTAACCAGCACTGTGATACCTGGTTACAAACCTAGGGGCCCAGAGCTCAATTCCCAGCAGGTACAATGGGTATTTTTCCCAAAAGGGTAACTATCCCGTCGGTCATTAGGATTTGGTTAATTAGGCTCAGGTTTAACTTAAGATCATTACTGGCTCCCCAGATTCATAGTAATTATCATATCATCACCTAATTGTAGGTAAGATGTGTAGACTACTTCCTAAGGTGTACCCTAAGCAATGTTCGGTGCCACCAGAGCAGCTAAAAATCTACACACATGGGTGAACAGACTAGATATCATCTCTCTCCTAGTCAAAAGCTGCCATTGCATGTTTCACAATCACTCCTGATTAGTTCTGATAGAATGAAACCTAGGTTGGGGGAATGGGTGGTAACAATCCATTTTATTCAAGAGGCTGCCATTACATCTTTCTCCAATGGCAACAATGTAGAGTGTGAACTGTGTTCTTGTTTTTATTGTGAAAGCAATATTGTGTTCATTCCTTTTATAGTTTATATCCAAATTCCCTGTCCTCCTTTCAATTATAACAAAATCCCAGATAAATGAAAGCTCTTTGGTACCATCTTATTGTATATCTATTATAAATGAACTTTGTGTTCTAGTGATATTGAACAAATCAAACAAATACTTTTTTTTGGTTGCCATATACTTTTTGGCCTTTTTAAAAAAAAATACACAATATACATTATATACTAAAAAAAAGTAATGTGAGGAAGGATGCATTGAAAAAAAAATTGAAATTGTTATTGAGAATTAAAAAATCAGAGTTACTATTTATGAATCTGAATCGATAAAACAGATCTTGTGGCAGCAATAGTTTTTAACGTGAGTTGTTAGCATTTTGATGAAATAATCTAGAATAAGTGATGACATCTCTGCAAGGTTAAGTGGATCCTTTGGTTCAATATATTTCTTAACACTTGAAATTGACTTCCCTGACCACTTGGCTATATGTATCATTGCGAAGTGATGAGGGATGAAAAGTTACCTGTATGGGCAAGTAACTCTCTTCATCCAATATTTCCCTGAATACCTGCACCCACCGCTGCATAAGCACCTCATTGTAGTGCTCTCTTATCTCATGAAGTAGGTCAAACAGCTGATTCACTGAGTATCCATAATTCTGGACAGAGAAGATAACATACATTTTCATTAATTTTCTCCAGGAATTTAAATGCATAATGTTGGGCAAGTTGTAAGTGACATATATTGTGTACGGTATTAGGAATCTGTAACGCTAAATCTAGTGTATCTTTTTTTTTTGTCAAAGTAATTTAAAGTTGGGGATTCATGTGAAATTTTACACTAAAACTCAACAATTTTAAAATTGTCAAAGAAACATAATAGGAGTTACCCTAAGTGTTGTGTTGAACAGCATTATGAGGTTTTTTATCTTCAGCATCAGAGTAGCATCTGTACAGTAGGCCTGAAACATAATGACAAGTTGGGATCAGTATTTGTTGCACTTCAATGACAATAAGGCGGGCAGTACAAAGTGGTGAGAGGATGGAAGTGTAGAGCTTAATTTTACTCTGGAACACCAAGACAACTGTAATAGAGGATTGGGATGGGAGGTAGAAGGGGACGGTAGGGGGTAAAGAAAGAAGTATGAGGAGAAATTGTAGCTTCTTTAGCAGGTCTTTAGTAAATCCTCTCATTTGTTGGTCATCACATTTTTGTGTTAGTTTAAGTATAGACAACATAATTATGGGTTATAAACAGTATACACATTCTCTTTCAAGTATTCCTTATGAAATTATAATGATATGGGACTTTATTGCACCCTGATTGGGTGCCAATTATAGTGATATCCACCTGGTGATTGGGTATCTATTATAGTGATACCGGATTTTAAATGATTATGCGGATGTAGACCCGTGTATGCCTTACGGTGAGCAATAAGTATAACAATACCGAGTTTTATGATGACGCGTGCATGCCTTACTGCTCACATGTACATGGTTATATGCTGATTATAAGTGATTCTTATTCTTATGAAATCAGTGTGACTTTTAATGTTGCACAAGATTTATTTAGATGATTACACTTTCGTCACTGTAGATTTGATATTAAGTGATACAGTGTTTGTTAATTTATGTACCGTTTTTCTACGATATTACAATGTTCTGTATTCAGAGTACTGTGTACTGATATATTTGTGTGTACTGTGTTGATTCATACGCACAAGCTGCTTATATATGACTTAGCCCTTGCTTCTTGGACCCCTTGTCATCAATGTTAAAACTAACTAATAAAATAACTCCTGGCAGCATGGACGTGCCTTGTAGAGGAAACAAGGGGGCGTTCCTTAAATTCAATAGAGTATATATGGATTCATTTGAATAGTATTGTATTAGTAAATTATTTTATTTGCAAGCTCTTAACATTTTCAAATAATTGCAGAAATCTTTTGAATGATAAGAATAAAATAGTGGTTTGTGTGGTGTTGTTTAATATTTTGTGAATAAATTAGTTTATGTAATACATATGTCATATTTTCTAATATGTTTGTTTGTAAAAGTGAACTTAATATAAATCAGCGTGATTTGAAAATTATTTTGAGTATGGATCGTTTCTTAATCAAAACAAAACATGATTCACCAACTGAACCATAATCTCCTAAAAAAACAATGCTTTGGGAGTCTGATGAAAAGTCCATTCAAGTCAACTTAAATGTTAATAAAACTGGAAATTTGTTGAATCAATCACAAGTTTATAATTGTGAAAGCAATAAATATCTAGCACCAAACCAGCCAGTTACACTACCAACCAAATTTCCTACTCAGAATTTAAAAGTAAAGATACTTCAGTTTCACCCAGCATGGTGTAAGGCTGCATGTTGATGCCTCTACAAACAATGCAGATAGGGTTCTTTGTTTTTATTGTAATGGATATCATAAATTAGGTCCTGATAACAATCTTGCTAGGAAAATGGATCCAGCGTTTTATAGAAATGGATTTAAAAACTGAAAAAAGGCATTGGACAAGTTTCGCTCACATGAAAAGTCAGATAGTAATTTACAAGCAGTTTTAAGTTATAGACAGCTGACAAACCCGATTAATGCCCAGTTACATTCTCCTTTATTTTATGAATGTAGGGTTTCTAGGGAATGTTTTCAAAATTTTCATTTCAATCAAATATTTAGCCACGGAAAGCTTAGCTTTAAGAGGAAATCAACTAGAAAGTGGAAACTTATTTCATCTTCTTAAACTATGTTCAGTGTATGATTCCTATCTTGCAAATTGGTTGAATAAGGAACGAGAGGTCAACACAGATGGGAAAATTCAAAATGATATTTTGGAAATAATGGACAGTTAAATTGTGAGAAATCTTTATGTTGAAATTCAATCTTGTAAATTTAATTTGCTTTCTTTGATTTGTGATGGTACACTTGAAATTACTGGGACTGAACAGCTTAGTATTTGTGTGCAAAGGGTTGATGAAAATTTAGAATCTCATGAAAGTTTGTTGGGACTATACAGTGCTACTAAAACAACTGGGGAGTCAATTGCAGCCATTCTTTTTGATATAAGGACCACATTAGAAAAAATTAGGAATTATGGCATCTCTATCTGATACCAACTGTTTTGAGCACTTACAGAATGAGTTCTCAAGGCATTGACAATCTTAGAGAGTGCCATGTTCCAAACTTCGTCCAAGTACGTTCGGTTGACCAGTCCGTTACCCGTGTTGAGCACATGGTCTTCCACCACAAAGAAGCCAACAATGCCGTGGATATAGGCTCGGTAACCAGCGATCGTCTCATGCTAGGGAACAAAACAAAAACAAACATAAAGCGTGAATACTCAAATACTTGGGGAAATTTGACAATTCAAAAATATATTAGATTTAGGATAAGAATTTCTTTTTCTTAAACTTTGAATTGGAATTTCTTTTAAAGCATTTATAACGGTTATTGGTATTTAAGTCTGTAAATTAAAAGTATGTATGTTCTAATAAAAGCATGTAACAAAAGAATTAACATTTAGTTACTATTTCTATTTTATAAAACGACTTAGCAATTAGTAAGTCTACTATGTTTGCCATATTTTCTAAGTTTTGGATTCAAATTCGGGATTTTAGGTAAAATTAAGCTTGGATTAGATTTTATTTGTGGATAACGCCTCGGTATAATGTACTGTACCCCCCCACCCCTATTTCTGTAACTGTGCATTCTCTCACAAATCCCATCCCCAACAAGTAGAGCAAAAGAGTAAACAATGAGTCCTTCATCACCATACAGACAAAACAAGGAAAAAACCAAACCTTTATCAAGAAATTTGAAATTGTGAGCCCATAAAACTGCTGATCCAGAGCTCGAGTAACAAATTAAAGCTAAGCTTGAAAATCCAAATCGCAGATCCCTATTGATCATTTTAAATGTCAAAGGATTTAACAATCCTTTCTGAAAATAGGATTGTATCAGTGCATGGCTTGCAAACTAATTTTATCTTACGACAGCATAATCAAAACACACAATCCAAATGACAAGAATTTGAATATTTAAGCAATCTGAGACAATTTGATTCATAAACAATTAAGATGATGTCTAATCCACTATTTTACAAATCCCTACCCTTATTTTACCTACAAATATCGAATCCAAGTTTGATAAAGTATTGTAAATTTAGAGTTTATTTTATTTTTATTAATTCTTAAAAAAATTAAATAAAAATAGTACCTAAATGTTAATTTTTTTATAATGCATTCATGCATTAAGTTAAGTGATTTTTAAATCTTTAAATAGTTTGAGGTCTGGTTGTAAGATTTGTCATGTATTTAGGCTGGTTTAAACCAACAATAAGCAATATAAAAGTTCTGAATCTAATTCCAGATAAAAATATATATATATCCATAAAAAAAAAGGTCTGATCTCTAGTAAGTATAAAACTAATTTAGAAATTGTTCGGAATTCAACCCACCATGTTGGTGGGAGGTTGTAAAACAAGCCGAGCCTGTTTTTTCCTCTGTTTCCTATAGTATGTCTCGAATGTCTCCCTGGACCCTAACACAGAGTAGATGTGAAGACAGCGATAAACCGGAGAGAAGTCAATCAGATCTTGGGCGCTGAGATCTTCTTCAGCATCATAGGTGCTTTCAGCCGGCGGCTCATAGTCAATCTCCCCTGTAAGAAGATGCAAATAATAAATTTGAAAATGTAAACTTTAAGTCAACTTTTAAATAGCGATGGGACACTCGAATCCTTTAGGATAATTGAGATTTTATTATTCAAGAAAATTTTGAATTTGAGACCCAAATCTAGAAAAAATATTTTATTTTTAAAACTTTTCAAGTGAAATTTGTTTTGGAACTCTAATACTGCCTATTGGTGGTTCAGAATCAGTTAGAATTACAGGATGCAGAATCAGTTAGAATTACAGGATGAACTTAACAACTCGGCCCCAAACCATTAATTTAACTACTTAACTAGGTGCTTAAGTGAATGGATTATAAGAAAGAATGTTAACATTTAGTTAATATTTGTATTTTGTATTACTCTATTATGTTTTTATTTCCTTTTATGTTAATAATTTTTTCCAGCATTTGGATTAGAATTAAGGATTCGAAGGTAATTAGAGATTTAGATTTGTAAAATAGTGGATTCAACCCAATTATACTTTTAAGTCTTATCCTCAGAATTCTGATATTGGATTTCTGACCGGAACTGCTGTAAGTTTTGGTGGACAGTAAAATAATAGCCAAGAACATTTTAAAAATAGATTTGGGTTCTGTTTGAAAAGAAAAACCTCAAAAGTGTACAGATATCATGACCTATAAAACTTTTAACTAATAGCTCATTTAAATAATACATTTTCTTGTTGGATACATAATCTCAATATTATCTGCTATTTAAAAGCTTATAAAATGACAAAGACTTGTATATTTTCCCCCTTTTATCTAACCTTATTACTTTGGGTAGATATCACACTTTCGGACTAATTTTATATACTGTCTTCTTTCAAACATAAAATAATGCAAATTATTTGTCAAGCAGTTTGATTGATCGAAGAAGAGCCATTAATATACGCCATTTCAGTTTGGAAAAATGTATTTTTAAATGATTTTTTCTTATTAAATAGTGACCAAAAAAAAGGCAAATTAATGTGTAATAGTGTTTTAAGGTTATATCGATTCTACCAACAATGTAAACAGGATTCTACAGCACAATGACAACATATCGCTGCTCATACCTGTGAAAGGGTTGGGTGGGGCTGGGGCTTGACGCTTCTTCTTTCCGACCACTCCGAGGTCACTTCGCAAATGTTCTGCTGTCTGAAAAAACAAACAAAAAAACAACACCACCACAAAAATAAAGATGTAACTATTTCATAAACAACCCAGCCCAAAATTTAGTTCATAGTTGATTATTTAAGGTGTCTCAAAATATACTCACATGTCTCATAGCAACTTCCCCAATTTTAGGAGAGAATTTCCTAATATTCTCCAAGAAATCTTTTAGATCAGACATGGAAGCTTCTTTGATATTTTCTCTTAACCTAAAAAAAGGCATTAAATTATTACAACAAACATAGATAAAGATTTTTTTATTACAAAAATTAGAAATTTTACTTTGTTTTTATTGCAAGAGTTTTAAGAATGGAACAAGGAGGATGTAAGAGGGATTCTGGTGAGTTGATAAAGTGAAAAAGTTGTTACTTAAACTAGGAGGCAAGAAACAGCTTGTCCAACGATTTGATGGTTTGAGTGCAAGTGTAATTCATTAAAATGTATCTAATGGGAGACCTTTAATAAATAAAAATGGAGCTAAGCTTGTGCGTCGCAACATCTTTAACCATGCCTTTTTTTTCATATAAAACATATATTAGACAAGCAAACTCTCTCATGGGGCCATATTTAAAAAGTCTTTAACATTAAAAAGATAATTTACATTACTTTGAATCTTTATATGTACTTTAGTGTGAACTTAAGTGGCTTTCAGAAAACTACCTCTACCTTGATATATTTGCTTCATCACTTGATCCACATTCATCCTCTCAACATGCCAAAACCAACGTAATATGCTTCTTTCATATTGGTTTATTGGATTCTCTTCCAAATCACACTCCTTCAGCACCCACTCATTATCGACTCAGTCCATACAAGTTTTTCCACATACATTTCTTAGATATCTCATTCCAACCACATTCATCTTGTTCTTGTTTTTCTCCTGACAAACCCAAGATTCACATCCATAAAACAATGTTGGCGTTAACATATTTTTATATACTGACACCTTTGCCTCTTTTGAAACTTCATTTTTTGTAATAGTCAACATACACTTTGAGATGCAATCACCCCTCTGTAGATTTCACCATCTACCCTTCCATTTTTACAGAACATTCTATCCAGATACATAAAACCATTCAATTGTTCTAACAGGTTTCCATTTATTCTAAGTTAGCACTCATTTACTGATCCGGCCTTATCATAAGCTATCACCTTAGTTTTGGAGATATTTATATGAAGATCCATTCTGCCTGTCGCCACATTCAAACAATTTAATGCATTGTGTAAGTCACTTTCATTCTCGGCCATTAATACAACACCATCTGCATATAGCAGCACTCTCAAATTCACAATGTCCATTTGTAAACCAACCACAACCTCACAAGCATCCCTCATACAAATATCTATAAAAACTTTGCCTGGAATACTCAACAAATAAACTGCCCTTTCATTCACTCTTACTGCCTATGCGCAAAGTTACAGTGAAAGCAGTTTACCAGTCATTAAGAACATTCAAAGTCCCAGCACACACACTGAAAAACTCACACAAATCTGGCAAGTTGTAGCATGCCCCCACACTTAAAACATTTCTCTTGGGATCCCACCTATGCCCACAGCTTTGCCATTTTTTAACACTTTCATAGCTTTTAACACTATATATGGGTTAATTAATATTATTTAAATCCAAAACTTGAATCTAAATTTTTATTTTACCAGATAATCCCTAATCTTGAATACAAATCTTGGTGAGGATGGTAAGCATAAGAGGTTAACTTTCCCATAGTGATTTTAAGTTTCCCTCTCAATTACATTATTTTTAATTCTTTGGTTGCTGTAAAAAAATATATAGAGACTACTTACCAGATATTAACAAGTTTTATTATAAAGAGAACCCACATTAAGTTAATTGGCAAATTAAGTTTGGGATTTGGTTGTTGGATTTGTGCTATAATTATGTTAAATTATGCCATTAAGTAAATTAAAAATTGTTTTTTAATCAATTTCAAATTTATTAGTATCTACCTTACAAATTAATAAGGAACGTTGTATTTTAAAGAATGATACTAAATAAAAGTAAAGAAGGCAGGATGAAGGTTAATTTTCTATGGAATTGAACCAACAACCATATAGAATGGTGATTCCTTGCCTATAGGGTGAAAATCTGGTGTGATTATCATTAAAACAACTGTCAGTAACATGTATTATACTACTAAACTATAGTTTAGCGATTACTTAAACATTTGGTGAGAATTATTGACCCCAAAAGGAAATTACCACATACTTTGGAATGTTTTCCTTCATTTGATGGGAGAAACGGTAATTGGCAACCCGAGGCAAATACAGGTGTTCCAACTGCTCTAAGGTCTTCAAGGCTGGGTAATATCTGTGAACAGATAGCACATGTAACAATCGATAAACAGCGTGGTCACTCTTTTGGAGGCTTTAAAAAAGTCCCCAGCTTTGAAAAAATTTACAGACTTATACTCAAATTTTATGTCATTGTCACTTTCTCATATAGATAAAGTAATGTACACGAGAAAGTTTCCTACTTCAAAAATTATGATGAAACCTGATGTTTTAAGTGCACCAAACCCAAACAAGTGGGTATCATAATTATGTTAGTCTATCGCCTCTAGAGCTACAGCTTTAACTGTTGGATTTTGATTCTAGCTCTCAAATTAAGGTTAGTTTACAGATGACTTGTTTTTGATTTATTTTTAAATGGCTAGTGATATTTTGTTAAAAATTTATATCTGAAAAGCAATTCATATGCTTATCAAAATAATGTTCATTTTTATGAGGAAAATTCATCAAGGCGTAGTTTATAAAAAATTAATATGCTAATTTTTGAACATTTTGTCACACACTATACTATTTTATATGAGAACATATAGAGGCCTACAATTAAAGCATCATATCTATTTATTTTTATACTTTTAGGGGTTTATTATCTTTGCTATAAAATTCTGTTCTGAAATAAAGAAAAAATATATAAATAAGTTTACTTTGCCTTGAAATGGTTTTAAAATTGTTTGAAATGTACATTCTTATTATTAAGCCAACAAAAAAAAATTACATTATATATTTATAGAATTTGTGCCATGAAAGTCTTAATAATTTTGACTATGAGCTCACTGTTATGAGGATATTTTATCGATTAGAAAATTTTCCTCAAATCACTAATATTTTATATTTATTGTATATCCTCCTATTATTTTCAAGGCAGTCTCAATAATATTTAAAAGAGTGTATCTTATAAGTTATTCATCGGGATTTCAAACAAACCACCAAACAAATTCTATGATCAATGTGCATGTTTTGGCAACCCACACCATCAGCAGGGGAGGGTGAGTGACCCACCTCTTCTCCTTCATCTGTTTCTGCAGTTTGGCATATGTCGTGAGTACAGGCAGACAGAGGGAGAGGTTCTCAATGGCCGCTGCTATGTTGCTCTCCACTCTGCGGGCCTGTACCAATTCCTCTCCCTTCACGACGACACTGGCAGCCGACGCTTGCAGTTCTTCATCCAGCTGAACAACCTCGCTCTGCACACAAAGCAAATTGCAGTGTTTAGATTCGCATTATTTTTTTGAAGATTTCAAAACTTCAATTAACTTTGAAAATATAATTTCCTGATTTGTTGATATATAAATACAAGTGCTGTGAATTGATCAATTTTTTTTCATTATACTTTTTTTTTTTATTTCAATTAATTTAATTTAATTTAAAATCAGATGTTTTATTTGCTTGACACAAGATTGGGGTGATACTGTTGGGGGAGTGAACTCATGATTCACTATTAACAGAAATGATTTCATATCGAACTTAAACAATGACATGTAGACATACCCTTAACCCCACCCCAAAAAGGATTTGCAAAAAATCTCCCAGAACCAGATGGACATCAAGCACAACGCTTCAAAAATCATACTAACATCCAAGGCTGGTAAATGTATGTATATGAATCTATTAGAGTAGAACCTCAATAATTTAAGTGGAACGAGACTGGATCAATCTTGAACTATCACAAATTCAAATCCCACGTAATATCATAAAAAAAAAAAACCACCACATGATTTTTAAGTGAAAAAGGAATATGAATTATTTATGTATATTTTTAAAAACACTCTGTAATGTGTTTAGTTTGTAATCTTACGCGTGATAATTGTTTTGCTGGTAATCACACATTGTTTATTCTTCTATGTAAATGGTCGCACACTGGGTGCATCCCTACCTCAAACTATATGGAACTTCGAACTATCGGATCTAATGTAACATTTATATTCAATTTATATTTATTGTTCCTGCCCGCTAAAACAAGTCTGGACAACCAACTCACATTCAGACTCTTGGCCTGGGATCTGACTTGCAACAGTTCCCGGATGGAGTCGATGAAGCCCTGGTAGTGGTAGTTGCACATCCTTTCAATGTCCTTGTCATGACTCTTGATGCGAGAGTCCAGGCGTTCCATGAACTTCTGGTGTTCGTCCCCATCGTAGATGGCTCTACAACCACATGTTCACTATTAGTCATAACTAGGGGTATGGGTGTGTGGAAGAGACAAAAAGGAGGATATGACAACTTTTGGGGATGAAAAGTAAAAATTTATATACTATATTTAAATGTGTTTATTAGAATATTTTATTTCTCACATCAAACGAGCTTTTATTTAACAGAAAACCAAATAGATAGATATATATTTTTACAAACAAAACACCCCNATCACACGAATACTATGGAAAAATATAAAATGTGCCAGTAAAAATATATATTTTTAAAAAAAAAAAACCCCCCCCCCCCAAACCCTATTATTCACTGCAACTAAAAGTATATGTACCGTATTAAAACAAGAGATGAATCCTATACATAATTTTACAAATCAGAATCATATACTAATTAATAAGTTTTTTTTGCACCACATCTTACTAACCATTTGGGCTACATGCCTATGTACTAATTACTCTACTGTGTTAGGGATTAGGAAGGTTGAATTCAGAGGGAGTGTATCCATATTTGTGTGGAGGGAGAGTGGAAAGTCATTTGAAGAAAATCACCCTCAGTACACCTGACCGAGAAGGAGCCCCAATCTACCCGTCATCGGCAGTCTAGCCTATTTTGAGAGTGACACCTTAGACCATGTGGCTACCAAAGGTTGTCATTATTAAGTTTCTATAGAAAATAGAAATGAATGTTTTAAGCTATAATGCATTCATTATGACATTCAAATGTTCTGTTTGAGGATTTGAATCTTAATTTAAATATTAATACATGCATGCTCTATCAATAGCTTATCCTTATTTGATTCTAAAACACATGCAACAACCAGTTTTCAGACTATTAATTTATGAGTTTTTATCATATTTTTGTCTCGATCGCCTTATAATAATTTACATCATAAAATCTCATCAATGTTGACTGCAAATTAATTTGTCAGTATTTTCTAAAAGTTACTTCCTACCAGAATCCTACTATAACTTAACTTACAACACACCATCTAAAATCTCTCTATTGTAGGAGTGGTGGGAGCTAACAGCGAGCTGAAGATTTTTGGTGCAAACTTTGGCTAAAAGTTACTAACATTAACTTATTACATTAATTGCCATGTGTAAGAGCATAATTATTTTAAGGCTTATTCTGGCAGGAGGTTATCCCACGCTTGTACATTTCCTTGGAAGTCAAGAGTATTGGGTTGCCATCCTGTTGAGAGTAGCATAAAGTTCATATAGCTTGCATCCTGTTGACGAGCGAGCACGATGCGGCCGATGGACCTTCCTGGCTGGTGAAAATCTAGATCAGCCAGTTTTGTGTGTGAGAATAACACATAGTTGTTGAATGTTGGAAGACATGCTGAGTGCATGTGTGGTGGTATCTAGCACGTCTGACGAAATGACAATATAAAATGTGATCTAGTGGTTCACCCCACCGGAGGGTCGATCACGAGTCTACCGAAAGGTTGTGAGACCATTATCGTGCCTGCTCCCTCACCACGGGAGGTCTATCCAGACTCATGTAGTAGTTTAGTATCTGACTAGAGTAATAAATATATCTTATTGAACTAACTCATCAGTCTCATTCCCCATGAACCATCCATTCCAAACCCTACCGCTTGGGATCCATCCTAGCCATGTAAGTCCCTACGGTGCCCCAGTAGTACTGTAGTAGGGTTGGCTACCGGGCACCCAGATAAGACCTGTGACCTTACACAGTTTTGTCAGAAGTAGAATGGAGACGTTACACATGTATAATTGTTATGTCTTGTTATAAATCTTTTGCTATGTCTTTATCTTGTAAAAATTTATTTTTGAAAAACTAATTGTACTTATATAACTAACTAAATTTAATGTGTACTGTAAGCATTCCCAGAATATGGCCTAGGCTGTCAGGGAAATAAAAAAAAGTTTAAAAAAATGTGGAGATAACTATTGTTTGCTTGGTAATACTTAATTATCAATCAAAAGTGTTGGTAAGCGGTTCAGTAGAACATAGGGCCTAATCAATCTGTGCCAAGTATTCAGCCACATACAACAGAAGGCACCACCTAGGACTGAATCAGAGCCCATCCATTTGTACTTGTAGATCTAATTAACCCCTTGATTAAAGACACAATCTTTCCCACAGTTAATTACTAATGAATTATTGCCTCGTTAAGGAAAATAAAGTGTTTTTTTTCACTTTTCAAGGTACATAGCTAATTACGTAGTTCCCTTATGGGGTAGGCAGCAAACTGTGCATATAGTTCAAAAAACAATTCCATACTTAATGCACCCTCACTAACTTTCTCCACACTTCCCTATTCTTGCATACTCCCTTCGCTTCAACAACATCCATACATCCGAGTCACACATGCTCTTTTATTGTTAAAACTATCAATATTCCTCTTTTTCACATATTCATCTACAACATTTAGCCACATCTTGCATGGCCTACCCCTTCCTTTTAACCCACACACTCTACCTTCATATATCTGAGTGTGTGGATCAAAAGAGGGATAGGAATTTAATAAAAGGCTCAAAAACTATATAAATTTTACAATGAAACAAATAATACAGTTCACCTTTTACACTGATGTCACTGAACAAAGTGGTAATGATTTCTTCTTAGAGAACATAGATTGTTCCCACTAAATCCCTCTACCTAGCTTTAATTATATCGAAACTCACCAGGAGGGAGTGTGAAATATGCAATGCAACTTCCTAAATGAGGAAACCAACAAACCAAAATAAGATAGAGAACATTGCTAAACAATGATAGGACATATAGATAGGAACATGTAAAATAAATTATTAACATAAAGGACAACAAAGGAGATGAACAAATTGGATGTGAATATATAATATATAAGTAGTTCTTAAGTGAATACTTACAAAACTCCTAAACCAAAGGGAAACTTGCTATAATTCTTTTCAAAATCGTCTTTTAGATCACAATAAATCTCCATAGTTTATGAATGGATCAATTTTAGTAGTGTAGCAACATAAAATATTAGCAGTAGAAATGCCCACTATACATAATGGTCAACAGGATAAGTGCTTCAAAAGTGTTATCAGTTACAAAGTAGCATGGTTACTGTTCAGCCATGGATAACAGAGTGTGGGTAGAAGGGATGGCAACAAATAGCTGATAATGACAGGCTGCCAACCAACTGTTGCTGTAACCACAGATTAACATCCACTGTGGAGCTTCCTAGGGGAGAGAGGGGCTTCATGAGCCGCCTGGCATCAACCCACAACATGTGGACAACTAACTGCTAATCACCAACATTTTTGGGTGAGTGATTAGCCCTCCAGACTTTAAATATGAAAGGTACAGTTCGATTCTGGTTGATGGGTTCTCATCAATGTTTGGACTTTTTCTCTTCTCTACACCCCATTCTTTTAGATCCTCACTCCAGTCCTTTCTTCTCCCATCTACCTTGGACACCCATTTCTCTCTCAAAATGAATGCTAGAACAGTTTATTAAAATCCACACTACTCATTCTGTTCCCTACATTTAAAAATGATGTTTTTTAGCACCCAGTCTTACTAACCATTCAGACTTTTGTACTAACTACACTGACAGGTTAGGGATGAGGATGGTTGAATTTAAATAAGGTGTACCCACATTTGTGTGGAGAGAGAGTGGGAAACCATTTAGGAAACACCATCCTCAGTACACCCAACTGGGATCAAAGCACAATCTCCTCGTCATTGAGTGTGTTGTGATAATAGTGCCTTTGACCATGTGGCCATCGAAGCGGCTCCTAAATTTAGAAAGTTTTCAAAGGTTACTGATAAGACGTATTTGTATTATTGTTTGAATAAACGAGAATTAAGAAAACAATCCCACAGCAAGAAACACATTAGTTAATGGCAATGAACAGGAAATGGTTATCACACTGACCAAGTTGTCTTTCAGCCACAGCTCATTATCAACTGTTGGTGAAACACTTTCACAATAGTGACCTCAAATATACAGATAGGGCAAAAAAAACTTTGAATATTCTTATATAGGCCTATATTAAAATAAGGCCATGCATTTTTGTAAGTGCAGCAATGAACTTTCAAGTTCCTAATGCCATAGAGTATTAAGTAAGGCTGTATTAGTGTCATATTGTTGGTAGACTTGTAAACAAAATGTATTTCATAGCAATTATTAAAAAATATATAAACTATCAGCTTTAATTAAACATACTAATTATTATTTATCTGTGCACTGCTTCTTACTATCCATCCTGGCTATCAACATATTTACACTAATGGGGTAGGGACAAGAAAGGTTGAATTTTGAGGAACTCTATCCAAATTTGTGTGGAAGAATGATGGGGAACAAATTAGGAAAAAAATACTTTCAGTGCACCAGGACTACACTTATAAAGCATATAAAATATATATATTAGTTAACATTGATTTATTTATTTCACATTTTTCAAAAGTGACATTAAGTATAAAAGATGTATTTAGTGTCTGGAAACACAGAAATAGATTTAGTAGCTCCCTAAGACCTATGTAAGAGTCAATAAATGGTGGGCTCAAATGTCCAGATATACAGAGGTACCTCCTGGGTATGAAACAATCTCCTCTACAAACTTTAGTCTGGTTCTCTATCCCCAAGATCCTAAAATTCAGTGACATAACAGTTAATAGAGTATGTTTTCTGAACGGTCCTTACAATTCCTCACCAACTGTTGTGCTATCTCCCCCTTACCACAGAGAGCCTCCCTTCCCCTCTACTTCCTTCTGTTCTAATCACACACCAGCAACTGTTGCCTAGCACCGTGACCCAACACTCATGGTGTGCAGTAGGGTTCTAGAAAGAAATATTTTTTTAAATAATACTTTTTTTGCAGTCAAAATTAGTAGAATTTTACTTTATTATTAGTGGGTATTATTTTATAAGTATTAAAAAACTCTATCAAATGTGGCAGATGAATCGACCTGACATACAAATATATTAAATATTATTATTATTATTAGCACCGCGTCTTACTACCCGTTCGGGTTGTACACACTTACGCTAATGTGTAATGGTAGGGTGATTGTGAGATGAAATGGAGGACCTACAGTTTAATGTGGAATCCGAACCATGGTGGAGGCCTGGCATTCCCCACATTCACAAGATCTCTTGTCGGAGGTGAAGGAAGGGTTTGGTAATCAGATAAATCTATGCCGGGACCGAGGATTGAACCCCGGCCGCCAGCACAGAAGTCTGACACCTTACCCCTAGACCGCCAGGTCACCATATATTAAATGATAATTTAACTTTTTTAAGGTTGGATAAGGTCTTTCCTGCCAAAATCCTACTATAGCTTAAAACCAGTCAATACAATAATTAAGGTAGGAATGTACAGACTGCAAGAAAAACCCAGTATTTTATTACAGTTTTTAGAGCAAAAAGATTTTTTTTAGCAAAAATAAATAAAATATTGCTTTAATATAAACATAGAGTTTATTTTCTACAAATAATGATATCAACAGTTCTTTTTATTATTTAGCACCACATCTTGCTACCCTTTTGGGCTATACGCCTATGTATTAATTACACTAATGGCTTAAAAATTGGGAAGGTTGGATTTAGAGGAAGTGAACCCGCATTTGTGTGGAGGGAGAATAGAAAACCATTTAGGAAGAACCCCTCCCAGTTCACCCGACAAGAATTTGAGCCTCCATCTCCCCGTCCTAGGTAGTCTAGTTCAACATGAAACTAGCATGTTAGCCAACTATGCCACCGAAGCGGGTGTCAACAGTTGTTGAATAACTGTCATGACCATAGAGGCATTAGATCATAAACTTTTCAAATGAAGAGAAAGAGTTTTCATTAAATTCCAGGACATCTTTGACAGGTATTTAAGAACTGGTGAGGTCATCATTAAACTCTTTAAACTGAACTCTTTAAATTAAACTCTTATGTTTCTACTAAAGATATATTGGATTTATTTTGGCCAAAAAGATTTTTGTTATAAAAACTTCAAAAACACTTACCTTTTCTTGCATCCCACAGTGACAGCCAAAATGTATGGACATTTATCTATAAGGATCAAGACCAAGAGAAGATTTATCTTAAGCCAAAGAGAATTAATTAAAAATGTGTTCTAATTTATTGACAAAAATCAAATTAAAACATTAGCTTAACTTTTTAACAATACATTTATAGCCACATATTAATAAAAAAAAAATATTTTAAAGAGTATAGCTTTATTCTATTTTGTTTTGTGTGTACAAATTATTTATGGCCCTGTGTTCGATTCCCATGTCCAGGTGTTATTTTTCAATTTATTCGAATATGACTCAGTTATGACTGATTTCTATAATTATTATCGTTCATCCCCCAAGTTTAGCCTTTCATATGTACTTAACTATATAACGTTGCCTTCTTTCATACTACGTATTGCTAAAATTGATACAAAAAAAGTTACTTTTAGTCACTTGATTAAAAAAAAAGTTACTTTCAGTTGAAAAAGTAGGTAGCTTGTTGTGATCCCTAGGAAATACATTTTTATTCTGACTAAACAATGTAATGTAGGAAAAACCATTAGTAATGGATCCAGATGAGATTTAAACCCTGGCCTTCTGAGTCTGAACCGATCACTATATGTATACCAGGGGTCAGTGACCTTTTTGTGCCCTGATCAACTTATAAACTTACCAAAGGTCCTACGATCATTCATAGTTTCACCTTAGCCTTGTGTTACCAGGAGTCGGCGACCTTTTTGGACCCCAATCAACTAACCAAAGGTACTATGATAACTCATAGTTTCACTGCTCTACTTTTATTCATTTTTGTGTGTATTCCCCTAAAATTTGTTCCTTCATATCCACCTTCTTCAAATAGGCTACCTATGTTCCCGCCCTTCTATTAAAAGTTTTGATTAAATAAAATGTACATTTTTATACCAAACTATTTAATTTTCCTCGATTAAAACAGATCAAGGCTATTTTGAACACACTAAAATATTATTTGAATGTAGGCCTACTTGATATATCTGCAAGTCTTACGAGACTCAAAGATCATCTTTTAATGAAAATGGAGTTTTCTTAAACGATATATCGAAAATTGCCGTGAGATTGACCCGATGTCAGCCGATGTACATACAATGGTATATTTTAATAAAATAACACACCAAAACCCATGAGCACAGAGACTCAATGTCAAGTTCTTTAACCCGTTTTGTTATGACTGAGGTTAAGTTTCAAACCTTGGCAAAGAATGTTTTAATAGAGTGGTTTTCCTCAAATTATTGTTTTCCCCTTGCATACATGCAAATGTACATACATTTACTTGAAAATTTATCTTTCTCATTCCTATCCCATTAGTGTTGTTAGCCTAACTGACAAATAGTGAAAAACTCTCTTGAGTCCATTCTTTGTGAACATACAATTATTTTAGCACCACACAAGGATACAAAATGAGGGACTTTTTCAGGCAATGCACCAGCATTCTTCTGACAAGAGAATGGGAGACCACCAGGATAAAATGTTAACCCCAACTTTAAAGATCAGACTTAGAGCTCACTATGGTGAACTAACTCTGCCAACCATCACAGATCTCCAAAGAACCAAATGACCTACCACCCCTTGGGGTGGGTCAATGTTTGAAATAAAGGAGATTTGGAAATAGTAGGCTACAAAAAGAAGGTGGCTTTAATTATTCTATATATTGTATTATGAGAAATTAAATATTGTCTTTCACCTATATGCTACACACAAAAATAAAAGCAACTGTCCAATGATGACAAAATTAATATTTCAAAATATTTCTATACAATTTTAAAAATTCTAAATCTCGCTAAGTTTATAATCAGAGAAGGTTAGTATGTAGAGGATAATATTTAATATGACATCCAGAATTATTTTAATATGAACTTATTATTATAATAAACTATCCTAACCTAACAAAACCTAACCTTCCAGGTGTCAGCAAAATGTGTTTCATGAAATCCCGAGATTCTGAAATATTTTGCACTCAGATATCTTTAATTTTTTAAACTGTCTACTATTTTACTATTTAAATTTTGTCATCATTAGAAATTTTCTTTAGTTGTATGTATAGATGGTAAAAAATATTTTAGCTGTCATAACATGACATAGAAACAAATGTAGATAGTCCCGTTTCTTTGCGTGATATTCCCCTGGATTTAATCAGAAAGACAATATTAACTACTAGCCTGAATACAATTGAAAAAAATTGGACTAATTGAAAGCTAATCCTATTTTAGGTTAACATGCTACTACTCAACAGTAAATCATGCCTCCCATACCTGATGACCAACCCTACACTACTTGTGTCAGTAGTTTCCAATTCATAGAGTAAGTGTTCATGTTTGGGTTGGATGCTTATACTACTTTCTGATGACCTAGGAATGGGATAGGCCATGTACAAAGTCTTCAGAGACTGACTTTTCAATACTTTTAAAATTACAAAGAAATTTGTTAGAATTATAAAATGAAAAGTAATAACTGCTCATTACATTAGCTTATGCGCAGATGTAGAAAGTGGATCGAACATTTAAGTACCTGCGTATACACCGACCTTACAAGCGGGTATTTTGATTCAACCTAGGGCCCTGGTTGTAAAGGTAAAAAAAAAACATAATAGGTACCTAACAGTAAAACCTTACAGAAACCAAATATTCATACCTAAATGTAGGACCCCAATATTCATCTATCCCTTCAATTTCTTGTAGAAACAGTTCATGGTGCTGAGATCGACTGTCAGTTTGATTATCCATTTTGTTACAGACAGCTTTCAAATGATCAAAAATTGACAGATGGGAGATGTCAAAAGTACTCCATTATCTTCTGCGCATGAGCAACTTCAATTGTCAACAGCTTCTATACCATAAAACCAAGTATCTAAACTAAATTTCCCTTAAATGGGAGCGTAGTAAAATTAATATTGAGTGAATAAATAACTATCAATTCTATTATAATTAATATCTTAAGTGTTCATATATGTATGTATTTATAAAATGTTACCTCAAGTAAATCAAAACCCAAACCAATACTAAAAGTTTGCCTTAAAGTAAACTAAAATTCCCGCAGTTTAAAGCACGTGACCACTGAACAGTGACCTTACCATAAGCAGTCGGGTGTTTATCAACATCGTCTTTTTGGGGTAAGTGAAAGTAATTTTTCGATACTGATGTATTCAAATTTGAAGTAAACTTGACTGTGAGTTTTGGTTTGAAATTTACTTCTTATATGGCAATCTAATTGATACAATTTCTTCTTATTGAAACAATAAAGTCTGCATATTGATTATAATATCAATTAAGCCTTGATATTTCATAATATTTAGATATGTCTTTGTTGGGAGGTTGAAGTATATAAAATAGTTGTAATTTACTGGAAAGTATATTTCTTTTTTTTTTTTCAGATGTCACCCATATTTCCAATTATTAATTTAAATTTCATATCGCTTTAAATTTTTTACAATGCGATCTGTTTGGATTCAACTTGCACTTCTGATAATTTATTTATTCCTAGTATTTTTAATATCGCGTATATTTGAATGGTTTCCGTGGTATCAAAATAGTATATCCTCCATAGAAACAGTCGATCCATTTATCCTCAGTGTACGTCAGTTGAAACTACTTCTAGAGACTCGAGGTGTTAGTTACACTGGATATATCGAAAAGAAAGAATTGGCACAACTGGTGGAAGATTCTGGTGAGTTGTTGAACTTTGTCTGAATTGTTCAAAATATACTGTGGTGACTTTTAGTAAAGAAAGATCCTATATTTTTTGCAACACAGTACCTTTTCCCCCATATCTTTGTTTCTCTTCTAACCCCACTAACCTTGGGCCTTTTCTGTTTTATTTTATTTTATTTATTTATTTATTCAGAAGTTGTTTACAAAAAGAGCCAAGATCGGCTCGTATGCATATAAACATCCTAATGTAGGCGTGGTTCATTCAGTAACTAGCTACATACATTTAGGAAAGTGAGGTCTATTACAGGGTATAAATTATTTGTCCTCATCCGGCCACATTATTTTAGATGCATTCAGCCCAATAATAGTAAAACTGCAATTAAACATAAAAATATACAACAACAACAACAACAACAACAAAACCTTTAAAAAATAAAAAAAAAAAAGTACAGGATACATACACATTCTGCTCCCATTATAATATCAGTTTCTACAAAATTACAAATAACGTTTCACCCACATATCACCTGGCCAACATTATTTTCCAGAATGTATCTTTTAACTTCTTTTTTAAAAAGATTAAGTTTTTTCATCTTTATTTCTTGTGGTATTTTATTGAAAAATTTTAGTCCCTTAATCTTTATTGAGTAGAGTCCAAAAGTAGTGGTGTTTACTCTTTTCTGGAAATAATTATTTCTACTTCTTGTAGAGTAATTCCCCTTTTTGTGTTCCCCAATTTTTAGGTTACTAATAGTTAGGCTGTTTTCAAGTTTATATACCAGTACAACCGTATCCAAAAAAATAGCTTCAGTTAATTTCAAAATACCCAACCTTTTAAGCATAATGTCGCCTTCTTCACCTTTGGGCAGCTGAAAAATATTCTTTAGTGCTGTGTTTTGTAGTCTTATTAGTGGTATTAAATTACTTTTAAAAGTATTACCCCAGATTACATTTAAGTAGGACAAGTGCGAGTTAACCAGAGCAAAGTAGATGGGCTTTAACACGTTTGGAGTGAATTTATAGGAGAGTTTTTTGAGCACCCCAACTGGACCCCTAATTTTTTTTGTGACATGGTTTATATGTGAGCTCCAGGATAGTGAGCTGTCAATGGTCAGACCGAGATATTTTGCTTTCCTTACTTGTTTCAGAACGTTATTCCCAAAGCTTATCTGGTAATTATCTATACTCTTTCTATCTTTGTTTCCCGGTCTAGTAAAAATAATATAGTTAGACTTTTCAAGATTTAGCGACAGTTTATTGACTCTTAACCAATGGTATAACAGTTTCAGGTCTGTTTGAATATCCTCTGCTATAGTTTTAAAATTTGGTCCAATATAAAATAAACTTGTATCATCTGCATTTTACAGACTCCTTATCTGTAGGTTCGTAGTCTGTGGTCCGTAGAAATTATATTCACATCCACACAGTCCATATCTTTAATCATATGACCGTATCACTAATAAGATAGTCAAAGACTTCATCCATCACGATCAACTTAAATTTAACTTAATGTAGCGTTCACTTAAGGTTCACTTAACTTAAGAAAACAGATGTGTTATCACGATTCACGTAACTTAAAAAGCCAAACATCTGCATTCTTGAGTATGTATTTTGATCTGTGATTTGTACTATTTGTAAATTGATGAATGTTCACCATTTTAAATCAATATAATAAATATGTATCGTGAAACCTTTTTTTGATAAATTTAGCTTTCCTATTTTGTATTCTGAAAATTGAAAAATGACACCTGGACATGGAAATTGAACCCGTGTTCAGGTGTCATTTTTCAAATATAAGAATATGATATCTAGATGGAGTAATCCTCACTAAAAGCATAAATAATAACTTTGGCTATTTGATTCTTTCCTATTTTAGCTTAATTATTTTGTTTCCATGTTCGATCATTAGAACTGAAGATAAAGAGTAGACATTGGTCATAAAACCAACAAATTAATTAAGCCTGCTAAATAGCCCTGTAGACGTCACTCCCATGATTATTGGCTGGTTTGATCACATGATACCCTTCATGTAACGTTCACTTAACGTGAAAGACCTCTTAAGTGAACTTCAAGTGAATGTTAAGTTAACTGCAGTGTGATCGCTTCCACTTAAAAACACGAGGAGAACCTTTACGTTAAGTTACGTTAAGTTAACCTGAAGCTAATGTAAAGTTAATCGTGATCCCGGCATAAGATTTCCAGTATCGGCAGTAATCATCTTCAATCCTATTCCTTTGGGTTGGTTGATCAAAGGGTATAAGGGTACAGCTTACAATATATGGTACTGGATTGCTACTGATAAGGTCAAGGTTCAAATTTTGTTCGGGTACACTGGGAGGTGTTTTTTCCACATTATTTATTACAATAGTTTCTCATCCCCTACCTGATAATGAAGGTGCACTTATACTTAGGTAACATTCTACACCTTTTTATATTAAGCATTTAAAATAATCAGGAATTGTGTTAATTGTATTATTTAAAAATAATTCATTGACAGTCAGTAGGCCTACTTTTTTATAATACTTACAATCAACACAAGGGCTAGGTAGTGACCAGGGATGTGGAGTGAGTACACCAAGGCTTCGATTCTCCAACTCCTTTCTTTTTATACTCTCCAATTCCAACTCCTTCAGAAATGGCTTATATATATATATATATATATATATATATATTAATGAGTAGGCCTATTACCAAATTTACTGCAATAAAATACTTCAATACAGATGATCATGGGAAGCTGCTTTAAGATTGTGAATGTATTTTTTTTTAATCTGTCAAACAAAATTACAAACATTATCATCATTATGAATTGATTACAACTATTGGTGCTATAGATACACATTAGATAGGGGAGAGGATAGTAAAACTACAACCAGACTGAGATTCAAACTCTGTAACTGGTGACCATATACTATGCAAGTCTATCACCATAGACTATGTGACCATCATTGTGGGTTGAATCCAGGAGGCCTACTGATAATAAACCTTACCAATAAAAGGATTAATCTACAAATTAATTAGGAGCTTAATTAATATTTGTGCAGCATCGGTGGTTCAAGGCGAAGTAGAGAGCTTGATACAGAGCCAGGGTGGAGATGTATCCCACAAGGCTCGTATCGCGAACGCACCTTCATCGTCCCAGTTCACGGGTGGGCCACACTTCTATGAGGAGGTAGAGGATACAAAAGACAGTGTGTGGCTGGTTCAAGTTGTACCGGCAAGTGCCCAAGGTGAACCGCTACTAGATGACTACAGTTGGCGCATTGTCCGCAATAAGGTTGCACCATTTGCCATTCGGACCGGCATCTTCGACTGCAGACTTGACAGGAGGTTAGTGGGTGCTTTCTAAACTACACCACTTTTAGGTAAAGTAAGAAAATATGTAATGTTGGGAGTTTTACATTTCTACACTTGGTTACAATAGAACATGGACACCTTGAAAACAGGTGTACCAACTGGAAATAGTATGAGGAACATACATTATCATTAATATTGTTTACAGGTGACCTGGTGGTTTAGAGGTAAGGTGTCAGACTTCTGTACTGGGGTTCCGGGGTTCAATCCTTGGTCCCGGCACAGATCTATTTGATTGCCAAACCCTTCCTTCACCTCTGACAATATGTGTATTAATCACAACTTGTGAATGTGAGGAATGTCAGGCCTCCACCATGTTTCGGATTCCATGTTAAACTTTAGGTCCTTCATTTCATTTCACAATCACTCTACCTTTACACATTAGCGTGTGTATAAACTGAACGGGTAGTGAGACTCGGTGTTAATAATAATAATAATAATAATAATAATAATTAATATTGTTTATCATTATCTGGTTTTCTTGTGATGGTTTTTCATTAAAAATGCTGTTCTATGCTGGTGCAGTATTCTGTATTCTAATTTATTTCAAAGAGTCCTGGTAAAACCGTTTTGTAATAGGTATTTAAAAAAATACTTTTTCTAATGAAAAAAATACTATTTAACTAATTTTCCATTTTTGCTTTTGTAAAGTGGAAAATTTAGAAAACTACACTCTGATGTTTTCTGATTTAAACTTAATCAAGTAGGCCTATCTAATTTCCCTGCTAAACAGTCTTGAGATGGGCTCAGCTAAGCTTTAGGCACTCTTTAAGTGACTTGATCAAACCCCTGTTGGGTAGAAATGTAGTCTTTCTATGGTTTGAAATCAAAGGCAGTACAATTGATTACTGATTCCGAGTTCACAAAAAGTAGGCCAATGATCCTAGGTTCTAAAAGCTTTAATCACCTAATAACTAAAGTAATGCCAACTGATTTTGTTTCACAGATTGTGTATGAGCAAGGGTTGGCATGAGCCTCAACTACTTTTAGCGCTACCTAAAGGCACTAGAGCTAAGGATCGTGTTGTCATGAAAACATTTTCGTCAACAAGACCACAAGTAAGATTTTTATGCTTCTGAGCATTTGAATATTCATGAGGAGAGCATTTATATCTTCAGTCAATTTTGGAATATTTACACTTTATTTTCAATTTCAGCCAATTTTCAATGGAGCACTATTGATTTATTTTTATATTTTAATACATTAGTGCTGTCTATTAATTACCTATCCACTCTAATCCAAGGAGACAGTCTAAAGTAAATCTAAGCAAATATAAAATATCAATACATATATCTTTGATTTTAAGTGAATATAAATCAAAGCCTTAGTGATTATACTGCCATATTTTAGGTATTTTATCACGTTAATGTTTATGTTAGTAGCTTGAAAAGATATATTTAGCTTTTAGTGGCAGCAAAGAAGACAAAATTCATTAAAAGTTCTGATACTGAGTTTGGGTCTTTGAGAATTATCTTTTTGGAGCAAGTTTATAAACTAAATACTATTCCTGGAAGAGAAACTGTTAATATGTTTATCATTTAAATAAATTATATGTAGGTATCTTGCTTTCCACCTTAAAAGTACCTAAAAACATTTATAGAAGCAAATTTAAAAAAACAAAACATTAAATTGTTCTTACAGTTCTTTGAATAATTTTATATTAATGTGAGTTTTCATTATTATTATAAAAAGTGATATTTAATTAGGAGCTTGAATTTTATAAACAAGTGCAGCTGTTTTTTAACAGAAATATAAACCTTGCTAGTTTTTAATAAATATTACCGGTAGAGTTAAGTTTGCACTAGCATGCTCAAGTGACTTGCTAAGCTAGAGTTCAATCTCTGGCTGGTTGTTCTGATGATGGTTTTTTAAACAATGTTACTATTGTCTTTTTAGGTAGGTAGTCTCTACTGTGTTTACTAAAAAGTCAAAACTCCTATTTTTCATCCTTTTATCTATCATTATTTTGTTTGTCCCAAATAATTTGTGTGTACACTTCGTTTAACATGAACCACTATGGCGTAGGCAATAGTGTACTTTGTCAATCTAAAACATCAACCTTTTAGGATAAACGAAATGTACATTGGTACTAAAGCATACTAAATGAAACGATGGATTTTTTATTGGCACCATGCAACACACTTAAAAGGGTAACCCTTAGACTTAAGTGGCAGGCTGGCTTTTTAATCACTGAGCATGATTTTTTTTTGCATTGTGGTTTTCTTTCTTTTCTCCATACATATACTGGTGTATTTTTTTAAATCACCCTTCTTGCCCTGTTTGTTTTTGTTAAATATCTTAAGGCATTATGCAGAGATCACAATCAATTTAACTTAACATTCACTTAATGTTCACTCAACATAAGAAAACAAATGTGTCATCACAATTCACATAATTTAATGTGATAAATCAAGCCAAACATCTGCATTCTAAAATATGTATTTTGATCTTTGATTTGTACTATTTGTAAAGTATTTATGATCTGTGAATGTTTACTGTTTTCTATCAATATAATATATTTATCTATCATTAAACTTTTTTGATAAATTTAGCTTTCCTATTTTAGTTTATGCTTAAATCTACTTTGGCTTAATAATACCATGAGTTGTGAAATATATTATATATTATATTTGGTCATAAAACCAACAAATGAATTTAAATAGCCCTGTAGACATCACTCGCATACTGATTGGCTGGCTAGATTTAGTGATACCCTTCATGTAACATTCACTTGACATGAAAGACCTCCCGGGACATCTATTAAGTTAAGTGAACTGCATCATGATTGCTTCCATCTAAAAACACTAGGATAACCTTTACGTTAAGGTACGAAGTTAGCCTTAGGTGAACGTTAAGTTGATCGTAATCCCGGCAATAGATTCACATTATACTTGGTTGCTCTTGACAGAGAAGTCAAGATTTTAATCCCATTTGGTTGCGTTAGAAGGTTGTTTTTGATATGTTTTGTCAACCTTTCTTCGTGCTAACGTGAGTGTATTTCCTCAATACTACCATCCTCAACCCATTAAATTAGCCATTAATAGCTCCCTGTTAATAAAAATACTAGAGATATATGCCTACATAACTTGAAGTAATTTTTTTTTTTCAGTCTGTTATAGAATGGGTTCGGGACCAATTATCTATTCGAGTAAAGTCCATTCAGAACCTGGAAGAAATGAAGTGTGATTGGCTGGGTCAATGTGACGGCCAGGAAAATAACACCAAGTCCACTGTTTCATCAAGCAAGGACATCAAAGTCCTCCTGCTGACCCATCTCTTGCACCCTCCTCTCTTCTTGGCTGCCCTCAGCATCAAGTTCACTGGCAGAATCAAGTTTGGGATGCTCTCGGTGAAGAGGGACGAGTCGGAGATGGTAAGGAAGAAACTGAAACTGTCGGACCATCGTGTGCCTTCTTACATGATCATAACTCCAGAGAAGAAAGTGGTGTACGGACGCCGTAGGTTCGAGCACTTCAACTTTGACTCAATGAATTTGTTCCTGAAATCTGTACAGCCAGAGATGAATGACGTTTTCCTGTGCAGCCTGGTCCTCGTCAACATGCTTGTCAGCATGCATTTCTTTCATGTAGGTATAATATTGGGATTGGGTTGTGTGCCGTTCACAAACATAATTATTATAACAGCACCTTCAAATATTAGAACCCACAAATCTTTAATAGTAAGGCTGTTTGGAATAGAGCACTAGGCTAAATCATGGTTTAAATTAGGAGGGATATCCAACACACTTACCTGGGTGATACTGGAGTAGAAATTGTTTAGATAAAAAACATAAATACATTTTAAGGATCAGTACCACGGACATCTTCTTCAGAGACTGATTTTTAACAGAGATGACTGATACTCTGGGCTGGACTGCAAGGTTTAATTGTTACAGCTAATTGTTTTTTAGTTATTATGGCATTACTTGAATTAAATAGATGGATAGAAAAACTAAACAGTTGTGTTATATAATAATGAATATTTATATTATTATTGTGAAACTCAAATGGTTAAAAATGATTAGTAAGTGTATAGATAGGGAGAATAGGAGTTCATCTAAGGTTGAAATAAGGGGTCTGTGTAGCTGCTGTGAATGAGAATGTGATAATCTCGTTGCTGTTAAAATAGTAAAGAAAACCTTCAAAACATAAAAAAATTAATAAAATATAAACAATTACATCCATCACCAACACACCCGCTTAATCAATTTGTACAAAAATATCATCCAATCTTCCTTTTATTTTCTCTTAATAATCCTTAGCATCCAAACAAATTACAAAGCTATCCACTGACAAAGTGACCCCAAATTTTTCTAAACCATTGAAGTAATTATGTTTTTAGTCTATTAAAAAAAAGGTCTTAATGTTGGATTTAATAATTAGGTGTTATTTTTTTAATTACAAATAATTATTAAAATATTTAATTTGAAATATTCCATTTTTAAATTCTAAAAATACATTTTGTTGAAAAGTGCCCCTAGCATATTTGCGCCCTAAATTCATTTCTATTATTAACTGTCTCTCGCGTTGAGGTTAATCACTTCATTGCTATTTTCTTTGATAAAACCCTAGAGCATGTTCTATAATGTAAATCTTTGAACAATTATTTCCCTAACAAAGAAATCTACCAAACCCTTCCTTCACCTCTGACAAGACATCTTGTGAATGTGGGGAATGACAGGCCTCCACCGTGGTTCGGATTCCACGTTAAACTGTAGGTCCTCCATTTCATCTCACAATCACCCTACCATTACACATTAGCGTAAGTGCGCATAACCCGAACGGGTAGTAAGACGCGGTGCTAATAATAATAATAATAATAACAAAGAAATGTGACCGTGTAATACCGATCTCCCAGTGAGCCTTTCCCCTCCAGTGATGTGAATCCCCTACTCCAGACAAGGCACCTCTATCTCCAAGCTTCTACTCACAGGGGAACACTCAAATAGTGCCCCATTCAGAGTTGCACAGAGCTGTTCTGAGCATACTGTCCCTTCCCTCTCTTTCCTCTTGTCCACCTTGACTTGAGGAACATTCAATACTTTGCCCTGATCGGGAAAATAGTTGATTCATTTAGAGAAATTTTAAATGTCATAATTATTTTAAGAAAACAAAGAAAAAGGTTTATTTTAATTTTAATATTTCCCTTGTTTATATAGCTTAAATATTATTGTTGCTTATAATGGTTTGTCTGAATAACTTAGTGCTAAGGTGGGAGGGCATGTTCCCTTGTGCCCTTTAGGACGAGCAGCCACTGATAGTTAGATACCTCTAGAAGATAATCTTTGAAGTGGTCTTCCACTAACAACATTTTGAAAATTGAATTGTTTCTTAGACTAGGCTATTTGGGGTGGTCCTCACTTGAAAATTCTTCAAATTGATATGCATCTAGAAGCTATTTGGAGTTTTCCTTCCCTAGATATTTATGAAATTTGGATGCCCCTCGTAGCTATTTAGAGTGATTCTCACCTTAATGTTCTATGATAGTTAGATACCTCTAGAAGATAATCTTTGAAGTTGTCTTACACCGATAAAAATTTGAAAATTGAATTATTTTAGAAACTTGGCTATTTGGTGTGGGCCTCGCTTGAAAATTCATCAACATGACGTGTATCTAGAAGCTATTTGGATTTTTCTTTCCCCTGACTTTTTCTGTCAAATGCCTCTAGACTTGTAGTTGTTTGAAACCCTTTTCTTCGGCAAATATTTGACAATAGAATGCATCTAGAAGTAATTTTTATATATATATATATGGGGGGGATTTATTCCAGGTAGGGGCAAATTATTTCCAGGGGGTCAGAGTCCCCCACAGTTTCGCCGCTCCTGCCGTCCACACAAACTCTTTATTTAGTGTTAGTGAATGAACTGCTCTCAGGCGATGATTAGTCTTCTTTGATGTTTGGTAAACTACCATCTCTATACGGAACAATGTTCGTTACTCGCTATTGACAAATATTCTTACATGAAAACAAATATTTTTTCCACACTTGCGTAGTCATATCGCAAATTTATTAAACGTGGACGAATAAAACACATGTGGACCCGGCCCAAGAGGTGTCTGCACGTAGAAAGTAAATGTTTTTATAATTTATTCATGTTGTATTTTCTTTCTAAAATTTGAACTTTCATTTGGTTTTTGTATTAATTTATAGCTTTCATAGGGGGGTCAACTGACCCTTCAACCCCACCCCCATCCTCCACCCCGATCTAAATCTGCCCTGATATGTAGTAACCTCACTTCCCTTCAAAGATATATAATTTAGCCTAATATTCAATTTGGATTTGATTTGTTAATATATAACTATAAACTATTTAATTCATAATATTTTGATCATAAAGTATTTTGAATCAATTTGAAAAATTCTGTCTATTAAATATTTGATTTGAATTCGATCTAAAACATTTCAATTTTAAAATATTCTAATCAGATTTGATTTGAAATTAAAAATCTTGGATATGCACAGTTTCAAAATTTAGTTAGTATTTTTATATTTTATAGCCACTTTAAAATTGATGTACAGTGAAGTAAACATCTCATGTTCCTCATGTTTTATAAGATTGGAATTTGAGAGTCATGATTTAAGTAGAATAAAGAATTGTTTTTGAGATTCAGATTTAAAAAATATTGAATTTGATCCATCTATAATTTTTAGAAAATAATTTTTGGCATAACATATTGTATGTTACAGGTGACCTTGTGCCTGTGGTGGAAACAGCTAGCTCAATGTGTGTGGAGTATTTTTTCATACAATTTTGGCTTCCTGATAACCTGGATGGTGATTTTAGCAATGTCTCGATTTACCTTTGTGAGCTATTTTGCTGAAAATATTTTAACATTTTTACGCTATGTCAGCCTCAACGATATTGGTTCTATGATTCGGATGGATTGTCAACTTTTAATGATACATCCATATTTGTTTCTGTCTTCCTTTACTGTGTTTGGCCTTGCTTCAGCCTGGGTTTTGAGACGAAAATATCCCATTGAAATGGAACAAGAATCTTCCTTGAGTAGTCCATGGTGGGAAGTTTTGCCTGTGGACTCCCACTGGATCAATTGTTTCTTTCGTCCCATGTCCACACTCTCCAGACCTCTTCCGTCGAACAACTTAGAATTAGAGGAAGGTATCGAGATGCTGATCGAACGGCTTGCCGTGCCGAATTTGTGGCTGCAGCCAGTCATTCATAATGAATACATAAAGGATTTGCCAGTCTGGAAGTTCAAAAGCTTGAACCGAAAAGAACCTAACTCGGACTCTGAGTCTTCAAGGGTGTTAGATGACTCACCAGAGATGATCCAGTTGATGATGGATGGAGATGACCCACGCAAGGCTCTGTATCACAACACTGCAATGCATTGCTGCAACTGTAATCTAGAAAGGATTAAATATCGTAATGTGCAATCTAGTCCGCCAAACGCCAAACGAAAGGTGAAGACACACAACTGTGGAATATCAATGGATTGCTCGGAATGTGTGGCTGCTACAGTAGATACGGGTGATGTGAACACTATGTTGTGTTCCATGTGTAAACGTAATAACATTGACAACTCATCGCAATCAGCCAGCACACCTTGTCCGTGTCTGACCAAGAGAACTGGGACTGACAGGTTATTGCCAGCCATGATGCCTAATCCTGAGTCACTTGCATGGGACACAGACAGTGGTAGAGAGGGGTCGGAGGATAGTAGTGATGAGGGGAACATCACCCCGGTGGGAATGCTACCTGTCTCGGAGTGTGCAGTGTGTTTGGAGTCATATGTTGGTGGTGCCACACTCTGTGGTCTGCCATGTGGTCACAACTATCATCAGAGCTGCATAATGATGTGGCTGAGTCGCGACAATCACCATTGCCCTGTTTGCCGCTGGCCTGCATACAAAGCTAAGCCTGGCCTCACCCATCTTCACAAAGAGTAGCTCTTGGATAACAAATTAGTCTTTTTGACTTATTGCATGGGACATTTTATCCAACCATATTGATGATTAAAATCAACATTATATTGAGGTTTATGTTTTTACACAGATCTTAATCCTACTTTTCAAAATTAAGGTGCTTTTTAAAAACTATGTTAATACTCCATATTCTATTTTCAAAGTAAAATTTTGGAATTGACTATTTTTAGCACATCACTTATACATAACTGTCTTTAATAAAATATGTTTGTTACATTATAGACTAGTAGTTATGTGAGTAGTAGGTAGACCTTGCTTCCTCCATTCAAAAAATGCTGAGTACTTCATGCTAAGAATTATATCATGTTCTTATCATTAGTAATCTTACTCTCTCTCTTTGGATTTCATGTTGAAATACATCCCATACTTTCTATTTGGATTTAAAGTTGATATTTTTCCATATTGATCATTATACAAAAAACAAATTAATACAATATTTGTTAAAATGTATATTCATAAAGAATAAACTTGGGTTCATATTGTTCAAGACATCAGTCTCGCAATATATGTCGAAATTAACAAAAAGTATGCACTAGGTAATTGATTAATTTATTGCTCAAAATTATAAATTAAAACCACTTATGCTGAGCTCTTAAACTAAAAACCATTTAAGTGGCCATCATATTGAAGCAGAATACCAGATTAAATATATATATACATACATACACTGTTTAACCTAGGTTCAAAAAATATCCCTGAAAAGTATAGTTTAAATTCATCCACACATTTGACTGTTAATAACATAGATCCATACAAAAATACAGATAGACAAAATGCTGAATGATCAAGTTAAAATTGAACCTTGCTATGATTGGTCAATAACTATTAACTAAACCACAATTTTTTTATTTATTCATCTCATTATAAACAATTTGTCTACACATTTGTCTCTTAGCTTACACATTTTTTTTACATCCATTACTGTTTACACTTGTGTCCTGGGTAAGTTTTTTATTCAAACCATATATTTTCCACTACCAGCTTGGTAGGCCTGTTGTAGCTTCATATGTTTTATAGTCTAACTTAAGACTAAGACAGGCACAGCAGCCAGTCACCGGCTGTTAATTTACCAACGTGAAAGATTAAACACATATTTAATCAATGGTAAATTTTTCAGGCATGCTGGGAATCGAACCCTGTACACTTAGCTCAGTGGACAGACATGCTACCAACTGAGCTAAGGTGTTGAAATAGCTTACAAATGGTTTATTTTTTTATTTTCAAGGGCTTACTCCATTAGGATTTCTATTCACACTACGCATGTTTTTGGCTTTCAAAATATGTTTTATTATCAGGTTAATATGTATTTATTTTTATCCCAACTCAAATTACTCAGCATATAGCTGCTACATCCATACTCTAAACACATGTCCAGTTTTTGAAGGTCATCTGGCCACCATTTCAAACTTGTGTTGTTAATAAAAGAAGCAACTTGCAGAAAATGATGGTCATTTAGAGAAAGTAAATACTATAATTGGAAATCATCCCTTATTTTGCTCAGAATTACATATTAAATCTAACAAAAGACAGTTGTGTTTTTGTGTAGATACCTATTTGTAGTTTGTCAAATTCCATTATTTTTTTTCTTCTGATTAATCCTAAATGTTGCATTTAATTTGAATTGATCCTATCTTATTCTTTCACATTTTGTGAATATAGTGCATAATGTATATACTTTTTTTTTCTTTAGATTTATTTTTTATTTTTAATACATTCAAAAATAAAATGAGTATTCTATGTTACTATTATTACATTCTATATCTCTTTAAGGAAAACCTCTTTTCACTTTTTGAGGAATTTTGTGTATTTGGAAGAAGGTACAGGAAAGGTGGATAGAAATCAAAAGGAAAAAAAAACACTATGGCTTTTTCAATGGAAAGAAGAACACATTTCACACTTTACATTGCTGCCACTGGTTCTTTATGTTTTTTGTTCCTTTTACATGTTCCTATCCAAGGGTCTTATTATTATTTACCAATTTCCTTTTTCTCCCTTTTGTATTTTTTGGTTTCCTCTTTTAGGAAGTTGCATTGCATATTTCACACTCCCTCCCGATGACTTCCAATACAATGAAACCTATGTCGAAGGATTTGGCAGTAACAATCAATTTTCTGTGATTATCTCTTTGTCCAGTGTCAACAATGTAAAGTGTGAATTGTATTATTCTTTACATTATAAAAGACATATTGTGTTTGTTCCCTTTTATTTGTTTTTGATCCACCTTTCCTATAACTTCTTCCAAATCTTATTACATTCTGCTATTTGTTGCATTTGGTGCTTTATAATTCCCATCCACGACCTGTTGATGTGTGACCAGACAATTGTTTTAACTTTTAATACATATTCTTTATTTTTGGCTAATAGCATATTTAATTTGTAACTCTCCCTGATTTAGTATTTCAACCAGATTGAGTTCAACAATATTACTGTTTAACAGTTGATAGCTAAAATCTATTTTTACATTGCTATAAATATTCTTAAAACTTTACCTATAATTCGAACTGATTTACTGAATTGGCAATCAAGGCGACCGGCTTCTGATTTTTTTTTTCTTTCTACTGTATTTGTTTTACATATGCTCTTCAGGCAACCTGCTAAGTTTATCTTTCAATCCCATCCACATTGGATTTTTTTTCATGTGTGTATACTCTGTTTTAATACCTACCCAAGATATCCACATGGGATAGGGATGAAGAAGGTTGAATTTAGAGGAAATGTACCAGTATTTCTGTCAAGTTTAAGTGGCATATTATTATTTAAAAAACACTTTGTAAGCCCAGCTTGAATTCGAGCTTTGGCCTTTCTGTCACCGAAAAAAAACTATTAGGTTGTTGATGCTTCAATCTGCATGGCTGCCATTAGGAGTTCCATCCATAGAAGATCAGTGCTATATTTTCTCAAACTAAGGTAAAAACAGGGTTGGGTTAATTCCCTTCTATCAATTATAAATAATAAAAATATATTCAAAAACCAACCTTAGGGCACAGGATGAAGAAAATGAATTTTAATAAAATAACTGAAGATGACTGCATGAATTCTCAAACCACCAAGTAATATGTTTATAATGCTCAGTTTTTACTAAAAAAAATACAGTGTGGGATTCAACATTTGGGGCAATAAGGAGTGTTTTTCCACCCAAAATGCGGCATTCAGTCATCTAGGTGAATGCTGGCACATTTATTCAAAACTTAACCCCACTTTGCTCATCCTGACACTTTAGCTATAGAAAATTTACTGGTAATCATTTGTTATTTTTTAATATGATATGTGTGTTTTACATAAGTATGCACATAGGAAGAAATTTGTATGAACCCTTTCCATCAGTAATAATTAATGTTTTTACAATAAACATTCCAAATAAATGTTTCATTTTATTTTTATCAGCTCTGCTGTTTGAATTGTAAAACTATTCTATGTATCTTGGAATAATATTTGAATGCACTAATATTGTTTCCATCTGTTTCAAAACAAGCCAGATTGTTCTTATATTTTAGTTTCCATGTTTGTAAAGGTTTAAAAAAAATTATTTTGTATCACATTTGGTCTATGACAAGATGACTTCAAGTTTTCAAAATATTTTTTTGGGAGCTGCAAATAATATAGTGTCTTACTTCCCACATGCAATACAGATGCTTGACATACTTACACAGGTATCCTTTAATTTGTGCCCCAAAAACCGCACCCAAAGCAAAATCCCTCAAATCCCAAATATTTGACTGAACATTCGCCATTCATGTACCTCCTACACTTCTCAAACAGTCACTGAAATGCAAACATTCACCCACAAAGTGTGAGACCGGCTTTATCAAAAGCCTTAATTCCTTTAGTTCATGACATGTGTGAAGACTTGAAACACAGATCTTGTAACTCGACTTGAATTTGATTATTTATACAGCATTGTTTCATTACATATATATTGACTTTAACACGTTTTAAATTCATATCTCTCAGAAAATCATGTACTAGTTTTTAATTCTAAGATTATCTATTTTTAAATAAGGCCATGAAACCTACAACTTTTATATTGTTATGTTGTCACTCAGTTCTACAAGTATATGACAATAACAATCTTGTTTACTGTAAAGAACTTGTAGAACATACATTATATAACACACACACACACACACATTAATAACACAAGCGTTTGCTAAATACATTTTATTTCTTAGACTACAGCTGATTGTTCGTCAAATTGTTGTGTTATAAAAGCTATCTGTACCGTATGTGTGCTGATAATTTAGAAATAATCAGGTTTATTATTCTTAACCTAAATCTCTCTTTCATGCCCTCTTTATTAACTTTATATATTGACTACCTCCTTTGAAAAATAGTACCACAAACAATGGCAGGATATAACCCAGTCAAATGAACAGTTAAACAGTTATGAAAGGAGTATTATGATAGCTTGTCTCTTTTTTTTTGTATCCTGCAGGAGTTGACATTTTTTGCAAACTTATGTACAAACTATTTGTATTTGATTCTGAACTAACAATTTGCTTTTAACAAACAATTAAAGGGCAGGCAGAATAGAGTGGGTGAAGTGGAAGGAAATGGCTATCACTTCAAAGAACCAATATTAAGTTGATTCGAGGTATGTAGTCTTGGGTAATGGTTAATGTCACTGAAGTGTTGTACACTTTTAAAAAAACTTTTGAATATGTATCTTTAAAATCAGGGCATCAAAGTCATGGATTTGGAGCCAGAAGCAGTTTTAGGTGGAGGCGGAGCCAGATTTGGAGTTTGTATAAATGTACTGACTCTGACTTCGATTTCAAATAAAAACTCATAATTTTATAATACTTGATAAATATATAAATTTATTTGTAGACCAAATATTTGTATATTTGATTAACAAATTTAGTCAATAATAAATTTACAATGCCAAAGAAGCTTTCCATGAAGTATTTGAGTATTTTACTGTAGTAAATTTGGAAGAAGGTACAGGAAAGGTGGATAGAAACATATAAAAGGGGGACAAACACAATATGGCCTTTACAATGAAAAGAACACAGTTCACACTTTACACTGCTGCTAATGGACAATGTACAATAACAATAATAATATAATTATGAGAATGTCTTTACACATTCAACAAGCAACGAGTTTAAATTCTAGTTGACACACAATTAACATGATAAATGCACTCATATGGCTTTCAAAGGTTAACCTCATCTTGCTTTGTTTCATTGTTTGAACAATAATAAAATTAGGTCATTATGTTGGTTTAAGAGTGTCCCTGCTAGAATGTTACTGATCCAGACAACATATTTACTGTGCAGCTCTCAAAATGTAAGGAGACCCTGGTTAATGCTGTGGCAAGGAGATTTTAGAAGCTAGCTGTCTTCGTTGCATAATGAGTTCATGTGCCTTGTTCGTTCTCACCACGTTAGCATAGCCTTGCTGCCTTTCCAAAACACCTGCCCTGGTTTGGTTGGGCATTTTTCCTGCTAACGAATTGGCATCCGAACGCCTCTTAGCAGCAGCTGACCGCCTTTTAGTATTATTTCCAAAGCTTCCTTCAGCCATATTTTGACCCAGTTCAAAACCTACATTACCACCCCTCTTGAAGGGTTCCTGATTTGGCTTGGCCTTGAAGATCATAAAATTTTGTGCACCTGATGATCCAAACTGTATCTTTGGTTTAGTAGGACACAAGGGCTGACTTTTCTGATTGACATTTGCATTGCTGATTTTAAGAGGATTCCTCGGTCTCAGTTTATCCAGTTGGACATTTGTCCGCAGCGGGATTCGAGACACTTTTCCTATGGCAAGTGCAGAGGTTTTTGGTATTGGAATCTTGTTCAGCGTAGTTAGATCTATTACTGGTTTGTTGTCTAGCTTAGATGTAAATAGTTCATCTTTGTGGGAATCAATTTTAGGCTTTGTGTTAACTTTCTTGATTGCTCCTTTTGAAGTGTCTTGTGGGAGCTGCTCCTTCGGGTCACCATAGCACTGAGTAAAGGTTTTTGAACAGGAACCTGAAGAAATTAAGCTCTCGTGCATTTTTGAAATTCCAGAAGTGTTTGGCACAGTTGCAGAAGACACGTTTTCAGACTTAATACCAGGACGATTCTCTTTCTCTGCTGCTTTGGTTCCACCTTTTTTTTCTCGTGACGTTGAGTCCATATTTGTAAAGTGAAACACTATCTCAATAAAATAAAATCACAGCTACAAGTAATTACAAGTCAGACAGTGAAAGTTCTAATCTATTTAATAAGGGTTTCAATATATGTATATTGTTAATATTTTATTTTAGTTAATTTCTGAACAATTGAGATTTGAATCAGACTCTTAACTTTACACCAATCTGTTTTATTAATAATGTATATCTTAGTGACTGTTACCAAATACAATAATTAAATTATTATTATCATGTTCAACAAAACTATTTTTTACATTCCACATATTTCATCGGCATTTAAATATTGTTTACATTGTAAAATATACCATTGCTAACCCATCAAGACACTTATTTAAATAGGGTCTATCCTTAATTTTTAAGAATATGGTATATAGAATACATATTCTTATAAATTGATGTAAACCCCAATAATGTTTTCCTCTTTAAAAAAAATTGTAAAACAACAAGCAATAGTGAAACTAATCGAGCTTTCTAGTCTTGGCTTATAACCTTTTGACCTGATATTTAAAGAGAATCTAATTAAATTCATCCTAAAAAAATTCCTTTACTGCTAAAGATAAATTGTATTGGGTGTTGTGTGGAATTGAACCACTAAACTTTCAAATACAATAAAACATTATTTCCAATGTTTACTTATAATAATAATAATGGCATCTCAAAAATCTTATGATATTTGAAGTCATAAATGTTGAAAGTGGGATGTGATAATTTTGTTTTGGATTATTTTCAACTCTGTGGCAGTGGTTTGCTTGATAACTGTTGCTACTAGGTCAAAAGTTAATCTTAGTTCAACATTCCGATACTATTTATCTCAATAACATCACTCATATATGAGTGTATTATTTTGTTATTAAATATGTTACTAGACTAATTAATGTACAGTTGCAAATTATTAAAAATAAAATTTAACTTGGAAGTGTATAACAAATTTAGTATTTTTTAAAATAATTGTATCCTCTACATTTTTTACGATTCATTTCAGTGTTCTTATTTCCCAATATGGTTTGATCTTCAATCACTTTAATTTTGACAAAAATAAAGGGATGTATACCATGAGATTTTGACTCATTAACTGTCAGTTCTCATCAATGGGTGAATTTAGTACTTGCCCTACTATGGACACATTATAATTTGTAGTACTAGAGTTGGGATTTAAGTGTTGCAGCCCTAAGTCAAGTTGGTTTGTAAGTTGTGTACTGATACACCCCTGCGCTTAAAAAGTGTGAGGACTGGACAGAACAAAAACCTGTTGGATCTAATTAAATTTGTAATTTATGTAACTTTAAAAAAAACTCAAACTGTGAGAAGGTTTTACACTTATTTTGTTTGCAAACACTTCTAATGAAAGTTGTTTCAAATAACCATCATTTGATGCTATAGCCTGGAGAAGAGCTTTGCATATTAATATTTAGGGTATGATTAAATAAACCTGTTGAGCGCACATCAGACACTAGATATTAAAATATATTAAAAAACATTGTAAAACATGTCACTCCAAGTGATACTCAATATTTTTAGAATGAGCTATATATTATCAAGTTTATTTTATACAGTGACCTTGGCACTATTTAATTGTGTGGACTTCTGTTATGTACGATTATGTTATATTTCTGATTAAAAGAAGAGTGTGAATTCATTGAGGGAAAAAGTAGATATACAGATAACTGAATTAAAGCAAAGAACCAATAAAAAAAAATGTTACAATTAGGTTGTGCATACAATTGTTTATTAACCAATAAGCTATTTCCAACCGGTGCATGTGATCCTGTGGTTGTTGGGCGAACAGCTGTGCTTTGTTTACTTACTGGCAGGCTGAGTTATTCAAGGTCAAGTTACTGTCATGTTTGGCGGCAACTGTCATACAGGAATCAACAAAGAAGATTCTATCAATGTAAAACAGGAGTATATGGCCACAAACCTGGGGTTAGCAAGATAACAGAAGGTACTGGTATATAGATTTAATTAGGTTATATTTTACAGTCTAGTCATTCTTTAAGTTGTTTTCGTCCATTTTACATTGATCATATTGATTTTCTTAGTGATCCCTTATTAATTAATTAATTCATATATCTTATAACCTAAAAATAAATCTATAGATTAGCACAGTAATTATGGAAAATGGATGCTAAATTTTATTAATCATAAATTGCTGTCAAACTGCTATTCGCTAATACAGGACATGTAATGTTAAACATGTTATTGAAATACTATTACTGATGTTGAAGCAAAGGTAAGCTAGGCCTAATCAACCATTTAATTCATCAATTTTTCTCTAAACTATGTTTATTTGTGTTTTTAATGAAAATCTAAAGGGAAAGGAGCATAAAGGTTGCTTAGAAAATATGCACCGCATTAATTTGGAAATAAGATGAGAAAACCACCCTCAGTGCAATTTAACAAAATAGATTCAAACTCTTATTTACCTATCAATTGTAGTCAAATTCAATTCCTTGAATTACTCAGCCATTGGCCTAGATATATTTTTAAAACAAGAAGGCTAATGTTTTTAATTAAAAATGCACTCCTAAATATATTAAAATGTTGTTTTTACAGTCAAAAAAGAAACGTTGGAATCTAGAATTCAAGAAAGTAATTTCTTTCGGCTGGTGACAGCATACAGAAAACATGGTCACAAAAAAGCACAAATAAATCCCATCAACTTAAGTAATGAAAGGTTTGTTAGTAGTACTTAGTAAGAGATGCATGGTGGAATGAACAGGTGAAAGAAGGTGTGAGAGAAAAGAAAGAAGCATACAAAGGAATAATTGCTGTGAAGAGTGAGACAGAACGTGCCAGTAATAGGTTGTGGGACATACAAAAAAAAAATTACTGCAAAGAAAGTATTATTATTATTAGCACCGCGTCTTACTACCTGTTCGGGTTATACGCACTTACGCTAATGTGCAAATGGTAGGGTGAATGTGAGATGAAATGAAGGACCTACAGTTTAACGTGGAATCCGAACCACGGTGGAGACCTGGCATTCCTCACATTCACAAGATGTCTTGTCAGAGGTGAAGGAAGGGTTTGGTAATCAGATAAATCTTTGCCGGGACCGAGGATTGAACCCCGGCCGCCAGCATAGAAGTCTGACACCTTACCCCTAGACCACCAGGTCACCCAGGAAAGTAGTAAAGGCGAGTAAAGAAAAATGAGGTCAAAAAAAGAAAAAAGAATGCAAAATGCTTTTAAAAGAAATAAGCTGTTCTGGATGTGAGTAAAGGTAATGAAATGAGTGGCATTCAGAATGAACGTGGTAAGATCTGGGATGAAAACAACATAAAAGAGTGATAGAGGTAGTGTTTTGAGCATTTGATTGGAGAAAACATAGATTAAGTAGCAGAAAATAGGGAAAATGTTCTGACGAGTGAAATAATTAATGAGGCTGAGGTGTTAAAAAACTATGGAAGTGTTAAAGAATTTCAATGCTCCAGGCATAGATGGTCTCACAAGTGAAATGTTTAAGTGTGGGGGTATGATAAAACTTGCCAGATTGTGTGAGTTCAATGTGTGCTGGGATTTTGAATGTTCCTCATGACTGGAAGAATGCTGTCCCTGTTCCTTTGTACAAAGGTAATGGAAGTAAGAGTGAATGTAAGAATTGTAGGGCAATTAGTTGGTTGAGTTATCCAGGCAAAGTTTTTGGGAAAGTCTTAATTGAGAGAGTGCGTGAAATAACTGTGGACAAGATTTGGGGTGTGCAATGTGGTTTCATGTCAGGTAGAGGTTGCATGTACAAGTTATTTGCATTGCAACACGGGATTGAGAAATGTATGGTAGTAAGGAAGAAAGTGTATTGTGCATTCGTTGATCTCAAGAAAGCATATGACTATCATTATGTTATAGAATGATCTGAGAGAGTATGGTGTGGATGCATGGTTAGTAAATGCAGTTAAGGCGGTGTATGATGTAAGTAAAGCATGCATTAGAGTGGATGGAGCTTTGAGCGAATGGTTTGACACTAAACAGAGTGTTAGTTAAAGTTGTATTATGTCTCCATGGTTGTTAAATGTACCGTAGTCATGGATTTGTGTATGAGGGATGCTTGTGAGGACGCGGTTAGTGTACAAATGGACAATGTGAATGTGAGAGTGCTGTTATATGCAGATGATGCTGTATTAATTGCAGAGAGTGAAAGTGACTTACAAAATGCATTAAATTGTTTGAGTGTGGTGACAGGCAGAAAGGATCTTCATATAAATATCTCCAAAACTTTTAATAAAGATGGATCAGGAAATGATTGTCAGTTTAGTATAAATGGAAAACTCTTAAGAAAAACTTAGTGATTTTGTGTATCTGGGCAGAAAGTTCTGTAAAAATAGAAGGATGGATGATGAAATTGACAGACTAGTGCATGCATCTCGAAGAGTAGTTGGATGTATGTGGGCTATTGCAAAGAATGAAATGTTATTGAAAGAGCCAAAGATGGCAGCATAATATAAAAGTGTGTTTATGCCAATCCTTTTACAGATGTGGAGCATGAGTTTGTCAGGAGATATCTAAGAAATGTATGTGGAAAAGCTCGAATCAGAAATGACTGGGTGCTGAATGAGTGCGGTTTTAGAGGGAATCTAACGTGTCAATGTGAAAGAAGCGTCTTATGTTAGTTTCAGCTTTTTTATTTTTTAGCACCGAATCCTACTACCTGTTTGGGTTATACACTTATATACTAATTATGCTAATTGGTTAAGGTTTAGGAAGGTTATATTTAGAGGAAGTGAACCTGGATTTGAGTGGAGGAAGAGTGGAAAACAATTTTGGAAAAAACAACCCTCAGAACACCTGACTGTGATTCGAATCCCAATATATCTGTCATCGGCAGTCCATCTATCATGAGAATGACGCCCTAGACTATGCAATCACTGAAGCAGGTCCTATAAGCATAAACCTTATGGTATCATGGATGAATATTAAGATAAGTAAGGGAAATAAATTGTGCTTTTAGCCACTATAACAAGATTGTTAACATAAATTTTAAATAATATTTTATTTCATTTTAGAGTCACACTACCTGTTCTGGACCCAAAGCGTTATGGATTGGACAAACAAGAGAGATTCAAATTCTCAGGAATTATCTCTACTGCATCGGGGGAAGGGACTTTGCATGAAGCTGTACAATTTCTTGAAAAGACTTACTGCGATAAAATAGCTGCAGAATTTGAATATCTCGAGGTAATCATTGACTTCGAAGTGTATTTCCATAAGTGTTGGAGATATGGTGGAAAATTGATAAAATACATGTGGAAACCATGTGCAAGTGTATCTGGAAGGTATTTGAACCCTGACCTTGTCAACAGTGACCTTATGAAATGTGAGGCTAACCCTTATGATTGGTCAGCCACCAATGCATGTATATGTTGATGAAATTAACCACCATAATAATTGAATCAGTTAAATTATTAATCTCGAATCTATCCACATTTCATGTTTTATAATTTAGAAAGTGATTTTAATATTCTCGTTTGAGTAAATTTTATATATATTTAAAATGACAGGATTTTGTTTGTGTGTGTGTTTTACAGGAGGAAGAAGAAATAGAGTGGTTCACAAAGCGAATAGAGCAGATTGGATCGGAGAATGTGGACAAAGTTATGCAGATAGCATTGGCCACAGAGTTGCTCAAGTCACAGACATTGGACAAGTTTCTAGCAACCAAGTTTGTCACTTTGAAGAGGTATGGTGGGGAGGGTGCGGAGAGCATGATGGCATTCATTATGGAACTTATGCGTCTTTTGGCAAAAGGTAGGGGCATACTGCCACATACAAGAGTATTTCCCCTATCTAGCTAGATAAAGAACATTTTGATTTTCGCCAAACAAATATATTAATATACCCAATAATAAATTTAGCTCAGAAGAAACTTTATTAGTTTATTATTAATACATACATACCTAATCATGCCGTTCACTGACTAGGTAGGCAGAAAACTGATATAGCTTAAAAAACACGCCATACTTAATCCATCCTCACTAGCTTTCTCTACACTTCCCTATCCTTGCATAATCCCCTTGCTTGAACAACATCCACACACCGAGTCTTACATACTCTTTTATTTATGTTTAGTGTTTCTTTTTAAACACTGAAACATGTGCTATTAGCTCAGGGGGCTTACTGATTATGGTTGATTTGTCTGACACTTATGCTTGGTTAGTAGTGTGTTTGTTTATTAAACTAGGGCCTTTTAGTTCAATTTCTAATATGGACAAAAATCTGCATGTTAAATTAAATACCCTTAGCAAAAGAATTAATTAAAGTGTGGAGTTTATTTCAATTATGTCATACATCCTGCTTAATGAAGTAGTTCATCTATTGCAGTGGTTTTAAAACTTAGTTACACTAAGCATAGCTTTATTATTATTATTATTATTGTTAGCACCGCGTCTTACTACCCGTTCGGGCTGTACGCACTCATGCTAATGTGTAATGGTAGGGTGATTGTGAGATGAAATGGAGGAGCTACAGTTTAACGTGGAATCCGAACCACGGTGGAGGCCTGGCATTCCTCACATAAGCATAGCTTTATTTATCATGAGTTATTGTTGGACAATGGACATTTAAGTAGGCAACACAATAGTAAGGTCAAGAGAATTGCGCATGTGAAGTTTACCCTTCAATAAGAACAGCTCTTTTTGTTGCGTTCCTTGCAAGTTGAATGCCTGACAAGTTTTGAGGTTAGGGTGCGGTAATATAAAATGTTGTTTATTTGGCTTTTTTTATAACTAACAAAATTATTGAGTTTTCTTTTTTCTACAATAACATTGCATTCAAAATTCCATGATAAAACTTGAAAAACTTGCAGCACTCACTTTGAGAATTAATGTTCTTCTGGAAATAGAACATGAACTTTTTGTACAGAAGGATAGCTATGTCTGTGAGTAGAGCTTTTTGCCCCATTTGCCAACTTTTTTGGTCGTGTCACAACCTATCTGTGACTAAACAAAATTGAAACTTTTCTTACTGTCTTTTGAAACTAGAAGCCATTTGTGGTCTTAACCCAAGAGTATGTTCTGTTTCATGCATGTGATGTTCTCAGACGGTGTAGAACAGATAGTGATTGGTATGCCCCATCGTGGCCGCTTCAACCTGCTGACTGGTCTACTGCGGTTGTCTCCTGTGCAACTATTTCGTAAATTTAAAGGCCTGTCAGAGTTTCCAACAAATGTGAAGGCAACAGGAGATGTTGCGAGTCATTTAAGTGAGTATACTACCAAGTCTCCTTTCTAGTGTTTCCTTAACTATGATACATATACTCCCATTGGTAGGCAAAGAATTTTTGGGACTACGTGGCGTACCACTGAGCTTTATTAACTAGGGATGTGTGATAACCATTCTTTCAAGACAATATTTAGACGAGAATATGAAAAAATATTGAGACGCTAGAACAAGACAAGAAAACTTCCTTTAAAAGTACAAACATTTAAATTATGTTTACTAAAGTATAAATACACAGCTTATAGAGTGTTAAAGCTCCTTTTGACATTTTGGGTGGCGCTTGCTTTGAATTATTTTATAGTTAATTTAAACAATTAAGATATAACTTACACATTTTAAATGTAATTAATAATATAATGATACCATTTATAATATCATTTATATTGTTATAGTTTATAATGTTAAAGTTTTATTTTGAAAACAATATTTGTAACCAAACATTTATCAGAAAAGGCTGTTTTAGGGGAAAACGTGCAGCCTATTTTTGGGCCTGTATGCTATTATTAGAAATAATAAATTCTCTCTTTTGTTTGTAAATTTCTTAGAGCAGCTATTTGTTTTTTCATTTTTCTTAATTTCTTGAATTTTTTAAATTTATTTTTAACTTTCAAGATGAGATCAAGATAATGTTTTATCCTCGCACTCAGGATATTTTTGAGTCTCGCACATCCATATTAATAATTATAAAATATTTGTTGCTGATAACAAATTTTATAAATAGATTAAATTTTGGGGTGGTATCATGAACTTTATAAGACTTTCTTCCTTTCTCTCATAGTTTTTTTTAGCTTGACACTTTGGTTTTATTAAAATTTGGAATTATTGTCTATACTTTAAAAGATAGCAGGTATTTGTTTAATTTATTTATGAAGAGCTGGATGTAACACATGGATTATTTTATGACTCCCAAAGGGTTACACGACTGGCAATAGTTTAGAAAACACTGCTTTTTGCCATGGTCAATCACCTTTATATTTTAGTGATGTAAAAAATATGAAAATTAAAATTTTGCCACCAGTTACCATTTTTTTACAAGCTAAGGATAGGGGTTCACAAATATTTCTGGCTAATCATCAAACTACAAAAAAAACTCCATTGGTGTGAGCCTGCGATCAAACTATAATGATTGAGCAGCTTTCGTTGTTAGCGATAATAGTGCTAACATTTGCAGATAGACACTGTCATGTGATCAGCACAATGGCCCTCTGTCCATTAATCTCACTTTTCTAGATCGGAACCACTCCTTATTTATTCACGTAGCCCCTAATTTCTTCTCACGAGGCAAAAAGATCCAAAGACAAAGTACATTTTTAATACTCAAAAATCTGTTACAGATTGAAACTCTTTTGTCTGGAATTCTGTGATTCAGAATGTTTTAAATCTACCACTATTAGTTTAAGGGGTGGCTACCATAACTGTACTACTAGCAGTACAAAGGCGCCAAAGTTGTTTACATCTGCATCCGAGGGTTTTGGTTATACATGATTGTTTTGACTCGTATTCTGGCTGTATTTTAGCCCTTAATTATGTATTGTAAGAGACCAAGAGTTTTATTTTTTAGTAGCGGATCTTACTACTAATTTGTGTTGAACACCCCCCAAGAGTTGTTAAAGGTGGTGTATTATTTTATGTTTTAAGCTTTATTCTACCTTATAAAAAGAGTTTCAACCTGTATTAAGATCTTTCTAATTAACTTTATACCTAATGACCTAGCAAAATAATTATTCCTTTTGTTACAGTTTCTTCAGTTGATCTCAACGTTGGAGATACATCTCTTCATGTGACCGTTCTAAACAACCCATCACATCTAGAGGTTTTAATTACTTAGATACAACATAATATACTTATGTGGTCTTAGGAGATAATACCCCAATTTGTGTTAATCACCTTTATAAACCATATTAGCAATAAATTTAAACAGTATTTAACTCGCTTTTTACAAAGCATTTGTTCTTTTTCTCTGGCTCCTCGCAGACATGACAGGTTTTTCCCGTAGTTGTACACGGCACGGCACTGTGTAAGCTACAGCAGGTTACCGTGGTACACACAGCATGATAACGGCATGGCAAGATTTCGACTCACCAAATAACATCAGTTAACTCCCGCCCATGCACAGCCACAGGAAAAGAACAATGCTGTGTGTAATCAGCCTTAGTGGATCAATTCTCTCTTTCCACCAACTATTTGAATTGGTGATTATGTGGTCTAAGACATTATACTCACTTTTCATATGATCTTCGTTGATGGGTGTTGTCAGGATCCCAATCCTAGCTAAATCCTCTTTCTACAAATATGGATGCACTTTTTCTACCCTTTCTCATCTTTAAATTTAAGTTTACACCATTAATAATCCTTTATATTAAACATACTAGGGGTTTGCGAAGCTTCAAAAGTTCGACTTGGCTTCAGAACAAATATTAGCTTCGACTTGGCCTTGAAATAATTTCCTGCTTTGACATTTACGAAGTTCTGCCAATATTAACAGCTAAAATACTTAATTTATCATCATCATCAATATTATCCTAGAACCGCGTTCAAGGTATTGAATGGCAAACCCAATGGGAAAAGACCACTGGGAAGATCCAGACGCAGATGGGAGGATAACATTTTGATAAATCTGAGAGAGATAGGGTTTAATGAGATAAACTGGATAGAATTAGCTCAAGATAGGAATAGGTGGCATACTTTTGTGAGAGTGGTAAAGAACTTTCGAGTTCCTAATGCCATAGAGTAAGTAATATTAATATCATTATTATTATTATTATTTTTCTCTTACAATATATCCATTCTTTTTGTCAGTGAACTTAAATCACCAATGTGCCCTGTCCTCTGCCTCCTTCAGCTCTCAGAATTTTCTTCTTTCCTTCAAGTTATCAAATATTTGAATCCTTTCTAATCTCCCTCTTTCCCTCAACCCTTTCTTCTATGATGTCATGCAGAAGACAGTTCCTCCTAAGGATGTGTCCGATTCAGTTTGATTTGTACCTAAAAATTACATCCGAAATCTTCTTAGGACTTTTTCATTTGTCTTCCTCTATATCCACCTGATCTTCTCAAGTCTTCTCCAGCACCACAGTTCAAAGCTCTCCAAGTATTTCTTTTCCATCATGCTGAGAGTCCAAGTTTATGCTTCATATAGGATGATGCTCCAAATTTAGCATTTCAACAGTTTCTTCCTCAGTTCCAAACTGAACTTGCTGGTCATCAGTAGACTCTTCTTGTTGAAAGCTTTCTTGGCCATGGCGATCAATATATGGTCAATTATTGTCATTTTGAGCTGTTGGTCTGATTAATTAACTTAAATATGTATATGATTATTTTAATTGAATTGTACCTACTGAGCTAAGGGTCCCAAGTTTGATTCCCGTAGTGGCCGAAAAATATATCATTTTTGAAATGTGGGTTTACCCTTCACAGTGATGAATTAATGGCCGGGGACTGGATGTTGTGCCTATCCTAGTCTTAAGCTAGATTCTAAGACATATGAAGCTACGACAATCCAAGCAAGCCAATAGTGGAAAATATATGGCTTTAATAAAAAACTAACCCAGGCCATAGGCTGGAAACAGTAATGGATGTAAAGTAAAAACTGGATTTATCAGAATTAAATAAAATAATAAAACAAAGTGCAATGAAACAATTTCCAAGTAATTTTATGTCATACAGATATATAAATAACAATAAAATAATACTTTTTAAAGCACAAAACCACTAAAAAAAATATTTGAACTATGATTCAGCTTTCGAAATATTCCATATAGTTGATTCGAGTTTGCTTCTAGTTAAAAAGAAGACTTCACACACCTCTACCCACATGCAAATAAAATAATAATTAACACACTGCCAACCCACTCAACTAAAGGTATAGAAAATTCAACTATATACTTTTATATAGATGATAAAACATATCTTTAAAATGATAAATATTATAGGCTTAGTCATATTTTATTTAAATAAAAATATTATAAAGCTATAACTTTAAACTTTAAAAGCCAATATTAGTAATAGCATAAGTAATTTAAATAAAGTCTAAAAGTACTTTTTATCTTTGTTTAGTTTTCTCTCTCTTTTTAAAGTAGACATTTATTGAGTACACATTTTATGAATTTGTTTTATCAAAGCCAGTTTGTTTTTCTCTGCTTGTGTGCATAGGCTGTGAACCCAGTGTCCATGGGTAAGACGAGGGCCCGCCAACAATCATTGGGTGACGGAAACTATTCATCTGTGAATGCCTTCAGGTGGGGCACTAAAGTTATCAACCTACAGGTATTTATAGCATTTCTTTTTGAACATTTGATGATCTTCATTTGTTAACCACACCAGTGCATAATCTACAAATAACCTCCAAAAACTTGTTTCTTCGATACCAACACATGATATACAAACAAACTTGTGTCTCTCACACTAGTGCATGATCTACAAACAAACTTTTATCTCAGACCCCAGTGCTTGATCTACAAACATCCTCCAAACGAACTTGTATTCCAGACACCAGTGTATGTGCTACACACACTCTACAAACAAACATGTTGGCAAATGTCTGAAGTTGATTGCTCTGCATGACAGCCAGGGCAAATAAAATGTCACCCATAGTGATGGCTGAGGGCTCTTAAGGTATTATACTCACGCGTTGTTCTTAGTTTCCATTGTCATGGTTCACATCCTGGCTGAATATAGAGGAGTGTTTTACAAAAGTGCTTTTCACTATCCTCAAAAAAGAGTATGCCAGTTCTTGCCTTGGTGTACTCAACTACAGCTATTCCACTAAAATCAAAAGATCCTATGTGTTATTAGTTATTTTGGATATAAATAACTGGTTAACATTTTCATTTCGTACACAAACCCCTACATCAAACTTAATAAACTCCCAGAGAAACATAATTTCTATAAGAATTTTGGCATTTCGATATGATTAAAACGATTTCTTAGCACTGTAAAAATAGTACTTCAATGTTAGCATATTTTATTCATAGTGAATCTGAATTAATTAAAGTTGCTATATTGCCATTGAAATAGGTTAAAGTTGCTTAGTTAATTTGCGTGTTGTTTTATTTGTGTGTAAATGTATACATGACTGCAACATTTACTAAAAAGTGTCTAGTCTTTGCCATAACCCTCTTGTTTTAAGATTGACAATCATTAGGCTGCTTAATTACCTTTGAACACACACACTTATATTGGAATACTGTTGTAAAAACTGTCCTTAGCTAATTTTTTCTAAATTTAAATTTTGTCTTTCAGGAGATCATGAAAATTAAACACTGTATTCTTCAATAATTTAAAGGAGACTTTCTTTTTTGTTCACACCTTATTTTAGGCTGAAAATGTTTGATGAAACTTAGGTGAAATGCCAATTAGCTTAAGTAATTGGCAAGATTATCACAAAATCATATTAATTCAAATAGGTAACTCACATAATATATGCACACAATTGTACTTTCATATAGTAATGTACCCTCTTTAGCTTAACTAACAGCTCTCACACAGATTCATGGAGATGCTGCATTTACGGGGCAGGGAATCAACCAAGAGACATTCCACCTTTCAGCCCTGCCTCATTTTGAGGTGGGGGGCTCTATCCACCTCATCGTTAACAACCAATTGGGCTTCACCACACCAACCGAGAGGGGGAAATCTTCCCGACATGTAACAGACCTGGCCAAGACAATCTCCGCTCCAGTGGTGCATGTCAACGGAGATTTCCCAGAAGTAACTTTGTTACCTTATTTTACTACACATATTTTATTATAGTAATGAGGTAAGGGGGAGGAACGGATGGTTTTCGAGAAAATGTGTTCACATTTGCATGAAAGAAGAATGGGGAAACATTTGTGGAAAACCACCCTCGGTACAGTGCTGTCTGGCATTTGAACCTAAACCTCCCCATTACCTTAAAACCAAACTATATCCTTATTTTGTTTATGAGAACAGCTTAGAAAATTCAAAAATATTTATTTGCAGCCAAGATTGATAACATTTTTCAATATCATTTGTGTTATTTTATAGGTATTGATAATGTCTATCAAAAGTGAGAGTTGCAGCTACCGTGACTTGATGTATGAATATATTAAAATACTTTTATTAACTTTAATATCTACCAGATACTGTTCTTCCTACCAAAATCAGGCTATATTGGCCTGATATTTAGTTCACAGATCCACTGATGAAGATAAATAGCATTGAATTTGTGGAAATTCATTAAGGTTATTTTGTGTTATGATTTGTAAGCACTGAATATGCCTGTTATATTAGATTACTATGCTATCTATATTTAATTTGATACATCTCAAACACTAATAAGTAATATGACTAATATCCCATACTAGTATTTGAATGCAAACTCTGATTAGAATTTCAAAGGGTTTTAATTTATTGTTTTATTCATCCCTTTTAACTAATTAATATTTGAATATATAAAATAATTTTCTATCCTTTACAATTCCTCTAGACTGTATAGCTAATTTCTGGTTATTGCTGAGTACTGTACTGTTATAATATTATTCTAGGTTCACGGGCACCTTTAATGAGACTTTGAATTGGTAAAAGCAATTAAATTAACAGTGGGTTGTTTTAGATTATAGAAGAGGGGCAACGAATGACAAAGAATCTTTACCACAGTTGATTCAAAGTGATGCTACATTTCACCACACCTCTTTTTGACATCATACTGTCAAGATGTGCTGCTATCCCGGTTGGGAACTTCCCTTGAATCTGAGACATAAATAAAGACAGTGTATTACTATCGGTTTAAAAGTGCCACTCTTCGGGCGTCAATCGTAATAATATGTAATCAATCACCCCTCTTTGGGCGTCGATTGAAACACTGCGGATTAATTCCCTGATATAATGATGTGATGTTTTATAGGTTGTATAAAGCTCCGTGATCGAGCGCCTATCATCACTGTACGGAAAAGATACCGTTTAATCAGCTTTCTATAGCTCCGTGATCAAGCACTAATTAAATCGGTATATAAATATAATTAAAAAAGAGAAATGTTGATGGCTGTTATTTCACACACGGTTTATTTAAATTACACCTGTAAATTACTTGTACATATTTCAATTAAATGT